>OX380347.1:20893315-21252711 GCA_947425015.1 Pterostichus niger | reverse complement strand
AAACAAAATTGTTTTATTGTAAATTAATTTTAGCTAGTTTATAAGAAAGAAACAAAATTGTTTTATTGTAAATTAATTTTAGCTAGTTTATAAGAAAGAAACAAAATTGTTTTATTGTAAATTAATTTTAGCTAGTTTATAAGAAAGAAACAAAATTGTTTTATTGTAAATTAATTTTAGCTAGTTTATAAGAAAGAAACAAAATTGTTTTATTGTAAATTAATTTTAGCTAGTTTATAAGAAAGAAACAAAATTGTTTTATTGTAAATTAATTTTAGCTAGTTTATAAGAAAGAAACAAAATTGTTTTATTGTAAATTAATTTTAGCTAGTTTATAAGAAAGAAACAAAATTGTTTTATTGTAAATTAATTTTAGCTAGTTTATAAGAAAGAAACAAAATTGTTTTATTGTAAATTAATTTTAGCTAGTTTATAAGAAAGAAACAAAATTGTTTTATTGTAAATTAATTTTAGCTAGTTTATAAGAAAGAAACAAAATTGTTTTATTGTAAATTAATTTTAGCTAGTTTATAAGAAAGAAACAAAATTGTTTTATTGTAAATTAATTTTAGCTAGTTTATAAGAAAGAAACAAAATTGTTTTATTGTAAATTAATTTTAGCTAGTTTATAAGAAAGAAACAAAATTGTTTTATTGTAAATTAATTTTAGCTAGTTTATAAGAAAGAAACAAAATTGTTTTATTGTAAATTAATTTTAGCTAGTTTATAAGAAAGAAACAAAATTGTTTTATTGTAAATTAATTTTAGCTAGTTTATAAGAAAGAAACAAAATTGTTTTATTGTAAATTAATTTTAGCTAGTTTATAAGAAAGAAACAAAATTGTTTTATTGTAAATTAATTTTAGCTAGTTTATAAGAAAGAAACAAAATTGTTTTATTGTAAATTAATTTTAGCTAGTTTATAAGAAAGAAACAAAATTGTTTTATTGTAAATTAATTTTAGCTAGTTTATAAGAAAGAAACAAAATTGTTTTATTGTAAATTAATTTTAGCTAGTTTATAAGAAAGAAACAAAATTGTTTTATTGTAAATTAATTTTAGCTAGTTTATAAGAAAGAAACAAAATTGTTTTATTGTAAATTAATTTTAGCTAGTTTATAAGAAAGAAACAAAATTGTTTTATTGTAAATTAATTTTAGCTAGTTTATAAGAAAGAAACAAAATTGTTTTATTGTAAATTAATTTTAGCTAGTTTATAAGAAAGAAACAAAATTGTTTTATTGTAAATTAATTTTAGCTAGTTTATAAGAAAGAAACAAAATTGTTTTATTGTAAATTAATTTTAGCTAGTTTATAAGAAAGAAACAAAATTGTTTTATTGTAAATTAATTTTAGCTAGTTTATAAGAAAGAAACAAAATTGTTTTATTGTAAATTAATTTTAGCTAGTTTATAAGAAAGAAACAAAATTGTTTTATTGTAAATTAATTTTAGCTAGTTTATAAGAAAGAAACAAAATTGTTTTATTGTAAATTAATTTTAGCTAGTTTATAAGAAAGAAACAAAATTGTTTTATTGTAAATTAATTTTAGCTAGTTTATAAGAAAGAAACAAAATTGTTTTATTGTAAATTAATTTTAGCTAGTTTATAAGAAAGAAACAAAATTGTTTTATTGTAAATTAATTTTAGCTAGTTTATAAGAAAGAAACAAAATTGTTTTATTGTAAATTTAATTTTAGCTAGTTTATAAGAAAGAAACAAAATTGTTTTATTGTAAATTAATTTTAGCTAGTTTATAAGAAAGAAACAAAATTGTTTTATTGTAAATTAATTTTAGCTAGTTTATAAGAAAGAAACAAAATTGTTTTATTGTAAATTAATTTTAGCTAGTTTATAAGAAAGAAACAAAATTGTTTTATTGTAAATTAATTTTAGCTAGTTTATAAGAAAGAAACAAAATTGTTTTATTGTAAATTAATTTTAGCTAGTTTATAAGAAAGAAACAAAATTGTTTTATTGTAAATTAATTTTAGCTAGTTTATAAGAAAGAAACAAAATTGTTTTATTGTAAATTAATTTTAGCTAGTTTATAAGAAAGAAACAAAATTGTTTTATTGTAAATTAATTTTAGCTAGTTTATAAGAAAGAAACAAAATTGTTTTATTGTAAATTAATTTTAGCTAGTTTATAAGAAAGAAACAAAATTGTTTTATTGTAAATTAATTTTAGCTAGTTTATAAGAAAGAAACAAAATTGTTTTATTGTAAATTAATTTTAGCTAGTTTATAAGAAAGAAACAAAATTGTTTTATTGTAAATTAATTTTAGCTAGTTTATAAGAAAGAAACAAAATTGTTTTATTGTAAATTAATTTTAGCTAGTTTATAAGAAAGAAACAAAATTGTTTTATTGTAAATTAATTTTAGCTAGTTTATAAGAAAGAAACAAAATTGTTTTATTGTAAATTAATTTTAGCTAGTTTATAAGAAAGAAACAAAATTGTTTTATTGTAAATTAATTTTAGCTAGTTTATAAGAAAGAAACAAAATTGTTTTATTGTAAATTAATTTTAGCTAGTTTATAAGAAAGAAACAAAATTGTTTTATTGTAAATTAATTTTAGCTAGTTTATAAGAAAGAAACAAAATTGTTTTATTGTAAATTAATTTTAGCTAGTTTATAAGAAAGAAACAAAATTGTTTTATTGTAAATTAATTTTAGCTAGTTTATAAGAAAGAAACAAAATTGTTTTATTGTAAATTAATTTTAGCTAGTTTATAAGAAAGAAACAAAATTGTTTTATTGTAAATTAATTTTAGCTAGTTTATAAGAAAGAAACAAAATTGTTTTATTGTAAATTAATTTTAGCTAGTTTATAAGAAAGAAACAAAATTGTTTTATTGTAAATTAATTTTAGCTAGTTTATAAGAAAGAAACAAAATTGTTTTATTGTAAATTAATTTTAGCTAGTTTATAAGAAAGAAACAAAATTGTTTTATTGTAAATTAATTTTAGCTAGTTTATAAGAAAGAAACAAAATTGTTTTATTGTAAATTAATTTTAGCTAGTTTATAAGAAAGAAACAAAATTGTTTTATTGTAAATTAATTTTAGCTAGTTTATAAGAAAGAAACAAAATTGTTTTATTGTAAATTAATTTTAGCTAGTTTATAAGAAAGAAACAAAATTGTTTTATTGTAAATTAATTTTAGCTAGTTTATAAGAAAGAAACAAAATTGTTTTATTGTAAATTAATTTTAGCTAGTTTATAAGAAAGAAACAAAATTGTTTTATTGTAAATTAATTTTAGCTAGTTTATAAGAAAGAAACAAAATTGTTTTATTGTAAATTAATTTTAGCTAGTTTATAAGAAAGAAACAAAATTGTTTTATTGTAAATTAATTTTAGCTAGTTTATAAGAAAGAAACAAAATTGTTTTATTGTAAATTAATTTTAGCTAGTTTATAAGAAAGAAACAAAATTGTTTTATTGTAAATTAATTTTAGCTAGTTTATAAGAAAGAAACAAAATTGTTTTATTGTAAATTAATTTTAGCTAGTTTATAAGAAAGAAACAAAATTGTTTTATTGTAAATTAATTTTAGCTAGTTTATAAGAAAGAAACAAAATTGTTTTATTGTAAATTAATTTTAGCTAGTTTATAAGAAAGAAACAAAATTGTTTTATTGTAAATTAATTTTAGCTAGTTTATAAGAAAGAAACAAAATTGTTTTATTGTAAATTAATTTTAGCTAGTTTATAAGAAAGAAACAAAATTGTTTTATTGTAAATTAATTTTAGCTAGTTTATAAGAAAGAAACAAAATTGTTTTATTGTAAATTAATTTTAGCTAGTTTATAAGAAAGAAACAAAATTGTTTTATTGTAAATTAATTTTAGCTAGTTTATAAGAAAGAAACAAAATTGTTTTATTGTAAATTAATTTTAGCTAGTTTATAAGAAAGAAACAAAATTGTTTTATTGTAAATTAATTTTAGCTAGTTTATAAGAAAGAAACAAAATTGTTTTATTGTAAATTAATTTTAGCTAGTTTATAAGAAAGAAACAAAATTGTTTTATTGTAAATTAATTTTAGCTAGTTTATAAGAAAGAAACAAAATTGTTTTATTGTAAATTAATTTTAGCTAGTTTATAAGAAAGAAACAAAATTGTTTTATTGTAAATTAATTTTAGCTAGTTTATAAGAAAGAAACAAAATTGTTTTATTGTAAATTAATTTTAGCTAGTTTATAAGAAAGAAACAAAATTGTTTTATTGTAAATTAATTTTAGCTAGTTTATAAGAAAGAAACAAAATTGTTTTATTGTAAATTAATTTTAGCTAGTTTATAAGAAAGAAACAAAATTGTTTTATTGTAAATTAATTTTAGCTAGTTTATAAGAAAGAAACAAAATTGTTTTATTGTAAATTAATTTTAGCTAGTTTATAAGAAAGAAACAAAATTGTTTTATTGTAAATTAATTTTAGCTAGTTTATAAGAAAGAAACAAAATTGTTTTATTGTAAATTAATTTTAGCTAGTTTATAAGAAAGAAACAAAATTGTTTTATTGTAAATTAATTTTAGCTAGTTTATAAGAAAGAAACAAAATTGTTTTATTGTAAATTAATTTTAGCTAGTTTATAAGAAAGAAACAAAATTGTTTTATTGTAAATTAATTTTAGCTAGTTTATAAGAAAGAAACAAAATTGTTTTATTGTAAATTAATTTTAGCTAGTTTATAAGAAAGAAACAAAATTGTTTTATTGTAAATTAATTTTAGCTAGTTTATAAGAAAGAAACAAAATTGTTTTATTGTAAATTAATTTTAGCTAGTTTATAAGAAAGAAACAAAATTGTTTTATTGTAAATTAATTTTAGCTAGTTTATAAGAAAGAAACAAAATTGTTTTATTGTAAATTAATTTTAGCTAGTTTATAAGAAAGAAACAAAATTGTTTTATTGTAAATTAATTTTAGCTAGTTTATAAGAAAGAAACAAAATTGTTTTATTGTAAATTAATTTTAGCTAGTTTATAAGAAAGAAACAAAATTGTTTTATTGTAAATTAATTTTAGCTAGTTTATAAGAAAGAAACAAAATTGTTTTATTGTAAATTAATTTTAGCTAGTTTATAAGAAAGAAACAAAATTGTTTTATTGTAAATTAATTTTAGCTAGTTTATAAGAAAGAAACAAAATTGTTTTATTGTAAATTAATTTTAGCTAGTTTATAAGAAAGAAACAAAATTGTTTTATTGTAAATTAATTTTAGCTAGTTTATAAGAAAGAAACAAAATTGTTTTATTGTAAATTAATTTTAGCTAGTTTATAAGAAAGAAACAAAATTGTTTTATTGTAAATTAATTTTAGCTAGTTTATAAGAAAGAAACAAAATTGTTTTATTGTAAATTAATTTTAGCTAGTTTATAAGAAAGAAACAAAATTGTTTTATTGTAAATTAATTTTAGCTAGTTTATAAGAAAGAAACAAAATTGTTTTATTGTAAATTAATTTTAGCTAGTTTATAAGAAAGAAACAAAATTGTTTTATTGTAAATTAATTTTAGCTAGTTTATAAGAAAGAAACAAAATTGTTTTATTGTAAATTAATTTTAGCTAGTTTATAAGAAAGAAACAAAATTGTTTTATTGTAAATTAATTTTAGCTAGTTTATAAGAAAGAAACAAAATTGTTTTATTGTAAATTAATTTTAGCTAGTTTATAAGAAAGAAACAAAATTGTTTTATTGTAAATTAATTTTAGCTAGTTTATAAGAAAGAAACAAAATTGTTTTATTGTAAATTAATTTTAGCTAGTTTATAAGAAAGAAACAAAATTGTTTTATTGTAAATTAATTTTAGCTAGTTTATAAGAAAGAAACAAAATTGTTTTATTGTAAATTAATTTTAGCTAGTTTATAAGAAAGAAACAAAATTGTTTTATTGTAAATTAATTTTAGCTAGTTTATAAGAAAGAAACAAAATTGTTTTATTGTAAATTAATTTTAGCTAGTTTATAAGAAAGAAACAAAATTGTTTTATTGTAAATTAATTTTAGCTAGTTTATAAGAAAGAAACAAAATTGTTTTATTGTAAATTAATTTTAGCTAGTTTATAAGAAAGAAACAAAATTGTTTTATTGTAAATTAATTTTAGCTAGTTTATAAGAAAGAAACAAAATTGTTTTATTGTAAATTAATTTTAGCTAGTTTATAAGAAAGAAACAAAATTGTTTTATTGTAAATTAATTTTAGCTAGTTTATAAGAAAGAAACAAAATTGTTTTATTGTAAATTAATTTTAGCTAGTTTATAAGAAAGAAACAAAATTGTTTTATTGTAAATTAATTTTAGCTAGTTTATAAGAAAGAAACAAAATTGTTTTATTGTAAATTAATTTTAGCTAGTTTATAAGAAAGAAACAAAATTGTTTTATTGTAAATTAATTTTAGCTAGTTTATAAGAAAGAAACAAAATTGTTTTATTGTAAATTAATTTTAGCTAGTTTATAAGAAAGAAACAAAATTGTTTTATTGTAAATTAATTTTAGCTAGTTTATAAGAAAGAAACAAAATTGTTTTATTGTAAATTAATTTTAGCTAGTTTATAAGAAAGAAACAAAATTGTTTTATTGTAAATTAATTTTAGCTAGTTTATAAGAAAGAAACAAAATTGTTTTATTGTAAATTAATTTTAGCTAGTTTATAAGAAAGAAACAAAATTGTTTTATTGTAAATTAATTTTAGCTAGTTTATAAGAAAGAAACAAAATTGTTTTATTGTAAATTAATTTTAGCTAGTTTATAAGAAAGAAACAAAATTGTTTTATTGTAAATTAATTTTAGCTAGTTTATAAGAAAGAAACAAAATTGTTTTATTGTAAATTAATTTTAGCTAGTTTATAAGAAAGAAACAAAATTGTTTTATTGTAAATTAATTTTAGCTAGTTTATAAGAAAGAAACAAAATTGTTTTATTGTAAATTAATTTTAGCTAGTTTATAAGAAAGAAACAAAATTGTTTTATTGTAAATTAATTTTAGCTAGTTTATAAGAAAGAAACAAAATTGTTTTATTGTAAATTAATTTTAGCTAGTTTATAAGAAAGAAACAAAATTGTTTTATTGTAAATTAATTTTAGCTAGTTTATAAGAAAGAAACAAAATTGTTTTATTGTAAATTAATTTTAGCTAGTTTATAAGAAAGAAACAAAATTGTTTTATTGTAAATTAATTTTAGCTAGTTTATAAGAAAGAAACAAAATTGTTTTATTGTAAATTAATTTTAGCTAGTTTATAAGAAAGAAACAAAATTGTTTTATTGTAAATTAATTTTAGCTAGTTTATAAGAAAGAAACAAAATTGTTTTATTGTAAATTAATTTTAGCTAGTTTATAAGAAAGAAACAAAATTGTTTTATTGTAAATTAATTTTAGCTAGTTTATAAGAAAGAAACAAAATTGTTTTATTGTAAATTAATTTTAGCTAGTTTATAAGAAAGAAACAAAATTGTTTTATTGTAAATTAATTTTAGCTAGTTTATAAGAAAGAAACAAAATTGTTTTATTGTAAATTAATTTTAGCTAGTTTATAAGAAAGAAACAAAATTGTTTTATTGTAAATTAATTTTAGCTAGTTTATAAGAAAGAAACAAAATTGTTTTATTGTAAATTAATTTTAGCTAGTTTATAAGAAAGAAACAAAATTGTTTTATTGTAAATTAATTTTAGCTAGTTTATAAGAAAGAAACAAAATTGTTTTATTGTAAATTAATTTTAGCTAGTTTATAAGAAAGAAACAAAATTGTTTTATTGTAAATTAATTTTAGCTAGTTTATAAGAAAGAAACAAAATTGTTTTATTGTAAATTAATTTTAGCTAGTTTATAAGAAAGAAACAAAATTGTTTTATTGTAAATTAATTTTAGCTAGTTTATAAGAAAGAAACAAAATTGTTTTATTGTAAATTAATTTTAGCTAGTTTATAAGAAAGAAACAAAATTGTTTTATTGTAAATTAATTTTAGCTAGTTTATAAGAAAGAAACAAAATTGTTTTATTGTAAATTAATTTTAGCTAGTTTATAAGAAAGAAACAAAATTGTTTTATTGTAAATTAATTTTAGCTAGTTTATAAGAAAGAAACAAAATTGTTTTATTGTAAATTAATTTTAGCTAGTTTATAAGAAAGAAACAAAATTGTTTTATTGTAAATTAATTTTAGCTAGTTTATAAGAAAGAAACAAAATTGTTTTATTGTAAATTAATTTTAGCTAGTTTATAAGAAAGAAACAAAATTGTTTTATTGTAAATTAATTTTAGCTAGTTTATAAGAAAGAAACAAAATTGTTTTATTGTAAATTAATTTTAGCTAGTTTATAAGAAAGAAACAAAATTGTTTTATTGTAAATTAATTTTAGCTAGTTTATAAGAAAGAAACAAAATTGTTTTATTGTAAATTAATTTTAGCTAGTTTATAAGAAAGAAACAAAATTGTTTTATTGTAAATTAATTTTAGCTAGTTTATAAGAAAGAAACAAAATTGTTTTATTGTAAATTAATTTTAGCTAGTTTATAAGAAAGAAACAAAATTGTTTTATTGTAAATTAATTTTAGCTAGTTTATAAGAAAGAAACAAAATTGTTTTATTGTAAATTAATTTTAGCTAGTTTATAAGAAAGAAACAAAATTGTTTTATTGTAAATTAATTTTAGCTAGTTTATAAGAAAGAAACAAAATTGTTTTATTGTAAATTAATTTTAGCTAGTTTATAAGAAAGAAACAAAATTGTTTTATTGTAAATTAATTTTAGCTAGTTTATAAGAAAGAAACAAAATTGTTTTATTGTAAATTAATTTTAGCTAGTTTATAAGAAAGAAACAAAATTGTTTTATTGTAAATTAATTTTAGCTAGTTTATAAGAAAGAAACAAAATTGTTTTATTGTAAATTAATTTTAGCTAGTTTATAAGAAAGAAACAAAATTGTTTTATTGTAAATTAATTTTAGCTAGTTTATAAGAAAGAAACAAAATTGTTTTATTGTAAATTAATTTTAGCTAGTTTATAAGAAAGAAACAAAATTGTTTTATTGTAAATTAATTTTAGCTAGTTTATAAGAAAGAAACAAAATTGTTTTATTGTAAATTAATTTTAGCTAGTTTATAAGAAAGAAACAAAATTGTTTTATTGTAAATTAATTTTAGCTAGTTTATAAGAAAGAAACAAAATTGTTTTATTGTAAATTAATTTTAGCTAGTTTATAAGAAAGAAACAAAATTGTTTTATTGTAAATTAATTTTAGCTAGTTTATAAGAAAGAAACAAAATTGTTTTATTGTAAATTAATTTTAGCTAGTTTATAAGAAAGAAACAAAATTGTTTTATTGTAAATTAATTTTAGCTAGTTTATAAGAAAGAAACAAAATTGTTTTATTGTAAATTAATTTTAGCTAGTTTATAAGAAAGAAACAAAATTGTTTTATTGTAAATTAATTTTAGCTAGTTTATAAGAAAGAAACAAAATTGTTTTATTGTAAATTAATTTTAGCTAGTTTATAAGAAAGAAACAAAATTGTTTTATTGTAAATTAATTTTAGCTAGTTTATAAGAAAGAAACAAAATTGTTTTATTGTAAATTAATTTTAGCTAGTTTATAAGAAAGAAACAAAATTGTTTTATTGTAAATTAATTTTAGCTAGTTTATAAGAAAGAAACAAAATTGTTTTATTGTAAATTAATTTTAGCTAGTTTATAAGAAAGAAACAAAATTGTTTTATTGTAAATTAATTTTAGCTAGTTTATAAGAAAGAAACAAAATTGTTTTATTGTAAATTAATTTTAGCTAGTTTATAAGAAAGAAACAAAATTGTTTTATTGTAAATTAATTTTAGCTAGTTTATAAGAAAGAAACAAAATTGTTTTATTGTAAATTAATTTTAGCTAGTTTATAAGAAAGAAACAAAATTGTTTTATTGTAAATTAATTTTAGCTAGTTTATAAGAAAGAAACAAAATTGTTTTATTGTAAATTAATTTTAGCTAGTTTATAAGAAAGAAACAAAATTGTTTTATTGTAAATTAATTTTAGCTAGTTTATAAGAAAGAAACAAAATTGTTTTATTGTAAATTAATTTTAGCTAGTTTATAAGAAAGAAACAAAATTGTTTTATTGTAAATTAATTTTAGCTAGTTTATAAGAAAGAAACAAAATTGTTTTATTGTAAATTAATTTTAGCTAGTTTATAAGAAAGAAACAAAATTGTTTTATTGTAAATTAATTTTAGCTAGTTTATAAGAAAGAAACAAAATTGTTTTATTGTAAATTAATTTTAGCTAGTTTATAAGAAAGAAACAAAATTGTTTTATTGTAAATTAATTTTAGCTAGTTTATAAGAAAGAAACAAAATTGTTTTATTGTAAATTAATTTTAGCTAGTTTATAAGAAAGAAACAAAATTGTTTTATTGTAAATTAATTTTAGCTAGTTTATAAGAAAGAAACAAAATTGTTTTATTGTAAATTAATTTTAGCTAGTTTATAAGAAAGAAACAAAATTGTTTTATTGTAAATTAATTTTAGCTAGTTTTAGATTTTGAGAAACCCTGAAATGAATTTCAAATTCAATTGAATTGACGTAGTTCACATAATTGCCAATAGATGGCAGCACCGGTCAGAAATAAAATTAATTAATCCAATTAAATTTAATTATATCAACTTAGTTCACTTATTCACCAACAGATGGCAGCACCAGTCCAAAAATTAAAAAAAATATGGTGGGAAAAAAATTTAAATAACAACGAGGTATGTATAACTATAAATATATTTATTATCATTTTAAAGTAGTGGACATATGTTACTAATATTTTATTTCACAATTATTATTACAAGTTAACTACAAGTACATTTTATTTATAATACAAACTATTTTTTAAATAAATTAATTTAGAATAAGTCTCTTTAAAATATATTTATTCTTGAAGTATAAGACGTATTGCAATAAGATGTATGTTTTCTTATTACAATATTTCTTATTCTTAAAGAATAGATATGTTTTAAACAGAGTTATTCTAAGCTATCTATTTAAAACATATTTATTTTTCATACTGAATTACAACAATTTTATTAACTTATTTATATTAAACAATAAAAACTATATTTTAAATTAAATAATTCACAATAAATCTCTTCAACACACATTTATTCTTTAAGAATAAGGAATATTGTAATAAGATATATGTTATTACAATGGGTACCCTATTTCTTATTCTTAAACAATAAATATGTGTTAAACAAAGTTATTGTCAACTATCTATTTAAAACATATTTGTTATTATTTTTACATATTAAATTACAATAATATTATTTACTTATTTATCTTAAATAATAAAAACTATATTTTAAATTAAATAATTCACAATAAATCTCTTCAAAACAGATTTATTTTTTAAGAATAAAGAATATTGTAATAAGATGTATGTATAACTTATTACAATAGGTATCTATTTCTTATTCTTAAAGAATAAATATGTGTTAAAGAAAGTTATTGTCAACTATCTACTTAAAACATATTTGTTATTATCATTAGTAACTATCAATTCTGTCAGTTTTCCCAATTTTTAAAAAGAAATCAATTTAATTATTATAATGGAAACTTTTAGAATTAATACTTTGATACAATTATTTTGGGTAAAAGTATTTCATTATCTTTATTTACAAAATATGTTGACTGTTAGTATAAATAATCGATGGAGGATGATTTGATTAACTTTATTTAAATCGGTCATAACTGTCATAAGTTGTTTAGAGAATAATATTTAAAATAAAACTGATTCAAATTTATTTATATCAATCATTTACTTGAAATATATTTGTATAAAATAATGCCGAAATGTTTAACAATGAAAAATCTGGTTAATCATTCGTAATTTGTTTGTTTTTTATACTAACTGTCACTGTATCACAATGTTTCAGTAGCTGACAATCTGCTAATGTTACAATAAAAAAATATATATGTATGTATAATAAATTGTCAGCTAGCAAAGTATTGTGTTACAGATGAGAACGATTCATCATTATAATTTTAAAGTGAATCATTCATTATTATATAGTTTAAACAAATAATACATATGTTGTAAAGATAATTATTATACATAGCATCACGCTATATCTTATTAAATGGGGTAACACGAACCCCTGAAACATTCAGTCATCCTTGCTTCAACCACATGCTCAATCTACCATCAACTCTTCATACATAAATACATACATATACATTCATAATTTCTTTCATACAAGTTCATTCATATCTTCCATTCGACACACGTTCCACATTCCTAAACTATCTCATCTGACTTATACTCACTCTTTCAACAACATTCATGTCAATCTCAGAGTCATCATACAACATACACCAATGTATTCTGAACAAATGTTCTCAGAGCACCTTGCAACCCACTGATACTCTTCTTTCAATCTCGCAATTAATACGTCTATACCTCGAGAACATACTACCCTAATATACAAACACATTCATTTCATCTCCAATCTCACATCATCCATCACCGAAACATTGCAATCGCTCTTCTCAAACACTAACACATTCATCATTTCAATTAATGAAGCTGTTTGCATTCAGCGAAACATGATTTAAAATTAATAAATTGGCATTTTGTTTCATGAATTTAGAAATGGTTATGCAAACACTTATATGTAGTTCAAATACAAACTAACTGTTAATGGAGAAAGGGAGGTTTTGGGGAATTTACTTCCATTTCCATTTTCAATCTTCTAGACATCATTAAAAACCGCTTGAAGTTAACCATGTTACTTTAAACTTGCTGGAAGTTTGCCTACAAACAAATTATTTTTGCTCTTTAGTGACATTTGTAATTAACAAAATGAGGGTCTTTATTATCCGAAATATTCATCAACAATTTTGAGAATATATATGCCTCAATTCCAATAAATACCTCCTAAAATATTTACATTTTTGGTATAGGATATATCGACGATGTTTTAATCCCTTTACACCAGGAGCAACAACTACATAATTCACCACTGAAGTGAAAGTTAATAAAAGCATAAATATCTTGGCCATTTCTATCGAACACATTGACAATAAATTTAATTTTAATATTTACAGGAAACCCACTAATTTGTATCACCCATGTAATATAAAGCTAGCAACGTTTTATAATTTATCTGATGATCTGAATTATAATCATTTTAAATATTGCAGCCAACAAAGTGAAGCTGATAAATAAGAAAATTAGATCAATTACAAGAAATTAATTTTATCCTGTTACACTTTGAAACTAGATTTAAATCAATTTATAAAAAATTAAATTATGTTAATGGCATGAATCGTAGTATGGCCAAGAATTGGAGGAAATTTGCCATTATATACTAATAATAATAACTAATGAATAGACCCTTTGTTAAATTAAATGTAAAGATTGTGAATTTGTTTATATAGAGCAAACAGGATGAAGTTTCCAGACTAGATTTAAAGAGTATTGTTATAATTATATGATCAAAAAAGAGTACCCAGTCTAATGTAGCTAAACACTTGATAGATTTTTATCATAAAAGTTCTATATGTAATTTGTCAGTTCTACATATAAAAGGAAAGGATATCGATTCACTTTCCTTGAAGCTTTTAAAATTAAGAAAGCCGTTAGGGCCGACCAGAAACTAATGAATGAATATTTAGATGTTCTAAACTCAACTTTCATAGACGTTGTCATTAAACGGAAATTCCCTAAACAGTCCCTCTCTCTATTAACAATGTGTTATTATTTGTACAATATATAAGTGTTTGTAAATTTGTTTTGTAAACCATATCTACCAATAAATGTTATTACCAAATTTATAAAACTAACTACTAAGTGGTTTTATTTATTATTTTTACCAACACATTATCATTAATTAACATTATTGAAATCGTTTTCTGCTTCATTTATTGAAATCATTTACAACATCATCCGCACCAGGTATCGCAGACACTACCGCAGCCTCGCTACCTTCAAACACTCTAACTGCGTGCGCGCATTTCCAATCATCAGGAGTCAAATAACCTCTCACCTCCATACATCAACATCTCATTCAAGCCGGGAGCCTTGCCATTCTTTACACGCAACATCATTCTTTACACGCAACATCATTCTCACCACAAACATTTTCTCTTGTAATTTCACTAAAACCATTCAGTCCCATTTACGCTACCATACAAACCCCTAAAATACTCACACCATCTATTCCTAACATCTGATTCATTCCACAATATAATTCATCATTCGTACCATTCATTCATTCATTTATTTACTCAACAGACATATCTCTAACATCCTCATTCACCAACTTTTATCCAGACGTATACGCGACACCATCAAATACACTTCTCATGCTCGGTTTTTCAGTTGCCCCTTGAACTTGAGCCTCAACATTTTTTAGTTTATAACTTTTCAAATTAATCTAGTTCAGCTGAACCTAAACTCAATGTCAATATAATTTTATGGTGTTGTGTAATTTGGGATTCTGAGAAAATTATAATCATTGCCTCAGTTTATATTGTCACAGGCAAAATAAGAAATATATTTATATACACATGATGGAAAATATTAAAAGAGCTGCAAATTTTTCCACCAATGAAGTTGAATTATTAATAGATTTAGTGAGAGTTATAAACATGTATAGAATGAAAAAATAAACTGATAAAGTATTGTGTTAAGAAAAAAGAAAAGTGTTGGGAGGAAATTTCTGCCTCATTTCATACTGTAGGGCCAAAATTTTAAAAGTTCTCTAGTCCAAAGATAAAAATATTAATAATGTACAAGATTAAATTTAAGTTTTACGTCAGGTACGCGTTCATTAAAATTCTAGCACAAGTTAAATAATTAAAAAAAAAGAAAAATAATGAGGGCAGACAATTAAAAATTGGTGCAAATTGGCAAAAAAAGAGGAATACGTAAAATTACAAATTAACTCAATAATAAAAGAATTAAATTGTATATGAAATAGTAAATAGAAAAGTGTATATTGTAATATATTTCTAATGATACCCTTCTAACGGTTTTACTACATTTCTAATTATTTTAGGTCTTCAAACACGACCAAGTCGCTCAACAAAATTGCGACAAATAATTATGACATATAAATGTCAGAATGAACTGAAAAACCGCGCATCAATCATTCATCACACAGAATAAAATCAATCACTCTCTGTCCACTTTCACTCACATTCTCCCTTGTACACAATTGCGCTATTTTATATTAATTTAAAACAACATATTTACTAATGTTTTTAACAGACTTTTACCCAAATAATTTAAAAAGGGAATAATTTAAATGAGCACCGAAATCATTGTATCTTAAATAATCAATAAGAACTGTGTTGCTCTTGCCAGAAATATATTTATTAAACACCAAAAATATATATTTTTAACTCTAGTTAAATTATATTTTGATAGTCTGAAATAATTAAATGAATACTAAAAATAATAATTAAGCATAAAAAAATACTGATCTTTAAATATAATAAGCTTCATGGACAATTAAATGCTAATATGGCAAATACAAATATTTGATATTTAAATTGATAAACAGATTAGCAAAGTCTAGTATTTTGGAAATCGAATATGAATTATTTAGAGCTGATATTTTGGTGCTCGATTAAATACAACCCACTTAAAACTAATAATTATCTTATATTGATGTTGGAGGCAGCGGTCTTGACGACGTTCTGCGTTGACTTTGCAGTCATCTTCTGATGTGTTTGAAGAGAAGCTGTTGATTCTGCTGCTGATGAATCTTCCCAGCATTTTGATGTAATCACCAACAGGAAACGTTGGTTTTCGTCACTCACCACCGCACCTAACAACAAAATATTATTAGAAACAAGTACAAATACTCCTTGAAAAACAATAAGTTTTCAATGATGGTGTCCTTCTTCTCTCTACCTACCCTATCTTACCTAAGTTTTTGTCAAAGACTAGCTAAGAATCTACGACAAAGCAACCGCGAAACGCTTACAGTATGTATGTTGGGCCCCACGTGGGGCCAGCGTTTTGTGGTGGACAATACAAAACATCCGATATCGACTCGTGAGGTTGATTACACATCAAACCCACGATAGATATCACAATATCAATTCGTAAAATTGATTTATAGAAATAAATCAACCCCACGATAGATATTGTTCTAACCAATTTCGATTCGTAAAATTGATTTATAGTAATAAATCAACCCCACGAAAAGAACTACACAGTTGTTAGGAAGGCCTTCTAATAAGGCAGAAACTAAACTAACTAAATTTAAATGTACGTAGAGATAAAAGGCACGATATTGACTCGTGAATATGATCTTATAGTATAACTATAAATCATATCCACGATAAGATATCGGTCAAGTGTTAGGAAGAACCTGAAAGAGAATCACAGATTACGTAGTCTTCAATAAAGGTGCCATCTTTTTCTCCCTATCTACTCTATCTTACCTAAGTTTTTGCCAACGACTAGCTACGAATCTACGACAAAGCAACCGAAGCGTGCTTGTCAAGTTAGCAAAAACGTTGAGCATATTCCGTGCCCACGACCTCTCGGTTCACCGCCTACCAACCTACCCGACTGCTGGGAAGATTTCGCAGTGCTCGAACAGTCGAATTATGTCTAGATCTCCCAATGACTCATTGGACAATATGGTTCCTGTGATTCGATAACTCGACCACCCAAGACATCGGCTTACACCTTCTAGCTACACTCAGCAGCACGATCGCGAGGAACTCGCCCCACCCGAATCACGAAACGCTTACAAACTTGCCTCCTGGTGATGGTATGTATGTTGGGGCCCCACGTGGGGTCAGCGTTTTTTGGTGGAAAATACAAAATACACGATATCGACTCGTGAGGTTGATTTCAAATCAAACCCACGATAGATATCGATCTACACAATTTCAATTCGTAAAATTGATTTATAGTAATAAATCAACCCCACGAAAAGAACTACACACAGTTAGGATGGCCTCCTATTAAGGCAGCAACTAACTAACTAAATTAAAATGTACGTAGTGAGTGAACAATAAAAACAAACACGATATCGACTCGAGAAGTTGATCTTATAGTATAACTATAAATCAAGACCACGATACGATATCGGTTATGAAGTTATGAAGGCCTTTAAATAAGGCAGATAAAAGTTAAATTACACGACGACGACGTTTGTTTGGCAAGTGAACTTCTTGTTGCAGACTCGCAGCGACCTACTTAAAATTAAAGTGAATTTGAAACATACACAACATATACACATCTAACATACACTACAAATACAATATTACTCAGTTTACTGTTATTATTATTAGAAATTATTAATATTATTTATATATTATTATTTAGTATAAACAAAAGTAAAATAATAACGTTTATCTACTCTTATTAAATAATGTATTCATTACTTATGAAAATTATGATAAGTAATACTAATCATTATTGACAGTGTTAAGTAATAATTCATTACTAAACACTTCACGACCAATCACACGTCCGAATTTTCATTACTTAACACTTTAATAGCCAATCAAAAAATAAGGATAATTGCCGCACGTTAAGTATGCTATGAAACAGTGAAGCGCGCTATTGTTAATTATGTCAAAATTAGTTTAAACCGTTTTTGTTTACAATAATACTGTAATTTGTGTGATTATACATGTGAGTTATGGATTCTGAAAGCAAACAAAGTAAAATTTGTACTCCACCAGATATTGTAGAAGCCGCACACGTACGTTTCTTAAATTTACTGCCCGAAAAATTAAAAAAAACTATGAACAAGTTTATAAAACTTTTATGGATTGGCGAATACGCAAAATTGTTAAGTAGTGTTAATATTTATTAAATAAAAGTAAAAACAAAAAATTTAAGCAATCTGACTTATTAATAATGTAACATAAAAAAATAATTGTAAAATCTTATTACATAATAACATATAGTCGTAGATAAAGTATAGTATTCTATTCGCAAGTAATAGCTATTACTCACTCGAATGATTTACAACACTCACCTTCGGCTCGTGTTGCAAACTTTATTCTCTTGAGTAATAGCTTATATTACTTACTCATTGAATAATATACTATTTTTTGAATTTAGCAATTTACTTTTAAAACACTTTAAACAAATATTTCTCACATCTAACAATAAATGAAATTAAAAGACAGCAGATGTATGTTAAGGCTGTGTCTCAATAAAATTCTAAATAAATTATTAATAATTTCTTTTCTCATTTTTTAGATTAATTAAAATATAAATAAACGAAATTTGTACTCATCTTTTGTTCCTGAAGTGTGTTGAAGCAACCGGTGGACAGCGTGGACAACTTGGGCATGGCGCTCGAGTCCTGGGACTGAATGCCGCATTCAAATAATTTGCGTCAACTGCAAAACAGAATTTAAAATGAGCATCTATCATTAAAAATACTAAACAATATTTAAAAGTAATTTTTAACATTAAACAATAGTAAATGATCAAAATAAACCAATTGTGAATAATTCTCCACTACGACATTCACAGAACATTTTCAACCCAACACACCATCCTCGCTTTAATAACGTTTATTTTAGAATTAATTATTTTCTGGAGGGTTGATATTAAGGGATGAAACTATGGTCAATAGATGAGGAATTGAATGTTGAAACCCGGTTGACTAGTTACTAAATTACAGCCGTTTTTAAAACATGTTTATCTAAAGTTACGGAAAAACTGTCGTTGATATTTTCTCTCAAAAAAAATTAATAAAATTAGCCACATTTACAAACAAAACTATAGACAGTTCAAATTTTCAATCCTCTTCAAATTTAAAAGATACACTCCATTTAAATATTGTAAAAAAAACTTTTAAAACTCATATATTTGAAATATTAGAAACAAAATTACCCAAAAGGATAAAAGTATTTGTTAACTTTATTTACAAAATACAATGACCGCTAGTATAAATAATCGGTGAAGGATGATTTGATTAAATTTATTTTCCTACTTTGAACCGATCATAAATTTTTTAGAGAAAAATACTTGAAATAAAAGTGATTCAAATTTATTTATGTCTATCATTTACTTGAAATATATTTGTATAAAATAATGCCGGAATGTTTAACAATGAAAAATCTAGTTAATCATCCGTAATTTGTTTTTTATACTAACTGTCACTGTATCACAATGTTTCAGTAGCTGATAATATGCTAACGTTATCAAAAATAAATATATATAGCTAGCAAAGTATTGTGTTACAGATGATAACGATCCATCATTATATTTTTAAAGTGAATCGTTATTATATAACTTAAACAAATAATAAATATGTTGCAAAGATAATTATTACATATAGCATCACGATATATCTTATTAAACACATTCTCTCATTAGATGAACTAAAGAATCAACCAATATTCTCATTCTGACACACCATTCTCGCTTCAACCACATTTCCGTTCCTATCCACGCACGCAATCTTTTATTCGACATTATCAACAATGCAAAACTAACATCACTCTCATCTATATCACCTCTAATATTTTCAATATAACCATACAGCCCATAAGAAACCCTTACACAATCTGTTCCTAACATCTGATTCATTCCACAATAACTCCCCATCCGTACTGCATCCTTGCCACCTCTTCACACTCAACTCAACCAAAACATTCTTTTTTCTTCATACTAAAATCAATCGTCCATATTTCACTCTCCCCAACATTTATTCATCACGTAAATTCTCAGCCACGTACATCTTTTATTCATTTTGAAATCGCAAAGTTATTTGGGTACCGATTATGAATAATTTAGGGCTGAAATTTTGGTGCTCTGTTAAATACAACCCGTTTAAAAAAAATAATTTTCTTACATTTGATGTTGTGAGCAGCAGACTTGACGACATGCTATGCTGATTTTGCAGCCATCTTCTGATATATTTGAAAATAAAATGTTGATTTCTGTCACTGATCATTCTTTCCAGCATGTGATGTAATCACCAAAACTTTTAGTAGAAGACCTTGGCTTTCTTCGCTGCCGCAACTAACAAATACAACAACAAAATAATTAGAAACAATTACAAATAATATTTTTTAAATAGTAATTTAAATTGATTTTTTTGAGTATTCGTAGAGAGTGTGCATTGCTTCCCAAATTATTTTAGAGAAAATTGTTTCAAATAAATGTTGTAGAGCATAAAAATTTACAAAATTGCAGTTTAATAGTACTACCTATTAACTATTATGTGTATATATAAATTCTCTTTTAAATACAAATACGTAATTGTTTTAAGTGATAAATTATTAATTCTATCATTTTTTCCAGTTTTTAAAATAAAATAAATTGAAATATTATAAAGAAAACTTTTAGAACTAATATTTTAAATATTGGAAACAATTATTTTGTGTAAAAGTATTTCATTATTTTTATTTATAAATTACAATGATCGTTTAAACAAATAATCGATAAAAAGTGATTTGATTAGCTTTAATTTTCTGCTTTGAATCGGTTATAAATTGTTTAAACAAAAATATATTTAAAATAAAAGTACTACAAATTTATTTCTATCCATCTCATATTTCGAATATTTTTATCCGCTCTCTGTTTAAAAAAAATAATTTTCTTACATTTGATGTTGTGAGCAGCAGACTTGACGACATGCTATGCTGATTTTTCAGCCATCTTCTGATATATTTGAAAATAAAATGTTGATTTCTGTCACTGATCATTCTTTCCAGCATGTGATGTAATCACCAAAACTTTTAGTAGAAGACCTTGGCTTTCTTCGCTGCCGCAACTAACAAATACAACAAAAAAATAATTAGAAACAATTACAAATAATATTTTTTAAATAGTAATTTAAATTGATTTTTTTGAGTATTCGTAGAGAGTGGTTTTATACCGGATGGTTAGAAAAACAGTTTTTCCGTGTGCATTGCTCCCCAAATTATTTTAGAGAAAATTGTTTCAAATAAATGTTGTAGAGCATAAAATTCTATACTTGAATCAATAAACAAGATTAATTTCACATGCTTTATAACTGCAGAAATTAGACTAGAAAATTTACGAAATTGCAGTTTAATAGTGCTACCTATTAACTATTATGTGTTTATATAAATTCTCTTTTAAATACAAATACGTAATTGTTTTAAGTGATAAATTATTAATTCTATCATTTTTTCCAGTTTTTAAAATAAAATAAATTGAAATATTATAAAGAAAACTTTTAGAACTAATATTTTAAATATTGGAAACAATTATTTTGTGTAAAACTATTTCATTATTTTTATTTATAAATTACAATGATCGTTTAAACAAATAATCAATAAAGAGTGATTTGATTAGCTTTAATTTTCTGCTTTGAATCGGTTATAAATTGTTTAAACAAAAATATATTTAAAATAAAAGTACTACAAATTTATTTATATCAATCTCATATTTCAAATATTTTTAACCGCTCTCTGTTTATTATAAATTATCAATTACTGTTTTTAGCAGACTTTTACCGAAATAATTTAAAAAGGGAATAATTTAAATGAGCACCGAAATCATTTTATCAAAAATAATAAATAAGAACTGTGTTACTTTTATCAAAAACATATTTACTAAACAATAAAAATATATTTAATACCCAGGCAAAATTATATTTTAATTAATTAATTAAGTACTAAAAATAATAATCAAAAATTATAAACGATCTTTGCAAGTAATTTTTAATAAATATCCAAGAATAGTAAATAAGTTTTCCGGAAAATTAAATGGCAATGGAAAAAATAAATATTTGTGTACAAATTGATAAACAGATTATTAGACTCTAGTTTTTAAATATCGATAATGAAAAATTTAAGGCTTAAATTTGGTGCTCATTTAAATATAACCCATTTAAAAATAATAATTTTCTTACAATTGATGTTGCGAACAGCGGACTTGAAATTCTGCATTGAGTTGACAATCATCTTCTATATGTTTGAAGATAAGATGTTTAACTCAGTTGATGATGTCCACGATGATAAGAATACCAGCTGCTTTAAGATAATGATACAAGCTGATAATGAGGCTGCAGGAGATGATTCCAAGTTCATGATGTCTCTATACACATAAAAACAATGTATTAGTAATGTAAAATAGATAAAAACATACAAATTAGCAAAAACGTTAAGCATATTCCATGCCCACGACCTCTCGGTTCACAGACTACCAACCTACTCGAACAGCCGAATTGTCTATAACTTCTCAATGACTCATTGAACCGCTCCATCCTGACGCGAAACGCATATCAATGTATAGTTATGAAGGCCTTCTAATAAGGCAGAAATTTATTTATATTAATAGTACGTAGCCATCTTGACAAAACGACGTTTGTTTGGCAAGTGAAAGAGCTAGTGCTCGTTGTTTGATTGTCTAGCACCGACACAACTTACGTTCAAAAACCACTCCGATAATTACAATGTACTAGAGAGAGATAGACAACTTGGATAATAGCGTACACATACTTTATAATGGTTATTTAATGTTGTTGCAAGTTCGCATCGAATAATTAGCCATAATTGGCTAGCAAGACATAACTACTGTAAATAAATTTACCTTGAAACATACAAGATATCTACATTTCAAATACAATATTTATCATTTTACTTTTAATATTATTATTAATAATAATTATTATTATTATTGTACTTTAATAGATAAATAAGTAAAATCATTGTTATATATGTATTATTTGTTTTTGAATAAAGTAAATATTAACGTCTCAATAATTAGCATTTACTTTTAAAACGATAAACAAATATTTATCACATCAAAAATACTCAACTAATTCATATTTGCTATAAAATGAACCATATTTATAAACAAAACTATAGGCAGCCCAAATTATCAAATATTTAAAACCGTTTTCAATTATCTTTACTTGTTTAAAAGTTACAACCGTATCATTCAGATTTTCATGCGCCATTTTATTATTTCTCCGAGAAATACTAAAAAGAAACCCACATTTACTCATTTAAAAGATACACTCACCTTTTAAAAACTAATTAAAGTATGGATTGATATCGAGAGCTGTTGATAATTTAGTGGCACGTTAGTCGAAACCTAGTAGAGATTTTTTATGGATTCCTAGGATTTATTTACTAAATTATTCCGGCCAACAAATTAATTACTATATGTCTTGTATATGATTACTGTCAAATGACGCTGTAATCGGTGGAATGTACATAAATTACCGCAGTGGCGCCGTATGATTCTTAAATAAAAATTAGATGGGGTACAAAATGTTTTAAAAAAATGTTTAATAAAAATATGATATTTAATTACTAATTATGAGTATATATTAAGTAAAAAAGTCTGTATCAAAAATTTGTTGAAATTTTGTGTTTTAACATGATGTTTATTAAGAAAACGTAATTAAAAAAAAAATGAGATTTCCACTTTTTTACCCAGGGTTACGCCACTTCAAAAATCTAACCAATAAAGACGAGAATGGAAGAAAAAATCAATACTTGTGCGTATTTCGACCAATGAAATTAAAAGGATTAATTTTGAAAAATCCATCTATCAAACTATTTCAAATTATTATTTCTTTTTAATAAAATAAATAAGAATGCAAATGTATTTTAAGTAAAATTATTAAAAAAACTCACGAGTATATTGTTTTAAATTAATTTGTCGATTATTTTTAGATTAAATTAAAATAAAAGTATTTCGCCACATTTGGTACTGTAATATACATTGAGTACTGTGAATTGTATTCCACTAAAATTTTAAATGGAAATCAATGAGTTTAAAACGTTTGAAATAAAAAATACACAGCTGACGTCAATCAATAGTTGAAGATTTAAATAAATTTACTGTCAACAATTGTTACCTTGAAGTGGTCGTAGCTGATATTTAATTATATTAATTCAAAAATTGTATTTTTAATTAAGAGTATGAATTTTATCAGTATTTATGATATTTAAATTCAATGTATTCAATTTAAAGGAAATAGGGCAACAATTCTTGAATTTCTATTGCCTTCAATTGTACTTTTATAAAAATCTAAATAATTAATTTATAATAAAACTATAACAAAAACATAAAAATTTCGATTCTTGAATCACAAAGTTCATTTGTGTGTGTGCGCTAAAAATTCAATTTTTCCAGACTATATCTCAAAAATTAAGTAAACTACGAAGATATGTGTAACGACATTGTATTCCCCGTGCTATAATTGTCTTACTTACGTCCCTCTTCTGCAGTAATATACACTATCAACTTATAAATTTCAGCGAAATAGGAAAAATAATACAATCTCTGAATTACTTTGCGATTTAAAAATGGAGACGATATCGATTATATGTATATTTATTAACTTATTACTAACATGCAAATCATTTTAGATTACGTTTTAATCCTGCTGTATAATCAAACAATTTTGTATTCTTATATTCACCTCTCATATCTAATATATAATGTAGGAACTGATTTTCTACTTTAATAGGTAAATAAGTTTTAGCAGCTCCCCTAGTTTCTTTACAACTAAGGTGTTTTAGGTTAACTGTCATCATTCTGTTTTTACTAAATGGCCCATACGTTACAAATGTGACAGCTTGACCGCCTTTTCTCAGAATGAGATATCGCATAGATTTCAATGAGAACATCCATACTATTACTAGAATTCCGTATCCTAAAAGTTCAACAATACGTTCAATTTGTTGCTACAACAGCAATTATACCTTCCCCCCGTAACAATGCAGTCGACAGTTTCTTCACTAATCTATTTAACAGCTACCATATTTCAATTTACAAAATAATGTTATTGCCAATTTAGTTATATAAAATTGGCAACTTAGGCATGTATGCATCCAATAATACTTTTGAAATAACTGCATCCTTACGTGAGACGAGGAACAGATCAAATATACCCATTGCAAACGATATTATCGTCAACCCATGCCGATATTTGCTTTCTCCAAGATTGATTTGTCGCCACCAAACAGTGCTTTTCTCTTGTGATTCCTTTTGAACGGGGACATTTCGTAAAGTTGAGAAAGTAAAATGACTTAAATAAGCCCAGAAACCAAATTGGCACAATGCGAATATATTTAATACTTTAAAAAATCTCGGATTTTCGTAATTATATAATATAACGTCTTTAACAACATTTGTATTTACACTATATGCTTGTTTTGAATATTTTGCCATGTGCTGTGGTTTTAAATTAATTTTTAATCGGTTTAATAAGTTACTATTACTAAACTATGCTTTGTATTTTGTACAAATCATTTTTAGACACACACACACAAATGCTGACAATTTTTTAGAAGTTATATTTACAAAGTTGTAAGTTATTTTTCCCTACAGAGTTGTATTCAGAATATTTTTAATAGCAAAACTAACTGGATATAATCTTTATGCAAAAACTGAGCTAATTTCAAACATTTTCATCCCAGAAAACGATATATACTATTCAACTGCCAGTTAAACAATCGAGCCAACAATAAAATGTTGACAGATTTTAATTGTTATTTAAGTTAACATTTAAATCGTATTTACTGCAATATATTTTATAATGTTTATATACATTTATTACCTTTTAGAAGTCGGTTTATCTTTTCAAGTTGTTTCCAAATGACACTGGAAACCAATGCCAGAACATTTCCGTGCACATGAAGGAGCGATCGTCGTCGCCACCATCACCACGTTCTGGTGCCGGTGCCCCGGACTAACAACACCAGCACGCCAAACTGGCTTCAACATAAATGCGCCGTCAGTTCAGTAGTTTTAGTTCCCTTCGTCTTTGTCCAGTTTAGGAACCCGCCGATGTGATCTGCAAGAAACTATACATTTATTTAGTTCTTTGCTACACTTCACCACAGAAACTCTCGCGCTAGTGAAGCGATAACAATACCACGATGCTACAACTACTAGAAATTCATAATAATAACAGCACAGGAGAGCTACAGCTTCGTCATTTACGAATTAACTTATTGGAAAGCTAACAATCTTTCAAATAATTTGGAAGATGGTTTTACAAAATTTCTATTCGAAATTACTCACCGTATCTCTGCAGAATCCATCAACCTGAGCCACTGGAATCAAGGAGCCATCTTCCAGAGCTGAGGCAGAAACCGCTGCCCGTGCCCTAGAAAGCGAAAGATTTACCATTTCATTTATTTACTTCAAATACTTATTATTTTACATAAATAATTCTTACCCAAATACGTTTGCTTTTGTAATTGGTCTCCTCCAAAGGTTTCTCCACCAGGTTGTTCGCATCACTGTCTCTGAAGCCAGCTTGCATCGAGAGTTGCTGACATTTCCTATAGAACACATTCAATCAGTTAAAAAGTTTCTAGATATTTATAACATAGCCATCTTCTTGAATTCTTCTCAAAAACTAAGCAAAATATAAAGATGCGTTCAACGGCATTGTATTCCCTGTGTCCGAATAAGTTAATTTGAGCACGAGAAATTCAATGCCGTTAAGCACTACTTCATATGTCGAATAGTTTTTAAGATATAGCCACAAGAAAGTTGAAAATCTGAAGAAAATGAAGGATTACCTGGTGATGTATGTACGCAGTATGTATGTTGGGGCCCCACGTGGGGCCAGCGTTTTGTGGTGGACAATACAAAATACAAGATATCAACTCGTGAGGTTGATTACAAATCAAACCCACGATAGATATCGATTTACACAATATCAATTCGTAAAATTGATTTATAGTAATAACTCAACCCCACGAAAAGAACTACACACAGTTACGAAGGCCTCCTAATAAGGCAAAAACTAACTAACTAAAATTATATGTACGTAGTGGATAATAAAAGACACGATATTGACTCGTGAATATGATTTTATAGTATAACTATAAATCAAACCCACGATAAGATATCGGTCTATAGTTAGGAAGGCCTTTTAACAAGGCAGAAATTCCAAAATTTATCTTTATTCGTCGACGTTTGTTTGGCAAGTGAATGAGCTCGTACTCGTTGCATGATTGTCTAGTTCCGACACAACTTACGTTCAAACCCCACTCCGATAATTACAATGTACTAGAAAGAGATAGACAACTTCTATAGTAGTGTACACATACTTCATAACGTTTAATTTTTGTTGTTACAGACTCGGACCGATTAATTAGTCAGATAGGAAACGTAACCACTCTAAAGATATACAAATATACACTTCAAATACAATATTTATATTTTTACTTTTTAATATTATTATAAACAATTATTAATATTGTTATTGTTATATTTTTATTTATAAACAAGTAAAATAAAAGTAATATATGTGATTCAGGCCAGTTTAAGATAACTAAACTAATACGCTATGTATGTGTAAACTAATTTTAACAAATTTGTACAACTCCTAAATTTGTGCAAATTTGCATCTGATTTATTTTCATGGACTACATACTTCTTAGACTAAAATATATAAATAAATGATAGTATCACTTATCTTTTTTCCTGAACTGTGTGATTCGGCAACAAGGACCGCGGTTAACAGCATGAAGTCAAACGATGGGCTCGACTCTCGACACTGAATGCCGAATTCAGCCAAGTTGCGTAAGCTGCAAGAAATCAGAGAACACAATATGACTATGGTTATTTATTTGCTACAGGAAATTCATTCAGTTTTCAATAGTTTCAAGTGGAATTCAAACCACTTACATATAATCATATTTTTGCTTATAAATTCAAGTCAGCGAGGGTAGTATAAATGCTCTAATTAATTAATAGTGTCGGTGGCTCAGTGGTACTGAGAACGCGGGTTTGATTCCCACAGCCAACAACGATATGCACGATACGTGCATAAATATATAATTCACAGTAATAAATATAAGGCGTGATGATATAGTTATTTTTATTTATTAATTAATGGAATAATTAGATTAGCTATGGCTCTAAAGACATTGATATCTGCAAGAACTTAACACAGTAATGTCTTGAAAGATGAACAAATTCTATTAAACAAATAACATTTTTTTAATATACTATTTCATGTTTTACGTACCAGTTTTCTGTGTCTCCGCCATGCAAGCCGTTGACTTCCTCGTTGTGGGTTATACCGCCCAGTGTCGGTCGTCAGAGCCTCGTTAGTTTTACCCAGGGTGTACCACGAGGAGGTGAGGTTGACATTTGGGAGAGTTGAATCCCCCCTTACCCCCCGAATCGTAGAAATTTTTGTAACGAAAATTCACATACATATGTATGTATACTAGGACGGGTTACACCCGAAACATACATAAATAATACAAAAATATGTTTTAATAGGCCGCACGTTAGGCGGCCCCCCAACAACGGAGAATCGCGGCGACGAGCGAACAAAAGCTAAAACGTTACGCAAAATATGTGTATTGTATGTTGTTCACCTGAAAAAGACTTTATGTTGTGTATCAAAGTCAAAATTCTAGTCTGATTTTACATGGTGAAAATCTAATGCATCTTCCGGGGTATCTTTTGAGTAGGTTGTAAAAGATGAGAAAGTTACAGGCCAAAGAGGGGTTGACAAAGGTTATTCAACGTGTAAACCACGCCAGACGCGAAAGCCATCCTCAGAGGCGGATCTAGTTAATGGCCAAAGAGGGGTTGACAAAGGTTACTCAACGTGTAAACCACGCTAGAGGCCAAAGCCATCCTCAGAGGCAGAAGGGTTCAGATAAGAATTTGGGTGACACTTGTCAATAAACTACGTTAATATAAATAAATCAATAAAAAATAAAGGATTCAATTACTATTGTATTTATATTTAATTACTTTTAGAAAAAATAAAAATTTGCTGACAACTGGTCAGAAAACTACGTTCATTTCCAAAGAAATCAATAAATCAAAAACCCCTCGCAATCTACCCCGGCAAATGCCGCAATATCTAAATGTAATGCAGGCGTAATTATAGAATTAAATTATTATTGCAGATCTTTCATTATAAACATTTTTAAACAACATAAAAACTATGAGGATACCAGGATTTGAACCTAAAGCGTCAATATATAAGTGTTAACTAATTTCATTCTTACAATAAAATATTAAAAGTACTTTAAAATTTAATTAAAGCCTTTATGATTTTTTTTAATAACCACAATCTTACAGATTAAAAAATATTCAAAAATTGTATGAATTATTTAACAGGCATTACCAATTTTTCAAGAAATATATACAATCTTACAAGTACTTTAATGATTAATCAAGGCCTTTACTTATTATTTAAAAGACCTAACTTTTTTAACAAAACTAAATCTAAAATGTACTTTAAAAAGTATTCAAACACTGTATGAATTATTTGAAAAACCATTACCAATTTTTCTGGTATATATGCAATCTTACTTTATAAATAATTCATTCTTATATGTATTTTAGAAAATTTTCTGAGACTGTATATATAATTTAATCGCCTTAGAATTCAAAACACTCCATGTGAAAACCAGACTAGCCTAAAATTATTTAAAATCACGCAAACCGACCCGAATCCGAACACAATTCGCGAAGTTTACTTCATTCATGAACAAAATAAAAGTGTGTATATTAAAATTAAATATTGAAGTGTTTCTCAAACTATACTATAAAAACTATTCAATAATTTGCAAGTATACTGTATGAAAAAAAATCTGTCTATTTCTTCATTGATACAGGCTCTTGATAATAGTTTGAAGTTCTTTAGGAGACCCCATAAGCCTGCAGAAGATGCTAGCGAACCACAGAAACACCACAGGCATTATGTATCCATACAAGTCTGATCTTAAGTCTCTTGTTATTGAAAGTAACTGAGACTGATTTTACTTGTTTAAAAATTCTTTATTTAAAATTTATTTAATTTCATAATTATAAACAAACGAAGGTTCATTAAAACTTTACTATAAATAAATTATTCATGTATATAACGAAGTTACGAGGACGGTCGATATTATGTAATACTTAGGTTTTAATTGCGGACATTCGATGCTCGACGCCCGGCCCAACTAACTACATGTGGATGCGACATGTGCTTCGGAAATAAAGACAATATATGTATAAATGTGATTTTATCCTGTATTTATTTATTTAAAAGTCCCAAAAAAAATTATTGAATAGCTGATAAATATTTTCAGTTACGAGTTAATTAGGGTCAATCTAAACATTTATTTAAATTAGTCATTTGTATAAATATTTTTGAATAAATAGCAAATATTGACTCAGGTTAATAATCACATTTAAGAAGTATGAAATATATAATAATGAGTAAATAGAATTACTCCTACAGTACTACTGCAAAAGAGATAGACAAGAAAGCACATGTATGTTGTTACTCACCTTGCCTCCTGTAAGTTCTCCGGAACCTGCAACAATTGAAAAATATATTAGTACACATAAAAATAAACGAGAATAATGATAATAGAGAAAACAATCAACAGAATAGTTTTAAAATGCTTTAAAAAATGAACCTACCATTTAGAAGGCTTTAGCATGGTATCAGCAACTGCAACCCTGGAACCTTCTCTGGGCACAACACTACACACGAAAACTTTTTCACTCGAGATTTAAACCACGCACGACTTATATGTACGTAGTGGATAATAAAAAACACGATATTGACTCGTGAATATGATCTTATAGTATAACTATAAATCAAACCCACGATAATATATCGGTCTATAGTTAGGAAGGCCTTTTAACAAGGCAGAAATTCCAAAATTTATCTTTATTCGTCGACGTTTGTATGGCAAGTGAATGAGCTCGTACTCGTTGCATGATTGTCTAGTTCCGACACAACTTACGTTCAAACCCCACTCCGATAATTACAATGTACTAGAAAGAGATAGACAACTTTTATAGTAGTGTACACATACTTCATAACGTTTATTTTTGGTTGTTCCAGGCTCGGACCGAGTAATTACCCACTAATTGTCAGATAGGAAACGTAACCACTCTAAAGATATACCAAATATACACTTCAAATACAATATTTATATTTTTACTTTTAATATTATTATGAACAATTATTAATATTATTATTGTTATATTTTTATGTATAAACAGGTAAAATAATAGTAATATACACGTATGTGTTTTAGGATAAATTCCTGATAAAAATTTAAATAATAACGTTTCTATAATTTAGCATTTACTTTTAAAACGTTAAACAAATATTTATCACATAAGAGATTATTTTATCAGGCCAGTTTAAGATAAATAAACTAAAAGGCTTTTGCGTAAGACACAGATGTACGTGAAGTATGTGTAAACCAATTTTAAACCAATTATTCATAATCTCCGCCATGCAGTCCGTTGACTTCCTCGTTGGGTTATACCACCCAGTGTCGGTCGTCAAAGCCTCGTTAGCTTTACCCAGAGTGTACCACGAAGAGGTGAGGTTGACATTTGGGGGAGTTTAATCTCCTCTTACCCCTCGATTCGTATTTATTTATGTATTTTTATCCACTGAATTCAGTGGATGAATCGCCAAATGCATATGTCTTCATATTTCGTTTAATTTTTAATATATAGCCTCGATAAGTACGAAATCTGAAGAAAATTAAGAATTTGACTTTTCCGAAGGCTATATCTCAAAAACTATACAAGATATGAAATTTTCAGTTAATTTTAAGCAATTTCATTATTTCCTAAGATATGAAGTTGCACTAGTTATACATATCAAAATTCAAACGTGACTTCATATCACAAGAACATGCAGGAATGACCTGACCCAGCACTCAGAGTTTATAAAAGAGAAACCATCATTGTAATCAGCAATCAGTCCGTCTTGTAAGTTATCTGTATAACATAGCTTGTAATGGGAAAATAAATGTTTTTTAAAAACTATACTTTTATTTAAAATTGTATAAGTCACTCAACAGCAAACTTTTATGCAATACAATTTTATTTGGTTTACATTAATTAAGTAATTACGTTTTAAAATATACTAATAAAATATGTATGCTACGTATACTGCAATAGGAATCAAATTCTATTTGTGCAAAGTAACTTTAGTCCATTCTCTCGCCTACTAGAATCCACTTATCAAATTAATTTGTAACATGTCAGAAATCTTAAAAGTTACAACCATGTCATTCAGATTTTCATGCGCCATTTTATTATTTCTCACTTTTCAAAAAGTAATTAAAGTATGGATTGATATCGAGAGCTGTTGATAATTTAGTGGCACGTTAGTCGAAACCTAGTAGAGATTTGTGTTTGCAGATTGTTTTAATGGATTCCTAGAATCAATTTACACGATATTTGATTCAAGGTTAAAAGAATAGATAACCGAAAATGTGAATCACCAGATATTGATCATGAACTTTAAATAATTCGATTTATTTAGCAGCGTGTAAGTCTTGTACTAATAGAGATATTTTAAAAGTACAAAGAAACAAAAAATAAAGCCCCAAAAATATCAATCAAAAACCATCTCACCTGTTTTGAGCTTTCACTGTGCAAACTACAACCATTATTCGCCAAAGAGCTTCCTATAACCTGGTGGGTCCTCAAGTGCTCTTTTTTCTCCTTGGTTTTGATGGTAAACATTGTATTTCATAATAATGTTGTTTTCATTCCCTGACATCTGTCTATGGTCTATGCTTCATCACCATACCTAAAATCAACATTGGCAGATTAAATATTTATTTAAAAGATTAGAATAATAACACAACTTACTTATTTTACTATAATTTCATTAATTAACAATATTTTACTCTAATTGCCAAAAGTTATTTGGTGACAAAATTAATTCTCTAGTTTTGACATTTATATTTGAATTCAAAATGATTAATTGAAAAACTATTAAAACTTATTTTAAAACAAATATGTATATAATTTAAACGAAAAATAATTAAAATAAAATAGTTTGGTGCTTCAATTAATTTAATTAAACGTTGACTTTACCGGAGTGAAAAGTTCATGAATGAAAGTGTTCAGTATGCACATGCCTAATCTGCAATTACAGATTCTTGGCGAGTACAAGTCATCATAATAGTATATAAGTTTAATTCAAGTTTATATAATTTTATTTTTTAATTAAATGTTTGGTTAATGGCCGAAAAAAAATTTGTAAGTTAATTGAAACACGAGAAAATCAATGCCGTTGATCGCAACTTTATATGTCGTTTAGTTCTTGAGATATAGTCTGAAGAAAGTTAGAAATATGAAGAAAATAAGGAATTTCCCTTTTCCAAAGGCTATATCTAAAAAACTATTTAATTTTACGCAATTTATCACATCAAAAATACTCATATTTAACGAATATTTAATCGTTCAACAAAACTATTTAGACCAAGGGTTATTAGATAATTGAATTAAATGGCTTTTACACAGATGTATGGAACGTAGGTTTATATTGAAACCAATTTACGCATAAGATTCAACAAACATTTTCATAAACATAGGATTAAGTATAGTTTAAAAGATAGAAAATTCAAAATTTAAAACCAATTTATATTACCTCTCCTAGTTTAAAAGTTACAGCCGTTTAAAAAATGTCCAATTTGTAAATGTCAAGTTATGGAAAAACTGTCATTCTGAATTTTAGTTGCCATTTTATTACTTCTCTCAGAAAAATAATAAAACTAGCCATATTTACAAACAAAACTATAAACAGCCTAAATTTTCAGTCCACCTCTTTAAATTTAAAAATATACACTCACTTGAAAAAGTAATGGCAGTGAAACGTCCGGACACGCCATCAAACGTCAAGTCGCCGTGGCCATCATCTCCACTGCTGGTTCCTCCACATCGGCTTTCTCGTGCTCCAGATTCTCCGTAGACTTCTTGCAGCTGTCCAAAGTCACCTAAATTAAAACAGAGTGGATGTCAAAACATATTAAGTTTTTAAAAAACCAGTCGAGTAGAAATAAATTTTAAAATGTAATGTCGCTTGTGTTAGGATGTTGTAATTAATTAATTGAAAATATAATTATCATTTTATAAAATATATTGACCGCTAGTAAAAAGCAACAATTATGAGAGATGAATTTTAGAAGAAAAATACTTGTAATATGATTAAATTTACAACATAGAAATAGGAAAACAATTCTTGAATTTGTATTGTAATAAATTTAATAGGGATGGTTTTATCGGGATCTATTGCTAGGTATAAGTATGTCCATAACGCCTTATTTCAAGTAACTTTTCACATTTTAGTTGATAGTTTATTGAAGTAAACGTAATTGTTTATATGTATACGAAGTTTCATAGTTGAAACTGAAATAGGGGTGGTTTATTGAAATCTATTGCTAGCTATAAGTGTATCCATAACGCCTCATTTAAAATAAAATTTCACTTTTTATTGATAGTTTATTGAAGTACACGTAATTGTTTATATGTATACGAAGTTTCACAGCTGGGAATTAAATAGGGGCGGTTTTATCGGAATCTATTACTGAATACAACGAATTGTTTGTAACGTACTCTGACGTCAAACGTCAGGAATGACCTCACTGCTACGTATAAATATGGTCATAAAGCCTCGTTTTAACCAAGGTTTCACTTTTTGTTAATAGTTTATTGAAAGGAACGTAAATGTTTACATATGGAAGTAGTTTCATAGCTGAGAATTAAATAGGGATGGTTTTATCGAAATTTATTGCTAGGTATAAATGTGTTCATAACGCCTCATTTAACTAATATATCACTTTTTTGTTCATTACTTATTGAAGTACATGTAATTGTTTATATGTGTACAAAATTTTATAGCTGAAAGTTTAATTAAATTTAATCACAAATGTGCATATTGATGAAGTCATTTAGCTGTTTTAAATCTATTGCTGGATATAAACGTCTCGTATTTCTATATGAACAATTTTCAGTTAATTGTAGTCAACATTATTGTTTATAAATATTTTACCCCAATTCTAGGGTAATGAATAAGCCTTACCTCAATTCTACAGTATTTAATAATATTTTATCCCCAATTCTATAGTGAATAAATGGCTTGTAAACTATAATAGTTTCAAAATTACCAAAAAGGAAATTCGACTTAGATTCGAAATTTGACAAAATTACATAAATAATTATATATTTTATAAAATGTATCAAGGTAATCCATCTGTTAGGTATTTTAATATAATATGTAAAAACATAAATAAAGAAAATATACGTAGATAAATATATATGAAAACGATTTTAATACGAATCATTTTTATAACTGAAAATACAAAAAAAACATATTTTTAGATTATTTTTGTTTGGAATTACAATTCTTTACAGATATGATATAAAATTTTACAAAAAAACTGATATAGTATACATATAAAAAGATAAAATAAACGACAAAACTTGTGAAAATAGAACAAAATAAACGAAATCAAGTGATTCATATTTGAAACGTTACGTAACCGCAACTGTTGTTGGTACAGGACCACAGATTGCACAATGGAAGAAGAATCAACACACAAAAAAAGAAATGGTACAAAAATCATTGAATCACTCTAATAAATTAACACAATTAATTAAACAAAAATATGTTAACGTTATATGAATATAAGCTATTTCGTTTTTAATATAAAATTATAAATAAATGATAATTCCATTCATCCAAAACATAACATAAATATTGTCTTACAGGTATTGTGCAATAGTGCATTAAATAAAAATCTTAAATGTAGTATATGTAAAATTTTAAGTTTAGAAAACTGCATCTTAATTTTTCAAAAATATAAGTTATTTTCTTACTTACTATAACTTTCTTTTGAAAAATAAAAACAAAGTAATATAAAATACTAAAGAGGCATGATTACAATTAGACAAATCCTAATCGTTTGAGATTGGATTTGACTGAAAATCGACCCCTGGTGTCAGCATTCCAAGTCTTCGACTTTGCTCGGAAATGCTTGAGATCATTTTCGTGCGCTGGGTCCAACATTGGTTTGTACGCAGTTGGCATACACAGTTCCGAATATTGTTCATAGAAATTTTTGTACCCGCCATCCAACAAATATATTTCTGGCCAGTCCAGAGTTGGATATGAATCATTGTTTCTTGTGCGGTCGATGTTTCTCAGGAATCTAGACCTATAACAACAAAATAATTATATAGTACAATTATTTCAGTACTTTGTCCTAATTTTTGTCATATTTCAGTTATTTTCTTGTAGTTACAAAAAAAAAAAATTTGATTTAAAAAATAAAAAATTAAGATTACTTTCATAACAGCAAAAAATAAAATTAGTTGAAAGTTAATTTATATATATTTTATTGCTTGAAAATGGACGAAATAATTATTAATAATAAAAAAGAAAAGAAATGCAAATTTAAATTTTCTTTTTTATTTTTCGCTAGAGCCAGAAATCCATTTAACAATTTTTAAAATCATATAATAATTAAATAAATAGAACAAAATAATAATTAAAAAAAAAACTTACAAGTTAGGCCCCCTTTCGGAGGAAAATTCGCAGTGAAACACAAGAATATTGCGTTTTGTATTGTCAGTACAGTTAATTCTACACTTGTTCTCAACCAGTTCATACATAATTTGTTCTTTGGTATAAAAATTCAAAGCGTTACGAATATGTCCACCTTCATATTCATACGGGTATCTGCAATCGACGACTTTGTAGGAAGTTACAGCGCTGTCATATTTTCCACGCATTAAATCTGCAAGAGTAGTTGGTGTAATTGATTTCAAATCCTGATGTTTACCGGACACCAGCGGTAGACAGAATGGTTTGCTGAAATCTCCTATTAAGTCTGGGTCTGTTGATGCTGAAGAAAGAGAACAAAACATTAGATATCATTTTAATTTGGATTTGTTATTTAATATTCCTACTTGAATATCCAAGGAATGAGGAAGGTAAGAAGGAAACACTCATTAATATTCATTGTACTTTCCATGCATTTCCGTCACATTTCTTGGAATTATTTTAGATAAATCGAATACTGCATTTTCTGTATCTGAAGCAACTTTTTCGTCAGCATGCAGAATATTAAAATAAAATTAATAATTGTTACTTGGATTTCTGACTTTAGTGAAAAGTAAAAAAGGAAAATTTAAATTTTCACTAAAGCCTGAAATCCAAATAACAATTATTAAATTTATATCACTCGGCTTACTAAAGGAACTAAAATCTTTTAAAATAAAATAAAACATTCTCACATTCATGCAAGATATATAATTTCAGGAAACTTACATCGTTGTAAAGCAGACATAATAGTAGCTTCATTGGCAGAGAGACTTCGTTGAATTTTTGGATGTGTTGTACTATTTGAGGTTGATGATTGCAACAAAGAAGGAATAATTTCATTGCATTTGTACCGTTTAGGCTGAATTGGGCTGGTTATATCGATAGGAGGGTCTGGCCTCTTGATGGGCCTGTATTCATAAGGCTCAGATTTATCACATTTGAATAAACAATGTCGAATACGATTGACAGATGGTGATGATTCTTCTTTTAGGGAAATGCTTCTTCGAAATGATGGTCGTATACGGTTTGTATTCGTGTTGACGGGGGTTTCATTTTTCATGGATCCGCTTACCAACGAATTAAAAGTAGGCGGTAAGAGAGTATTTTCCTCAACGGATTCAATGTACGACAGCTCCAGGAAACCATCATCCATTGACTCCATGGAGCCTGAAGAGAAACTACTGAAGAGGGTTCTACTGCTTTCCTTGCCATTTGGAGAGGTAGCTTTCGGTTGAAGGAAGTTAAAATTAACTTTCTGTTCTTTATCGTTAAAATTTGTACCATAACCAGAATCTTGAGAATTCAAGTCGAATTCTTCCATGGGTTGCCGTGACGAACGAATTGAATTACACTGTAAACAAAAGAAAACAATAACAAAAATGTAAATACAAGAAAAGTGATCAAACGCACTGTTTTAGGTGATGAATTGCACAAAATTGAAGCGCATCTGGATTTTGTAGATGGACTGCTGCTGCCATAGAGAGATATATCGTTGTCATGTTTGCTAGGACTTCCAAGGTGTAGATTTTCTTTGTCTGTGTCCAAGTGATCATAACTGGAGCAAACCGGACTATGTGAGAAACTGTTTTCAGTATCAACGTCTGAATATTTTTCGCTGACTTGGAATGCATTTTTAATCAGCCTATGAAAGACACACGATTTATAAAAAATACTCTTTTATAATTACTTTCAAAGCAATAGAAATAAATCAAAATGCAACATCTAAGAAAAAAAAACAGAAACCATAGAGTTTAGGAAGAACATTCTATTATTACACATGCAATAGTAATAAAAGTTATAATAAGAATACAACAATTTATAACTATGAACTGTACGAAGTATTTTAATTGACCCTTAACAAAGCAAGCTAGTTTAGTACTCGCGTTATAAAATCTTTGTGATATTAAATTCATTTATAGTGAAACTATTTAAATGCTAGCCTTTTTCAGAAATATTTAATATACTTTAATGTTACGAAAGTGTAATCCTCCTATAACATCAATTATCGAAAGGGTTAGTTGGTTCAATGGTATCGAGTCGGCCTGTGGAATTTACAACCCGGGTTCAATTCCCACAGCCGACAAACAATTTTCACCACGTTAAAACTACCCATGTTACTCCCCAATAACATCCTTGGGGGTCATGATTGACGGCTGGTAACCGCACTTCACGCGGAGAAATATATCACTTACTGAGATCTGATCTGCTCCGGCAGAGTTCCACACCCAGTAATGTGTAAAAGACGTGATGATATATTTATTTATCGAATTGAAAAGCTGTCTCTAGTCTTAATACGAATCTTAAATTTAACTAACAAAACAACATTATTTTGTCAATAATAGTTGAATAATAAACTATATATAATTAGAGCACACCTAATATAAAGCGCAATGAGTAGGGAAATAAAATATTATGCATGTCAGCTAAAATAAATAGTTAAAACATAAATAAAGGGTAAAATCTAATGGAATACGATTGATGACTCCTAACGTATTGTGTAAACATCAAACACAACCGCTGTAAACTGTCACTGACAAGGTTTGACAGTTCGAACTTCAAAGCGAGCTGAAATGGCTAACACTTGAACTACGGATTACGGTACCGTGATTTTAACGCCAGGTAAAACCAATCCCGCGATTTTAAAATTTGCGTGCGCAACATAGCGGGAAAATGTGGTCCAATGAAATTCGCAACAACTGCCGGGTTGTCACTAACCACATGTGAAATGTCATGTGAATTATGCGATAAAATATGATTAATATTGACATATTTATCGATATTATTTCTGTCGTAACGTTCATTAGTACTCGTCTAGTTCGTTTACCTCTTGACTGAATTTCTAACAAATATTATAAGTAGTCATATAGTCGTAGCCAAAAGTAACCTACCAAAATCCATTTGGTGAAATACGAGGGATTTAATTATAAATTACTTGTATCTACTTTGTTTACTTTGTAACGTTTTTTATTTAACTATTAGCGTAATCTATTTGTTTTGTATATTATATATCACATAATAATATAGATGTAAAATATTTTTCCGCCAAAAGTAACCTAATAGGTAGATAAGCAATCAAAGGATGCTTATTATAACGTAAAATAATTATTTTATTCACATGTATAGAAATACGTTACAACGGTTTTCGATCGTTACAAAGTGAATGTATTTCCTAGAATAATGAATAACATCTTACAAGAAAATTTTAAGGAAATTTGCGCCAAAAATAACCTTAAACAAATATACATGAAAATTAATAACTAACATCAAGCACACATTTCCTTTTTTTATGCATAAATATTTTTCTTACTGAAAATCTTGTAACTTTGAGGAACATTTCTGTGTCAAAATTAATCTAAGGCAAATGATTTTAAAATGTTGATAAATAATTGAAAATAAATGTGGAATATACTCTAAAACACTTGCATCTTGCAACGTATGTATAACTTAATAAGGCTTCATTACTTCCTGGTAATGGTAGAACCTGAAAACTGATTTGGTGGGAAATGCATTCGATCATTTTGCGCCAAAAGTTACAAATAACAAAGACAGGTAGGAAAATACAAAAAGAAAGAGAAATAACATAAAATGATGCCATAAAGTGCAGGTACTGTAACGTACTTAGATTGAGAGATTCCTTGTTGCGCGCGCAGTTTGTCGTTACTTTAGGATGCATTAGTATGGGTTTGTTTATCTTCCAGGGGGGCAATTATGATAAATATTTTAGTTCATTGCCAATTATTTGTTTATTAATTGTAATAACTGGGCTAATATGCAGTCATAATGCAATTAATTTCTGTTTGACCGTTAGAAATTAACTTCAAGGGGTGTGTCCTTTTCGTTATAAGTTGATACACTTATTACGTAAAGTTTTAAACTGTTTAATAATTTAATAAACATGACATTAACATTTATTTATTTTACAAAATAAGCGCGAATACATACATATTTGAAATGTTGGTTGCATAAATTTGTTTAAAAATTCCACGAAATATGTTGAACATATTTGCAATGTTAAATGAGTTAGGTATGTTACAATGTTTAAATTGATTTTACATGAAAATGTGGTTTCAATGTTCGTTAAACCTGGTTTTTTTTCTCCAGGAAATATATGAACGGTTGCATAAATTACAGGCTAAGCAAAGCTAATTTAAATCCGTTAAATCTATCCATACCATTGAAGCGAATATAGCATATAATTTGTATACATAAATTACCTATGCAATAGTTAGTATTACTATAACATGCTAATATATGTTAACTATAAAATAAAGTATATAAAAATAAAGATAAATAATGATTTCCTTGAAAAAGTATAGAAAGTAAGTCACTACAAACAGATACAATGATTTACAGAAGATAGTTTGGTGTATAGGTAGGTAGGTGTAAGTAACAAAAAAAGGCGGTTATCGGCACACAATTGGCGGGCAAAAATAAGATCTCAATTAATTAATATCAGTTAAATTACCTGGAGCACTGGCAAACTTCACAAGTCTCGTTAATTGACTGCCACAACATTTTGTAACGATTATTTTACTAAACTGTACTATTAATAAGTTTGAAAAAACTTATTTTACCCACACTTTCGATTTGTACATTATTTTAACTACACATTTTTGATGACACTGATTATAGTACACAAAATTTGAATAACTGTTTAAACAAGAGTTACTTGACTTGTAAGATGTTATAACTTGACGTAAAATACGTCCAGCATGACATTTACAGTAGCTCAGATCACAACTCACTGCACACCGTATGTATCAAAACTAATAACTGCCACTAGGGTGGGGGCAACGGCTGTGCAACGTTTGGTCTAACCTCCCTTCCACTTTCAAACGGCTGAACAACACGTTAGACAAAGACGACTGGAAAGGATGGCGCGCATCTATACCCAATATTGCCCTTGTTATTTTTTTGCTGTAGTTCATTTGATATTTTTAATAAGCATATGCAATCAGCTGTAAAAATAAGATTTTTTAAAAACGTTATCTCAAATTATTCGTTTTGCAAAACAGCAAATATCGTTACAATATACACTTGTTTTGCTTGATTAAAATAATATCTAATCAAAACATCCTGCGTGATAATATATTTAGCATTACTAGCTGAGCATAAATTCGAAATTATTGAAAAATATTACATTTGTTTACAGTTGTATCGAATTGAGAACTAGGGTTTGATTCCCATTGGCGATAATTTTCACCACGTTAAAACTACCCTTGATTAACATCTTTTACCGAGATCTGTTACGGTGGAGTACCACACCCAGTAATGGGTAAAAGGCGTGATGATATATTTATTTGTTTGCATTCAATTAAATTTGACAATTTCATTTGATTTGACAAAAAATACTGAACGCAATATTAAATTAACCCAAGTTTAAACTTTTAATTGATTGAACAAAATATAACATTTATATTTACAATAATTAATATAACAAAACGACAATCGATATGGAACTATTTATACTTTTAATTAATTTGTTTCAAAAACCAACATTTTTATTAAGTTTAAATAAAACCACTATTGATAAGTATTTGAAAAAGTATAATAAATGATAAGCAGCAAGAAAATGATATAAACAATTACATCATATATTATTATATTTTTGATTATAATTATATGTTTTATTTCTATTTAAATTGCTTTATTTAACTGTTTTAATTGTAATTTTCGTCTAAAGTGTTGCTATACTACAGGAATTTTTTAAGGTTATATCTTATATGACGTACTGATTATAAAACCATTTTTTTTAACTCAAAAAATTAAGGGTGGTTTATCTAAGTAAACATTTGTAGTACCCCTAGTTTGATAGTTAATTATTAATAATTACATTATAAACATTCAAACAATTAAAGTTTAGGATTCAAAACAAAATGAATAAATATAAAAAAGTAAAATCACAAACGAGTATAATTCGATTTATTAAAAGACGTCACGAATGTTCATTCAACTCAAAATAAAAATTTAAATAAGTAGCAATATCAGAAAAATACAAAAGCCAATATTTACTAAAAAGTCAAGATTAAAAATAACACAATAAATAATAAATATCAAAATAAATGTGTATTAAAAAATCAAAAATTACAAATGGTGCAAAAAATTAAAATGAACCCAAGTTTAAACTTTAAATTGATTTGACAATAGTCCAATTTTGTTTAAAGTCTTATAACAAACAAAAAATATTCCGCCATTTACAATAATTAATATAACAAAACAATAATCGATATGGAACTATTTATACTTTTAATTAATTTGTTTCAAAAACCAACATAATTAAAATTAAAACCACTATTGATAAGTATTTTAAAAAGTTTTATAAATGATAAGAGGCAGGAAAAAGGAAAAGGATATAAACAATTACATTTCAAGATTAGGTTAAATAATATTTATTCGTGTATAAAAATAACAACAATTCTAAAAGTTTGTCACAAAAAAAGCCAATTTTAAATATCGATCTGTTGTATAATTATTATTTAGATACCTTGCATATTTTTACGTAAAGCAACGATTACACAACATTTTAAAGCACCAACATTTACATTAGTAATGTACGTAATATTCCAACAACTTTCAGGTCTCCTGTAGTCTAAAGCCTATAAAAAATCATTAAAAATAATATAAAAGTTCATAAATTCTATTCCAAAGATGATAACCTTATAAAGATGCGGCGAATCTTTCGTAAGTAGGACAATTCGTCCAGTATTAATTTTTAAGACTCGTGCAAATTCGGTTGTTAATTTTCTGTATAGTTTAGCGTTATTCTTTTTGCTGCCAGATCTTTTACCAAAAGGCTGTAAATTGTAAACCAAATAATGAAACTTACAATAATTTTCTAAATTGTTAGATTTACCAGATCGGAAACGATGGCGTCAAGGCTATGATCTGCAAATGGTAAATGAGCTGCGTTCCAACTAAAAATGTCAGGTTTTGGTAGATTTGTTTCTTGGGCGGAAATGTTATTGAAAGTTCTATCGATTGCTCTATGATGGATGTCTCCACAACTTACAATCACATTTGGAAAAGCGTACATACACTAGAAATTTTAATTATTTTATTTATTTTACAACTTTAAAACCAGCAAACTTTAAAAATTATGGTATCTACTATATAGGAGGATGTTTTTATAATTTTCCAAAATTCGTAAAATTAAATGTGGTTTATTTTAAGTAAACATTTTAGTACCACTGCTATCCTAGTTATTTGTAATATATTAATAATTAAATTATAAATCCTACATTAGTCTAAAGAGATAAATAATTACTTACAACGTTCATTATTTTATTAAAAATGTTCTCTTAGGATACGTTGAAATTTATTTTGCAAATTTTTTTATGACGATACTCAATATCTACTAATAAAAAATATAATTCTTTTAGATAAATGTTTAAGTGAAGACTATTTATGCAAGTTCTGTACGAGGAAAATTTCGAATACTATAAGAGATACGACTTGAATTAAATTTAAAAAGTTGTCACTTTTTTAGAACAATTTATTTATGTTTTTTGTTTTTCCAAAAAAATTCATAGGTCAATAGATATGAGCAAAAGACGAAATACCGAAATTTTTCAAATATTTTTAAATAGTGGTAGAGAGAAAAGTTCCAAAGAAAAACTGTAGATATTAAAGTCCTCTTTCTAAGATACAATATAAAGTTAAATTTTTTGAAATGTTTAAACAGCACATTTCTCCGTTTTTATTTATGCTACGTTTCCTTTGTTTTTTTTTAAATTAATTAGAAAATAAGTTTAAAAGCAGTTTAACACGTTTTGATAAAAAATTAATGAAACAACTAATGCACTTTACTGTTTCTATGTCCGTCAGTACGGTGGTATAGATAGCGATACGGAATTCGAATCCGGAGATCTCGAGTTCGAATCGCACTCAAGCTAAAAATTATATGAACTACCACATTACGGCTCGGTGAGTGCGGACCCTGTACTGTAATTTGGATTAAGTTCCTGTTGTACTGCGTAACATAAATAAATAAATATATGACTTCATGATTTGAGCAAGGATAAATCAAATTTATTGGCTACATGATTTATTGATCTTGTTAATTAAATCAAGAACATTTGACATTATTAAAAAATAAATATGTAATTTTCAACTGTTTATACCATTTTAAAAAATAATGTAACCCTGTCATTTCAAACGTAGGAGACCGAATAAATAATTTTAATTCTTAACTGTAAATAGGGCTTTAGTATATACAAATTTTATTTGAAACTTTTTTGTATCTATTATTACTTTTAAATTTAAAATTATTTCAATCATCAATAATATCTAGTGACACTTGCATTTTTTTGGGAAATACAAAACATCATAATATTGTAAATGTGACAATTTTTATCTAATTTAACCAAAATCGCTGCTCTTGTAGTTTCCAAGAACCTAATGGTGACATTTATCTATACAAAGACGAAGAGAAATTATTCATCACTGAATTCAACAATCGAAATTGCTGCCCTTTATTGTTGATATGCCTTCTAAAAAATTTGGAATAGATGCCAGAATATCGCAACAATATACCAACAATCACATGGGAGAGGGGTTTAGTTTTTCATACATTTTATTATTGTGCATGATTACAACAATCAGCGAGTCAGTTAGGTTTTTAGTTGGTTGAAAAAAAAACACGCTTAGAATAGATGCTGGGATGTCGCGATTCGTCACATTAGGATAACAGTCGTAAGGGAAGATTCGTTTTTTTTAAGTTATTGTTTTAAAATAATAATAAATGAAACATATTATGTATTGTACATATTTTTTGAAGTTAAAGTAATGAAATACCTATATTAAATTAAATATAAGGCTATCCCCATGAAAAATATGTTTTTATTCAATTGATGCATATTTAAATAATGTTACTTTTTAATGACATTTTTAATTTGTTTGTTAAATTATATAATTATATCTTGCTCTTTTAATCAGTTTTGTATTTTTTTTATGTCATTTGTATATACAGGTTGTTTCAATACTTCTGGATAAAAATTAAATGGAAGACACTACACAAGGTACTAATCTCAGATCAAAAATAATTTTCAAAACATTCCCAAAATTATTTGCAGTTTACTAGAAGTACACATTTTTAATACTACTGGTTGTTCATAATTAAATAATATTTATACGTTAATTAAATGTTACATAATATAATTTTTATAGTCATATTATGAATGTTAAATTCAAACCAGTGGCCATTTCATTTTATTCCTGAAGTATTTTAGAAACATTCTGTATATATGTACTTCATTTGGTTAATGCATTTTTAGTAATATTGGAAAACGACTTAAAATTTTTCATAAATTTAAATTAACGGGGCAATTAAAAAATTCTGCATTTTTAAAAATATAGTGATCTATTGTATACATATCAATAAATTTTTATTTCGTTTAAATTCGTCAATATAAGAAAAAAAATTGTGTTGTTGGTCTTTTTTGACATATATTTAAATTCTGCACAGTCCTAAACTTGATTGATTCACTTTGAACTAATCTTATACGTCAAACTAATTTCAAATAAAGAAATTAAAAATTAATACAAATTTTTTTAGATAAAAAACAATCATACAAGTTTTCATTTTATCATTCTTTACTTGTGTTAAATTAATGTCTCTTTATTCTAACAGTATAGCATCTGTTTTAATAATCTGCGAATGATTATTTTATTATTTGACATGACGACTAAAGATCAATAAAAAAAACATTAATTGAATGATTGTAATGTAATTTTTAAGGCGATACTTTATATATATATATATATATATATATATATATATATATATATATATATATATATATATATATATATCCTGTTTCTATTTTATTGTACCTTAACCGGTATAATAATATGTTACTAATTAACTACATAAACATTTTAATTTCTATGATGCTTGACTTTTAAGAGGCCATTAAGTTGTAATGCCATTGTAGATAAACAATAAGTATGAATTGTTTTCAATTTTTTTATTGTATATATATATATATATATATATATATATATATATATATATATATATATATATATATATATATATATATATATATATATATATATATAATAGATATAATTATGAGAAATAATTAAAAACAAAAACTGAAATTAATCTCTGTGCAAGAACCGGCTTGTCAAATTATATGTAAAACAGTTTTACAGTTTAATTACTCTTACAATGTACCATTTTTAAAAATATTGTTTAAAATATAATAATATATTAGGCAAAGAACATTAATTAAAAACCAAAAATATCTGAAAAAGCCAACTTTTGAGCCTATTTTTGCATATTTTGTATTATAGAGGACCATATTTTTATATATACTTAACTTTTAAATAAAATCGTAAATGTCATTTTTGAAAAATTGAAGTTAATTTTTAAACCATTTTCCTTTCATTATTTATTCATAAATTTCATGATAAATATGTAATTGTTTTCTAGGTACTATTAATTTTTATTTTCATTTAAAATGTTATTTCCTTTATTTGATATATAAATATGTTAAGTCCTTCAAAGTAAATTCACAATAGTACAAAAAATTGTGAGACACAAATTGTTTATATTAATTCGTTGGAGGTTGAATTAGGATATACGACATAAGTATACAAATAAATTAATAAAAATTCAAATACAAAATGAGATCGTGTCCGAAATACGTTGATGTATATGAATGTGAAATTGAGAAGAATGTTGTTAGAAGAATAGGTATGTGACAGTTGAGATTAGTGCAGTAATTAGACACGTTAATTTGTATTTCAAAAAAAAAAAACTTACATAAATTGAAATTAAATAATCTGCCGACAAAGAAGTTATTATACAAATGTAATGAGAAATATCTTGCAATGCTGCAACGATATTAAACCTGTTTGAATACATTGAAGTACAATAAAAAAACTTGTTTATAGTAATTTTTCAAATAAATAAGTTTGAATAAAATTTTAATTATTACAATATAAAATTTTATAACACGCAATATAAAAGAAATAACGCGTATTTTTTTAGTTTTATTCCAAGTATTGTGAATTTTTACTACTTGTTTTTAAAAGAGCTCTAGACTGACGGTTTGGACAAGTCAAACGTATATGGAAAAGTAATGTGGTGAAAGATTGCGTAAACGACCAGAAAATACAAAAACATATTAAATGTTAAAAACTGCATCTAATGAGTATCTACTTATTGGTCAATTATTTTTTACGCAAGAGTAACAAGCAAACGTAAAATGGCTTTTATAAAGAAAATTATAGTTTTAATTTGATAAGTTTATTAAATAAATTAATTAAATTGCTTAACCGAAATTAATAATAAATTATACTTGAACGTGTATTGTCATATTTTATTCAAAGTAATAATAAAAACTATTTTGTTTTGTTGTACTCTTGCATAAAAAACAATTGAGCAACAAGTAGGTACTCATTAGATGCAGTTTTTAATACTTAACATTTCTTGTATTTACACTTTTGGTCTAATTTAATTAGGGAAGTAACAATCATTATACTAAAAAAATACCATTGTACTTCCTATTTTACATATTTCAATTCTACACCTTGTATAACAATTATTTCAAGAAAAATAATATTTAAAATAAACAAATACAAATAAATAATATAGGTGACAGATAGTTTTGTTACTTATGGTATTAATTATTTACTTTTACGTTTATTTACTTACTTATTATTTTTTTTTAAATGGCTTTACAGTTGCAAGGATCATAATAATTGTTTTATTGCATAGTCTACTTCAAGTCATTAGAACGCGTTGTTTTAAATGAAACAACCTGTATTATATATTCAGAGAAATAAATAAAAATTCGTCGTTGTTGTTCATATTTTAAATACATATTAATTTTTGGAACTAACATCTTGTTTAGCCGGTTTAAGGAAATTTGAGACACTAGATACCAAGCGATAAAAAAGCATTAACCTGCATCTACCAACCGTCAAATTACGACACCTACGCGTAAGTAGAAAGTGAATCACATACATTACAACTATATTAGCACTAGTCGTGCGTTTAAAAATGTTTTATCCCGTTTTAAGTTTTCTCTTTTCAAAAATAATTAAAATATTGTTCTATTTTATGTCGGAAAAACAAAACATGCATTACAATAACACTGCAGGGGACTTAAAGCTTACAGTAGACTATGGGCCACGCTTTCAAAAAGTCAGTAATGTTCAATTTTATTTTAATACGCTGCAAAAACCACGAGACCCAAATTGGCAAATCAAAATTAAAAATTTTGTGAGTGGTTATATAACTTACAGTGGAATTCGAGCCATTTGAAAACAGCGATATTTTAATTTGTGATACTCAACTGTGATTGTTCTACGTCGACAAATTGAAAATTTTTAATTTGATTTCCAGCATCTAAAGTTACATTATTTTTTACTCTTTTAAAATAGAATATTTAATTGAAAGACACTGTTATAACTCGGGCTATTTTAAATCTACTTATAATATAATTATCGAGTAGATACTTATCGATAGATTAATAAGATTAACGGCTTACTTCGATAGGAATAGAGCCACTGCCACATAACGGATCCAAAACGTGATCCCCTGGATTTAACTTCGCCAAAGCGAGCATTCCATAAGATATTGTAGGCCTTAATGACGTCGGACCGAATTCAACCAAACATCGACGATGAAGAGACCTCACCGTTACTTTTAAACAAATCATCGCATCGTCTAAAATAAAAATAATACTAAGTAAATTTGAATATCACGTCAAGAAATTATGACGTACTGTTATGGATTCGAAGAAAAACGTTTATGTCCCAGTCAGAAAGAGCAACAATCCAAAGAAATTTGTTGTTTACTTCTCCTCCAAATCGATAGGCAGCTTCATTGGAGGAAAAACTATGTTTTTTACCGATTCTATCACATGATACTCGATATTTGAGAATATTATGTTTGAATTCCTCGTCTTCAAGATTTATTTCTATGTTTTTTGTTTTAGACTGAAATATTTTGTCTTGTTTGACTCTTGCTTCATAGTGTTGTTCTTTAGATGGCTCAATGTTTCCTTTAAAATCAGAAACAATTGCCCACTTCTTGACTGAAGTTAGAATATCTACTTTTTCAAGTATTGTTACTATTTCTTCTAAATCCTCGACTTTGTTGCTTGTAAATTTTAATTTTGTTACTAAATCAACAAATAAATTGATGTTGTCAATTGAACGTAAACTTTTTACCTAAAATTAAATTTAGTTTAATAAAACATATTATTTAAATATTTATAAATATACTTTTTCAAATGATTCAATAGATATGTTGAAATACACACGTCCAGGTACAAAACAAACTTGGTCTTCAGTTGTTATTGCTTTTTCAACTATTTCATTTACAGCCGCAGATTCTAATCCAGTAGGAACAGTTGCTTCTAATATTACACTATTTTTTGAATGTTTTAGTTTTAATTTTTGTATTTTTCTATTTAATTCGTCCATGCTTCTTACTTTATTCTAACCAAACTTGACAACTGACAACCATATAATTGTAAAACAGCTGCAGTTAAATATAGAAGTTGATGCCAAACCAAAAAGTAAACAGAAGAAAATGAACCTTATAACAACAGAGCCAACCAGTTTTCTATATTAGTAGAGGTGCAGACATAACGTACATTTATACTTCAGCTAGTAGCATAGAGATGCCGCTAGCAAAAAGTTTGCTTCTTGAAGAGTTAACTCAGCCTTTATTCATGGACACGCGCACAAAGAGCCCTTTAATACAGACTGTTTTAAAATTATTGCAAAAAATTAAGGGTTACAAAAATAATTTAACAGAAATTTGCAAAAATAATTGCACATAACTTAAAGAAAACATTTTTCGTGCTACTGAACTGATAAGTTATAGTAATGAATAAAAATTTTGTCAACATTACAATTTATTTAATTTAGTTGAAGTTTTGTAAGTTCTTAATTTTTATTCAGTAACCTATCAGTCCAATGGCACTGAAAATGTTAGATCCAAGTAAAGTGCACATCTTTTATATTTCTTTCAAAAATTAATACAACAGAAAATAACGACAAAAAAAATGGAACATTCGATTTCGTATTTAATAATCTGTGTAGTTAATGGGCCACGAGCAAAAACTTGACCATGCCTGATATATACTTTTATTTTTTTTTCAATAATTTTCAAACACTATATAGGGAAACTATTTCTATCTTATGTCACTTACTCAAGAACCTATATTGCAACACGCGTTAAGACATAAATATATTTGTTAAAAAAGCATCTGTAACTTTTTAAATTAAAACTAATCTTATTCAGATCAAATAATTGAGGTTAGAGCTTAATGCTTTAACGGTTAATATAAATTAAATCCAATTATTCATCACATCTCATGCCCTAGTTTAGAGAAATCAGTGGTACATTTGTAACTATGACGTCGGACTATCAACCAAATTCATCATGAACCATGACACAAAGAGATATTACCAGTCACAGATAAGACTATTGCGCGCATTATTTTTCTGAAGGCTGGGCAGTATTGCAGTTTAACATATGAACATTGGGTTAAAATCAAACAAAAATATAAGACAAAGCTTTTGTATTTCTTTTCATAGAGATTAGATAGATATCATTATCACTAGAATGATAAATACCAAACGAATCCAATATTTGTATTTTTTGTTGTATTAGTACATTAAATAATGTATACAAAAATTATAGGGTATATATTATTTGATGTACTGAATACAACGCAAAAATAATTTTTCCAAAATTCGCAAAAATAATTGTACATTAGTTGAAGCAAACGTTGATAGGTTACAGTAATGAATAAAAATTAATAAACATTAAATTTAATTTAATTAAAATTATGTAACAATTCTCTCAATGTTTAATGTTTACTAATTTATATTCAATACTGTAACCTATTAGACCTGTGGCACGAAACATGTTTGTTTCAAATAATGTGCAATTATTTTTGTGAATTTCGGGAAAATTATTTTTGCGTTGTAATAATATATATCATTCATTTTTTTGCAATAATTTTGAAATATGCTGTATATCACCTACTGAGATCTGCTTCGGCAAAGTTCCACACCCAGTACTGGGTAAAATGCGTGATGAGATATTTATTTAATTTTGACATAATTTGAAATTTGTTTCTTAAATACTGAAAACGGCGGGTAATCCCTAAATCTTGCTAGAAGAGAGAGCGCCAGCTAACCCTTACCTACGTTTAATTTTTCAGCAAATTGAAGGAATTTTATTATTCACAAAGTTGGTAACAATAGTTAAAATTTGTCCCTTGCGACAATATCAAATAATACTCGTATAACAATCTTTTGAAACACAGCAAAAGCAAAATCAGAACGAGAAATTTGCATACCGTACACAATTATTACTCAGTTTACCGCCATAATAGTTTAGTTAAGTTAACTAAAGTGCTAATAATAGAATAAGTACCTACATGTTTACTTGGGAACGTGTTGCTAGGCTGTACTAAGTTTCCTATTATCGCAGTTCATGTCTAAAGTGACTGCAACATTGTTTAACATACGACAACATACAACTGCAGCTCTGTTGATATTTGTAATTCTGTGTGGTCTACTACTAGTCTATTGATGATGCAATTCATGTAACGCCTTAACTAACTGTTGTATCGCCAATAATGAGCTAGTTTGCAATGTAAATCTAGTACGTGATGCTAGTGCGATTTCCCATATTATTTATAAACTAAAGAAAGGTGGTCAAAGTTACATTAATTTTGAATTATGCATACAAAGAAATGCATTACAATTTATTAAACAAAATCAAAAAATATAAATATATCATCACGCCTTTTACCCAGTACTGGATGTGGCACTCTGCCGTAGCAGATCTTGATAAGTGATATATTTCCTCGCGTGAAGTGCGGTTACCAGCCATTAAATCACGGCCCTCAAAGATGTTAGTGGAGGGGAGCCACAGGGGTAGATTTGGTGAAAATTGTTTGTCGGCTGTGGGATCGAACCAGGGTTCTCAAGATCCACAGGCCGACTCGATACCACTAAGCTACCTACCCCATATACAAAATCAAAATAAATTCTATTATAAAAAATTTGAATTATATTTGTGAATAAAACAAAATATAATACAGGTGGTTACCGTGACACCGGAACATAGGACTTTAACATGTTAAATAATATTTTTATAATTTCCTGCTTTCCTTATATTTTAGAGAAAAAACTTCAAATAAATGTTGCATTGAAATCAACAAACATAATTAATCTTACATGCTTTATAACAGCAGAAATTAAATTGAAAATGTTGAAAATTAGCTTAAAAATATATATAAAATAATTTATTTTGTAACCATATAACTAACAAATACATATAATCTATAAATTTGATATTACAATGACAAGTGAAACACAGGCGGCAAGCACTACATTTAGTTTTTTTTTTCAGAAAACTTTAAAGAGTGTTATAAATAATTATTGTCTACTTACTACTGTCAAAACTAATTTACTAGTAAAATAAGTAATAGTAAATTATTCTGATTACTTCATTTAAAAACTATTCTATATATCTGGTTACTGGAATTTAACAACGCAACCTCGCGCATCGCGTCGCGTCGCAACCTGTTGGGAAATATGATTTTGTTTTATCGACAAGCCGCATCATGTCGTGGTCGCCAGACTATACGCGCAAGAATTTGAAGGAAATGACTTATTTTAAGATCTTATAAATATGCTCCAGGCAGGACGATGTGTTTTAAGTGTCTATTAAAAAAACTGCAAACATCACAGCTTATATTTCCCCTGAAATGGACGCATTAGATGTGATTCAAAACATATTTACAAATAAACTCATCTTTCTGTTTCCAAATTTAGCGATTGTCATAAGAATTTATTTAACATTACCTGTGACATTTGCTAGTGGCACATACCGGCATCGATAATGAAAATACTGCGCGGTCCGTTTGGGTTCTAAGATTTGTTTACATTTTAATATCTATTGAACAATTTCACTGAATTTGTATTGTCCCGATATAACTTCCCCCAATATACTAATCACTAAAGTTTAGGAAATGAATGCTGGGTTGACTATACCTGGTATTTATGGTTGTTCTGTACAGTGGGGCCTCCGGCGGCGAGTATAATTAGTAAGTATTTCTGCCTAATTTGACCTGGAGCCCTAGGCGGTCACTTTGCCCTCTGACTCTTTAAAGTAGGTACTGGTTCTTGATTAAAAATGTATTTGCATTTATATCATACTCCCAGTTATGGGTACCCTCAGGTTTATGAGATCCGAGTCACGCATAGTTGTATTTTTTATGTAAGTTTGTTTTATTAGAAAATGAATTTTGTTTGTTTTTATCATTAATACCTTCATTGTTATGTAGGAGTATCTATGCAAATAGAATTATTTAAAATTACAAAATCCAATTCTGTTCTACCATTCCTGGAAAATTTTCTTTTCCTAAAATATCTATTGGGTTACAATACCTACTATAATGTCAACAGTGCTTTAGAGTTTAATATTTGAAGAGAGAGATCCATAAAAATTTGCTATTTATCTCTTTGTATTAAACAATGCTTTTTAATTTCTGGTCATATGACATGACTGAAAGTACAGTAACGATGATAAATTTAAAATTAAATGACGCCTGCATTCGAACCAGGGATCTTTTGCTTGTTGGGTAGACTGGTAACTGCACTTCTCGCGGAGAAATATATCACTTACCGAAATCTGCTATGGCAAAGTGCCACACCCAGTAATGGGTACAAGGCGTGATGATATTATTTACTTATTTTTCTGATTTAAAGGAAATCATTCCGCGACGTAATTTTTTGTCATACTCGTATGTAGATTTAACTTGAAATAGTTTTTAATTAATATTTACATTTCAAGCGGATATTAATATTAAAAGTATCTAGTAAAAGCAACATTGTATGACATTTTAGAATTAGTTTTATATCTAAAAGAAAATTGTAATTGTTTTTAACGTGAGGTAATTTCAAGTGCCGTCGCTGCGAGAGCGATGTTCTTGTGCGTTCAGAATCTACCGCAGTTTCCGCGAAAGTTTAGAAGAAATATAATTAATGAGGATGAATGTGGCAAAGATACAAGTGGCGTGAAAACTTAATCGTTTAACATCACAAACGCCTCCCTGTGATGTGGTGTGTTTGATTGTTAAATTGCTTTAAAACTATTTCTGTTTGTATTGCTGAAACATATACAAATTAAATAAACTGTAAGAAATCGTTTTGCAGTAATCTAAAAGTTTTTATACAAGATGTTTCAAAATTATTTAAGATTATATATAATTTGATTAATATAACAAATTTTTCCGAAATTCACAAAAATAATTGCACAATACTTGAAGCAAGCAATTTTCGTGCCACTGGACTGATAGGTTACAGTAATCAATAAACATTAGTAAACATCAAACATTGAAAGAACTGTTAAACAATTTTTTTTTGCAATACTTTATATATAGTCAACTTTAAATAATAAGATAATTTTTGACAGTAGCAATTATATTTGTTTAAAGAAAACATAAAATCTGAAAAAGTTTTAACTTTTGTACTTTTACTTTGATTATTTCCTTTGCCGCGGGTATTTCACTTAAATTCTTTAACTCAAAAATCAAATTTACTTGCTGTGGTAAAAGAAATACTGAGGTAAAATGGAACATTTGGAAAACAAAACGTGAGAACTGTATTCCATATTTAACTGTTGTAAGAAGTAATCCTTTGTTTTATTTAAACCTGTGAAAACAAAAGATTCACAAAATATTGTAAATTAAGATTGCATTCTTCGAATATTTATTGAACAGTAAATTTATTACCTAGTTAAGAAACGTATCGAAATATTAAAAAGAAAAAAAATATATATATAGTACTATCAATTAGGTGGCTCAGTTGTATCGAGTCTACCTGTGGATTTGAGAACCCGGGTTCGATTCCCACAGCCGACAAAAAATAATTTTCACCACATTAAAACTACCCCTGTGGCTCCCCCTCCACTAACGTATATGGGGCCGTGATGTAACGGCTGGTAACCGCATATCACGCGAAGAAATATATCATTTACCGAGATCTGCTGTCCATATAATATTTACAAAAAATCGTAACCGTTAAATGAAACCGAAACTTTACTCATATAAAAACCGTTAATCGTAACCGAACTCCAAAATCTTGCGGTTCGAGACAAAAGTATATATATATATATATATGTATATATAGGATGTTTAACTTTAATGACATATAATTTAATACACTGATTATAGAAAAATATTTTTTTGAAATTCGCAAAAAATAGGTATTTTATTCCTAGCGAATAGAGTGACTGGTTTAATTCGGAATTTTGCGCCGCTCCTCCATACACTAACAACATATCCACTAATTAACTGTTACTATATATTTTTCTCAAATATCTCCCACAACAATTTACCCTTTCAATACCGTATACGAAATCAGATTACGTACTCAAATAAAAATAAGGCATTACACCAGGTACCTACATAATAACTAATTAATAAATGATTATTTGTAGACAGTGTTTATACTTTTATTTCATAAGTAACATAATTATAAATAATTAAATTTACTATTAAACCAGTGACACTAAAAATGTTCGCTAGAAATGAAATACCCTAATTTTTGCGAATTTCAAAAAAATTCTTTTTGATCTATAATCAGTATATCAAATTAAATATGTCATTAGTTTCGTTCAGAGGTATAGAAACACCCAATATATATATAAATTATATCCATACTAATTTAAACAATAAAAAACAATAGTGTGAATCCAGTACAAAAATTTGAAGTAATATAAGATTTGGTTTAAATATGATGCCGCAAAAATTTTATAACAAAAAGTATGGGATTTTAAGAAATATTATTATACAATTTTATCATTTGCAAATGCGCTGGTTCTATTCGTGATAATTGTTTATTTAATTATTTTTCTATAATATGTGAATTTCAGTTCAATAAAATAGGAATACATAAAACTATTTCATAATACGAGAAATTCTTATTAATAAAAGAAAAGAAATATAGATTATAGCGCACAGAAGAAAATCCAGAAATTCAGTATACTTGAGAAATGCGCGCATCTTCGTATTCAAAGGATTGATTCTAGATACGAAACAAGAACATGGTGGTTTACAAACTTTTGATCTAGTAAAAGAGGAATAGGAATGAGGATGAATTACTTAAGAATATTGTGAAGAGTGCTTTCAGCAGAACCAGCTTAAAGCTGACATTTTGACAGCATTCGTAATATGAAATCAGTTAGCAGTTATAGTTAATACTAATAGTTTGCTATTCGCAATAGCAAAACTTTGACAACAGCAAAATTAACTTTATAGTACCTACGTCCAGTGATCATTTAAAAAGATAACTTTTACATCTCTCCATTCACATTAATCGATGCTACTCAGGCAAATGTATGTTCTATGTAGATTAAAAAATATATCTAGGAAAAATGAAAATTGCTTGAAAACTTTTCAAATACAGATAGAGTTTATGGAGCCTGGCACGACCGTAGTTGTATATTTTATTCGTTTATTTTTTATATTGTTTCCAATTTTGAATGTATTTTATTTAAGAGTTAAACAAAAAACTGATGGATCATGAGGGTAGAGGGTACAATCGAGGGTTATTTCAGAACGGCAACCTCCTTGATTCGGACCTGGCCCTGGCTGGTATATTATTCCCGCAAAAATAAATGCCTGGTTTGCGAATTTCGACATAAAGGACCTCCTTGCCCAAAAACATTCGAACAAGTCTTTCTGTCAATAAATTCCTGTCCACATTGCTGCGCGATGACTAAAAAAAGAACCGAGTCCTTGTAGTTGTAAGTCATTCACACCCTTCTTATTTCTTATAGTTCGGGTTTGGCATTTCATTTATTTGCAAATTCAAAGACTTGAAAGCACATTGTTAGGAGTCGAATGATAATTTGCAGTCAGCTGTAATTAAAGTGTTAATGAATCAATATGTCGAATTCTGTTTACCTGGAATCTGGTTATTCATTTTGTATGGCATAGCTCGAAATGCAGAATAATGTACAGAACTAATTAAGTATAGAATTTGAACAAAATCATTAAACAAACACTGAATTGAAATTAATAAATAATCTATGATTATTAACAAAACCAGGGTTAGTAAAAATTATTTAAATCATGATTTAAAGCAGGCCAACCTTGAACAAAACTTAATAAACAGAGAAGTTAAAAACTAATTGTTCAATTGTCAAAAAGAAACAGGACTTCAAAAATGAATAAAAACTGAAGTCATGTCATTAGGTGTGATTCAGACTTCGATTTCAATTTCTTCATCTCGGTACACAATAGATATGTGAGATTGCAAGCCGATTTCAATCTTCATCAAACTATAATTGAATTATTAATTTGAAGAAACGTCGGTTTGTGATAAAAACCCGCCGACAGATTAACTAAGTTAATTAATACTTATAAAAATGGAGTAAAGTTTGAAAGTTTAACAGCGTGTAAGTTTTCTTTTTAATTAAACTGCTTGAGTATCCAGTCACGTGTCGGCAGTGCATGTGTCTTGCGTGCTAACGTCGTATGTACACAATGCTTGACTGATGTCTTAAGCTCTTTGGTTGACCCTAGTGACGTTCTATTGTTATAAAAACTGTTGCACCGACTAGGGTTTCTCCGTTATATTGCTCTTCAATAGGGATCACTTTGTATGGCTATAGCAAACTTTGGGAAAATATAATAATTCCCTTCCGATTTCGATTGAACTGTGAGAAATATATAGATTGGTTATTCACATTGCAGCTTGCGATGTATGAGTGTGTTCATTACTTGAAGTAAACATTTTTGTGCCACTGGGATGATAGGTTATAGCAGGCATGGCCAAACTTTTTCATATGCGGGCCACATTTTGATTGGGAAGTTGCTTGCGGACCTTTCACTTCACAGATTATTATACAGGAATTCTAATGTTCAAATGTTTTATGACGATATTTCCTGTTCTATTAATTACTCTATTCTACTGTGTTTTTATCTATAAAAATATGAAGGCATAAAGCCTACTTTTAACATCAGGTACAAAATAAAAGTAGATTTATTCATGAAAAACTATAAAAATATGCACAATTTATTAAATTATGTATAAAAATACGAATATATATATAAGATATGCAAATTGAAACCAATATCAAATCACAAGAAAGACTGTAAATATGCCGTTTAGTTAAACATATGCATATAATCCGCGCTTTAAACATGAGATTTAAATTAAATTATTTATTATTCAACACCACATATGGAATTAAATAATAAATATATATCATCACGCCTTTTACCCATTACTGAGCGTGGCACTCTGCCGTAGCAGATTTCGGTAAGTGACATATTTCTTCGCGTGAAATGCGGTTACTAGCCGTCAAATCACGGCCCCCAAAGATGTTAGTGGTGGGGGAGCCACAGGAGTAGATTTAAATTGGTGAAAATTGTTTGTTGACTGTGGGAATTGAACCAGGGTTCTCAAGATCCACAAGCCGACTCGATACCACTGAGCCACCTACAGCGTACCAGTGGCATTAAAAATGTTCACTTGTAGAATTTTGTCCTTAATTTTGCGAATTTAGGAAATAAATTGATTGATAATCAGGAATTTTTGTTTTTACTTTTTTCAAACTGAGGATTTAAAAGTGATAAAATATTAGATTAACAGGCGCGGTGGCCGAGCGTGTTAAGGCACATCTCTTAACATACTGTGACGTCACCCGAGCCAAGGTTCGTCAGTTCGAATCCGCCTGTCGACAATGTGTGATTTGTCGTAAAATATAAAAAATACAGCTACATGTATTTATCACACTCGGGCGCTATAAGCTAGTCACTTATACGCCTTAAATAATGTAGCATTCGACTACGAAAACCGGCAGTACGGCAGTGTAAAAACTGCGGCTCGGTGTGTCCGGTAGGCCCAGGCCCGATTTGGGCTGTAGCGCCACAGATGATGAAAATATTTAGATATTTCTAGTATCTTTGTTTGAAATGCTCTTATATATATTTTGTTATTTGTTTGATGCATACTGGTTAAACAAAGACAGATATCTTATCTGTGTTCATTGGAAAGAAAGAGAGAAATAGATCGTAATTAGTATGGTGACAGTTTAAATTTATTAAGTATTAAATGTATTTTGTATTTTGAACTATTTTACTTGAAACACATTCCACTTTACATTACTTACAGGTAGAAACAGACCTGTGTTTCTAAACCTTTTTCGCTTACGACGTTCTAAATGTACCTACTTCCTACAATTATATTTTAACACTCCTTCCGTAATTTGTGTGAGAGAGCACAATACTCCATAACGGAAAGGGCTGTTAATATGATAGCACAGCGATCTGTAATAATGATAATGACATGTTGTATGCTGTGCATTATCATCTTTTGTGTGAAACACAAAAATTTGTCTCTGTTTGTACTACAGCCTCTACTATATCAAATATTAATTAATTAAGTATTATTTTCAATATAAGCTTATATTTTGTTAACCCAAATCAAAAATTTTAGAAATTTCTGGATATTTTATATTTACAATATGAACTTTTAATTATTCCCTATAGTTATGATATAAATAAGACAATCTTAAAATTAAATTATGACTATGAACAACATCGTATTTTTAAAATTAAATTCAAAAGGATATATATATACAGGATGTTCATTTTATTTTGTCCACTATTGCTATCTCGAGAACTATAAGACTTACGAGGTTGGTTAAATTAGCAAACAATTTCTATTTTATAAGACTATTTTAATGAGCATAAAAATATTTTTTTCAACTAGTGGTTCACAAACTGTGGATACTAAATTTGTTATTTTAAATGGAACTATATTTTTTTTATTTGCTTGTTTGATAGAGAATTTTATTTTGACTTCAGTGATATAATATTTATATACCCTTAGATAACAATTAAAAATGCATGTTTAGATATATTTCATTATAGTCAAAATAAGGGCGCCATGGACGAAATAATAGCACTATTTATTATTATTTACAAATGTCAGTTGCTATTATTGAATTATTATTGTTGTGTGAATATTGAATAAGCTCAATAAAATAGAAAAATGCATAATTTTACTCATAATGAAAAAGTTGATATTCGTCCATGGCTAATAGGTTCCAGTAAAGAATAACAAATTGTAAACATTGAATTCTTAGAATGTTTAATGTTTACTAATTTATATTGTTACCCAACTTGAATTAAATTCAATAAATTTTAATGTTTTGAAATTTTTATTCATTATTGTCACTTATAAATCCAGTGACTCGAAAATGTTTGCTTCAAATAATATGCAATTATTTTTGCGAATTTCGGAAAAAATCTATTTTTAGTGCCACTGAACTGATAGGTTACAATAAAGTAAACATTAAACACTAAAAGAACTGTCACGCAATTTTAATTAAATTAAATTAAATTAATTTCAATGTTCAAATAAATACCATCTCATTTAACAAAATATAACTTTGTGTTGTAGCTTGAGAGCCACTGGTTTAAAAAATATTTTCTTACACCCTATACAATAGTTCTTTTAATGTTTAATGTTTACTAATTTTTATTCAGTACTGTAACCTATCAAACCAGTGGCTCGAAAAATGTTTGCTTTAAGAAATGTGCAATTATTTTTACGAATTTTGGCAAAATAATATTTATTTTGCAATCATTTTGAAACTCGTGTATATCCTATTCTAATTATCAGATACATATAATCTATAAAGTAATGAGCAATTATTTTTGCGAATTTCTGAAAAAATCTTTTTGCGTTGTAAACAGTACATCAAATAATATATACTTTGCAATAATTTTGAAATACCCTGTATTGTTATTTCTTTAAATTATGATTTCTACTCAGACACCTATTCTCCGTAAGTGCAATGCTATTTTGAGCCTATGTTTGAAGTAAAATATTTGAAAAAGTACACGGTGAAATTTAATTTCCTTTATCGCAATCGATGCAGAATACTTTAAAGATGTCATTTATTGTAAAAAAATACATCGTCTATCAACCTACCATAAGATCGATTACTGGTTGACCCTAATCTCAGCAGTCGATCTGTCATATATAATTTCTGTCCATCGCAACTAAACATGTTTATATTGATTTGTTATCCAATAAAGTTATTCGGTTCCAAGTACAAACGCATAATACCGAAGTTGCGAGTTATCTGGAAGGTTGCGACCTTTCAACTTACGCGCCCCTTTCCTTACGACCATTTTTTATGTGAGACTTCTCCGACGTCTTACGTCCGAGGTTCGCAATTCGACTGAACCAGACGACGTTTTTTCTTTAATAAACTTAACCCGGATTTTGAGAAGAAAATGAAATTTAAATACTTTATTAAAAAAAATCACCTTTACGTATGTGACAGATCACAGCTAATACTTGTTCAAGCGTTAATATAATATACATTATAAATTATAATTATACTGTCGGCTTGAAAAATAATATTTATGTTGAGAAATGAGTTAACCACTGTAAATAAACATAATTAAATAAAGCAATCTTGCAGAAGAGAATTCAAAGGTTTATAAAATTGTTATTATTTTTTTTCTTTAAGTACAAACAATAACAGTACGTATATATTTTTCGTTAGTATACATTTTCATCCAATCATTTTATTATATACTGGCCAAATAGGTTGAAAAAAGCAAGTTCAACTATTGACATTGTGATTATAGGAAATAAGGGTTTGACTTACAAGAGCCTTTCACGAAGTAATTAAATCTTATTTGCGAGGGTTGCCTCAATATAAATACCAAGACTTTGCAAAGTTGCGAAACGGGTAAAATAGTGTAGAGACACAAGATGTATGATTATCAGAAGTTTTTATATTTGTTAGTAGGCTGCGTGAGCAACAGGTTGCGCCCCTCGCAGCCAGCCCAGCAGCAGAATAATGGTTGTGCAATAGCGCAAAGACAACATACATACGTAGCGCTAGTGCAATCATAACACAATGTGCTCTGTGAACAATAATTGCACATTGTTACGGGTTAACGGCTTCAGTACGAAAAGCAACACCAATCCAACATCCAATCATTCGCAAAATATAATCGCTTGGTTTAACTGATTATCCATACATCACGCGTGCTTGCGTTCCAGCGGACTTGTGTCCATGCAGCATCGAAGTTACAGCAAGGCACGAAAGTCAACAAATGATGCGGTATTGAAGTTCAGTACAAGTGTGCCATGATTAAGGTAAGTATTAGAGTGTGTGGTCGCGATACGCGACACCATGCGGCAGATGTCTGGTTGATGAGAAATGTTGACAAATCTAATGAGAATTCAAGGAGCGCGTTGGCGTGAAGGCGCATGCGTGCGCCGTGGCGCCTCCACCATGCTCAGCGCTCGATGCGCTCACGCTCATCTCTCAGCAGCAACACGAGCGACGAGCGTCGAACGTCGAGTCGCCGAGCGCCGAGCTGCCGAGCGCCGAGCGTCAGCGTCAGTCTCACCCCGGGGTTCGTGCTGTGTAGACGTTCTGGCCAAGTGTACCAGTCGCGAATATTACGTACGCGGCAGCGGCAGCGGCAGCGGTATGCTAGCATCTGCGTTTCTCGTTGCTGTAGTCGTGGTCGCACTGTTCTGTCCCTCGCTCGCCGACCCCGGTGCCGACGCTCAGAACATTCGGCACGGCCGTTCGCGCCTCCACTTTGCACGGATGAACCATCGTGCACCTGGAGGACTCGCCGTTCCCGGTTTCACCGACTATTCGCAGTCGCAGCGGTTTGTTGAGAATTTTCTTGATAAACCGGCAAAGACAAGATCATTCTCGGCCACCGCACTAGATTCGCTTTCACTTACTTCCGACCCTAATGAAACCGCCACTGTTACCGTCGTCTCTGCCACTGGCACCGCCTCCACCATTCTACTTGATAAAGCTGGCTCTGGCAACGGGTCCGGTTCCGGGCCGGTCTCCACGGACCCGGCTGTGAAACCTGCCAATCTCACCAGTTTGGATACCGACGGAGGCAACGCGAATGGGACGGACCGAGTGGAACAAGACTCGGACGTCAGCGCAAACTTAGGCCAGTATGTTGATGTTGACAGTACAGATGGGGATGTGGAGGACGAGGACGGCGAAGGTGATGGTCGAGGGGGAGAGGCGACAACAGTGCGTTCGGGTAACGTGGACATTGTAACGCGGTTTCTTCATATCGTTGAGTCTCAACACCTATTGGGTGAAAATTGCACAGCAGGGACAGATTTGCATTTGGGCGAAGGAGTCGTGGACCGTTATGCCCAGGAGCGTTTCCGCGTCGAGGCCGACGTCGCTGTCAACCGCGCAAACATGCTCACTCGTCTCTGGAAATATGCCGACCCTAGCGTTGTTCTGTCCGAGTACTTACTGCATGCCTCCGTCTTCAGCATGGTTGAATTCGATGACGACATTTTTGCGGCTGGCAATTGCTACGATCAGTACCAGTATAAGGACTACTGGTTGTTTTGTCCTTACGCGTATCGTCTGCCCGAGGGCCCGATTCTCGTTAAGGATCTCGCTGTCGAGTACAAGTATTTGAGTAACACTTCCGAGTGGTTCTATATAGCTCGGAAGAATGCTGAGAATGTCATCCGGAACTACAATCAGTTCAGTCGCGGTGAGTACGTATTTAGCATCTTGTTGTCACGCACCACTTCCCACTCGGCGACCGGTAGTAGCGGTAACTTGTTACCGGTAACCTAAAGCCTCAACACGGCTTTAACACGATCACTAGTATCGTACTACCCTCCTTCATTACTAAGTTACACAAAATATTATCAAACCCTCTCAAATATTCTCACTTGTATAGCGTTCTTTCAAAATATCTGCACAATCTTTCACTTTCGAGATTACTTCATATTATTAATCCTTCCGTACACCAATAATCGTAACATTTTTAAACAACTCGTAATGCTATATAATTCTATTAACTTTGAAATGATTTCGACAAACAAGATAAAGACGATAGTAATAATGATAGTAGTGTTAGAAAGAAAGGGGTTGATTTATTTCTATAAGTAAGTAAATCGAGGGGTAGATAACAATCTATGTTTTGCTAGAGAATCAAGACATCATATCGCCTCGTTAATTTATACTTCGTCAGGAAGTTGAAATATTTCCATTTGAAGAAATGGAAGCGATTAAATTCTTCAATTCATTCTAAACACTGGTTGTGGTCAAGGAAAAGTACGAAATACAAAAGATATTTGGTCTTTTTATATTTACAGAGCGGTTCGCTGCACACTCGTTAAAATGAAGAGAGGAAATATCACTTGATTGTGACAGCTGAAATTTGCATGGCAGTTCGACGATGAAATTATATAAAACAACAACAGCGATAATAGCAACGTCAACAATCAGTTGTAATACACTGTTACTTTGAAATATCATTCAGTATTCTCTTGTGTTATATATTTGCATAGTAAAACAAATTGGTTAGTAGTTTACATTTTTTAAACCAATGATTCTCTCTAGACATTATTTTGAAACATGTGCTTATAAATTTATTCATCTGAATTATAAATCTTATCTTCACAATATTTTAAGTGTTTACAAATTGGCAGATTTCAGTTCTTCATATTTCAAATCTTATTTTTCTAAATTAATGAAATAAATCAATAACTCTGTTAGTGAAAAATGTTAGGTTTCATTGAAGAAAACTCACAGACAAGTACTTGGAAAGTATATTCCGATAGACACTAATACGGAAAGATTTTCTTTGATTTAAGAGGATATTTCAGCTCCCATATATGCCGTATGTATTCGGTAACGTAAAAGTTCTTCTTTTGCAATATGAACCTACCAGTATTATCAAATATTTAATATTTTCTAATAATTGTTTTCCTTTTTTTACTTCTTTAAAGTAGAAAATAAATTTATTTTATAGGAGTTTTTGAAATGCATTCAAAGAGCTATCATTTTATACTATTGAACAGTGATGGTTTTTTTTATTGAAATATATATTGCTGTTACTCAAATTTCACGTATTTTCCGGTGATCTCGAGTTTGAATCTCTTTAAAGAAAAAAAAACATGAACACTGCGGCGCGGTGAGCTTCCAGTTGTACAGAGTGACTTCATAAATATAAAATATAAATAAATACATCATCACACTTTTTACCCATTACTGGGTGTGCCACTCTGCCGAAGTAGAGGGGGGTGTAGCACAAGGATAGCCACTGAGGCATCTACCTTATGAAAACAGAATAAAATATAACACGATTTTAAGCAGAATTGAAAATACAAATGTAGCTCAAAACAATTTAAAATAAACGGTGGCGTCACCTGGACTAGATCACGGAAAATTATGGTTAAATTATGCACAGATATACAGTAAAAAATAAGTGGTATCGTGGTGGGAAATCTAAACACGAATGTCCAGCAATGAATCTTTGTTTGCACACATAAAAGTCGTAATTAATTATTTTTTAATCTTTCAGTAAACAGATTTTTATTAATTTCGCGAAAAAAAACGTCTTTGCAAAAGAGTACACGTACGCCCCTTTGTGGTGATTTATTGATTTTCTTGAGTTAGCATATTTGTATTGCTTTCGCATGGATGCAGATGTGTTGAGAAGTCCAACATATTTATCGTTTCTGCATTAATTAATTTTCCAATATCACTTCTAGATCTAGAACAACGAGAATCATTGCTTGCTTTTGTTGTTATTAATAAATTTAATGAGCTTCTTAATTCCTGGCGTTTGCAAAATATCCGCCTATATTTATCGATTCAAATTTAGAATTGATGAAATGCTCGTTTATACTCTGAATTAATGAGTAAATATAGTTCGAACGCAAGGAATAATTTACGTAGGAATTTTGCAAAATAATTATGCATATATTGTAACTTTTTATGCATTTACATGTGCGGTTTCATCAAACACACGCTTTAATGATATTTTGAATAGAAACTTTGTTTTAATATGCATTTGTGTTCTACAAAGAATAAGGTTTGTGAATGCATGAATTATATAAATATATCTCCTACGAAATCCGGAATAAAAGATGCTCTCCAGGGGTTCGTAACAACCGAAAACGTGGAAAAATGTATCGTTAATAACAAAAAAGGTTGCAAGTAAAATTGGCTGCATCGTAAACCGATTCACTAATAATGCAAGTAGAATTTTTATTCTCAAGATGCAAGAATATCAGTGAATTGAGTGTGACATTGAGATTTCACGATTTCAGTAAAGCAAACGTTTTGATCTTGCTTAAACAGCGTTTGTTTTTGTTTGTTTCTTGAGTATCCTCGATAACTCGAAAACAAATAAACGCACAGTCGATAAATTTTATACCGACGATTTTGGGTAACATTGTAGTCAACCTTTAGTTTTATAACACAGACACTTTATGTCAAGTACTAATTTTAGTTATAGGACATAAAAATAAAATAAACATTACAAGAAAATTACTTACCCTTTGGAGTTAGACATGGTCCTAGATATCTTGTGTTCTTCCTAAGATTATCCTTAAAACGTTTCCTGCAAAAATAATTGCTCTTACTTACTTTCTCAAGATTAAACTACAAAATGGTACTAAGTATGTTGAAATTTTGTGTCAGGAGGAAAAAAGACAATGACATTTCTTCATGTTAATATGTTGTACTAAATCCATGTCGATGCGTCTTTTCTAAGTGCAAAACGTTCTGAAAACTCCATTCTATCGTCGGAAGGCAGCAACTGAAGACGGAAACAGGTCTTTGTTTCCAAAACGTTTTGTACTTGGGAAAGGAATATCGACATGACGGCTTGAATTTATTTCAACATAATCAATACAGATAATATTAAAACATTAACGACATTTAGAATTATTGTACTTTAAACTAAATTAATAAAATAATTTATTCATCTACATCTTACTTACATACTTCTAAAGATAAACTATAAAATGAAACAACATTATATTTGGTATAACAATAAAAAACGAAATAATGATTTTTTAAATTATTTTTTTTAATCTCAATTCTAAAGAATTCGAACAACTGAAACACATCGTATGATTTGGATATGTGGAGGCGAAATTTAAAAGCAAATTATTTTCGTTTTATTTTTTTGTATTTATGGAAATGTCACATTTATAATAAATATTACATACATAACATCAAGCTATATCCCATTAAATGGGGTAACATGAACCCCTGAAACATTTACAAAACATCCACTAACAGATTCATCAAAATATCAGTCCTCGCCCAACATTCTCATTCTGACACGATATTCGCTTTAACCACACTCACAAGCTCATTTATTCCTCACACCTCAACTCTTCTATCACGCAATAAACTCTTAATTATATTTATCCATTCATTCCTGTACACCTGTTTTATAAATCTTTCACTTACGCCCATTCCTCTAACAACGAATCTAAAAAGAAATGAAGAAAGCATCGGGTACCTACATTATAACTAAGTAATAAATGATTATTTATAGGCAGTGTTTATACTTTTATTTCATTAGTAACATAATTATAAATAATTAAATGTACTATTAAACCAGTGACACTAAAAATGTTCGCTAGGAATGATATACCTTAATTTTTGCGAATTTCAAAAAACATCTTTTTGTTCTGTAATCAGTATATCAAATTATATATGTCATTAAAGAAAAGAAAATGTAATGGTATGGGAATTCCCCTGAACAACAAGACTCTGTTCACGCTCTGTTTTGCTGATGATCAGATTGTATTAACACAAGACCATGACGATCTAAGTTATATGACCCGGAAATTAATCGAAGAATATGGAAAATGGGGACTAACAGTTAATGTGAAAAAAACAGAAAGTATGTGCATTGGAGGGGAGCAGCAGGATATTATATTAGAAGATGGAGAAATTATACACCACTGTCAGGATTACAAGTACCTAGGAGTAAAAATAGCACAAAATGGAACCCTCGATGAGGCAATAAAAGAAAGGAATCTCCAGGGAAGAAAAGCCATATCAATGATGAATGGAATACTATGGGACCAAACAATATCCAAAACTAACAAACAACTAATATATAATACTATCCTGAAAAGTATCGTAACGTATGGCAGCGAGGTATGGCAGATGAAAAAAAGCACAGAAAAATGCTATTAACAACAGAAATGGACTTTTGGAGAAGGTCAGCAGGAAAATCCAGAAGAGATAAAATTCAAAATGAGAGAATTCGAGAAATAATGGGGGTGCCCACACAATAACTGACGACATCAAAACTAAGCAGCTAATATGGTACGGACATATACAAAGAATGGAGGAGGATAGACTACCAAAACAAGTTCTGATGTGGACACCACATGGAAAGAAGAAACGAGGGAGGCCGAGAACGAGCTGGAAAACAGGAATTGAGAACGAGATGCGGGAGAGGGATCTATCGGAAGATCTCTGGAGAAATAGAGAAGAATGGCGATTAGGAATCGGAAGACGTCGTAGAACGTTATAAACCGAAATATATATATATATATATATATATATATATATGTCATTAAAGTTTCGTGCAGAGGTATAGAAATACCCCTGTATCTCATTTTAATATATCTTATACTTTGAACGCTCTTTATTACATTATCACCCACTACCTAATACTTTCCACATTTTTTTTTATTCCTCACCAACCCTATACAAAATTATATTTAGTCCTGTTTATTCATATTTTTTAAGAACCTTTTTATATTTGGTTATTTTACATAGAATATACGAATTAAAAGGAATACAATTTTATTTAGATATGTAGGAGGCATTAATTTTTTTCTTTTTAGATTGATACATTTTACATTTATTTATATCAAAATGTGTGGTAACCGTGTTTCAAATTATATTTTACAGTTTATGAAAAAATGTAAATATATGTAGATATTTATGTATAAGTTGTATTAGATGCATTTATTTTAATTCAGTAACAGAAGAATATGCTTAGTGTTAACCCTTTCAGGCCCAAATTAAAATCTTTATAAAAAACGAAACATAAGATTAACATAAATAAATGTATTAGGCCATTTGGTCAAACGAAATTTTGGGAAAAATGGCGGTTTCTCCAAATGACCACTGGGGAAAAAATATACTTATGTTAAATCTCCTCGTTAGAAGACCAATAATTCCTAATGGAAGGCAATTGCTTGATTCACATAAATATGTTTAAGAATATTTTTACTTTGAAATTTTAAACAATAAAGATAAATTTACGACACAAATGATCACTCATGGTTATCTGGTACCCTAGGTTACTATGACGTACATAGGTGATTTCAGGATGTAACCAGTTGAAAGTATAAAATAATTTTTTTGAATAGTGGTTTCGTTGTGAAACTACTAGGAATGGAAGGGTTAATCACTTTGTGTAAAACAGAGAACTGGTACCAATAATAATATTTGAATCCGTAGCAAAGTAAATATTAAACATTGAAAGAATTTAATGTGTAATGTTTACTAATTTTTATTGTTACACAACTTCAATTAAATTCAATAAATTTTAATGTTTATAATTTTTTATTGATAACTGTAACTTATCAATCTAATGGCTCGAAAATGTTTGCTTCAAAGAATGTGCAACTATTTTTGCGTATTTTGAAAAAAGAATTGTATTTAGTACATCAAATAAAATATATTGAATGTTAAATTAAAACTATAAATTATATTATAAATGTGTATTTAAGAAGGATCCAATATAAAAATTAATATAAAATAATACCTTCTTCTTTTTGTATTGTATTCAGTACATCACATAATACATACTCTTTATTTTTTGAAACAACCTGTATATATACGAATGAACGGCTGTCAGGAAAAAATAATTATTTCATATAAAATAAATGAAGCAGATTAATACGTAATAGGCAGATAATCTGTACTGAATAGAAGTTAAATGCTTGGATATAAGTAAACACTGATTAAAAAGAAAATAATCAGTCTTAATCCTTAACACTGGTTGCGTTTTGTAAGTCCTGTAATAGAGCGATTTGTCAAAAACAGTCAGTTCGCTGCTTGTACGGTGTAGTCGTTCACCGACAACGGAATCACTTGGGTAAAGCTAAAGTAAAGCGTGAAAGCACCACCGGAGCCAATGGCACTGGCCTTCATTCACGCCATGCGATAAAAACTATTTAACACTGCAGTGCGATAAAACTGACCTACTGCGAAATGTGAAATTGAAGTAAAGGCCGGGTCCCGGCTTCCAGTTCCGTACCGGATAGGTTGAGATATGTCTGTGTAAAACGTTGCCGGTGTCAGATGAAATTGTCTTGCAAACTGCAACATTCGTCACTTTACAGGCGTTACCAAAAGGAGAAGCAAGCGTGGAGCGCTATAGCATCTAACACGCTTGCGCATAGTTGCCTATAAGTTTCCAAAGGCTTTGAGAACAATTGTAGCACATTGTCACTCTGCCAAGTGCCCATTAAACGTGACAAATCAGATGCATACAAATACGACATCTTACATTTTTCAACTTTTCCTGAAGCGCGACTTATGTCGATCTTTGAAAATTCGTACAAACGCTGATAATGCAGCATATTTTCTATTTTTACAACCTGGAATTTTCTTTTCATGATTAGTGACGTCTATTATTAGTTGACAATATTTTTTTAATTTTGCGTTCATAAGCAAGTCAATACGAAGCCCAGTTGCGTATCGAAAGAGCGTCCATTACGATACGCAACATTTAGTTTTAGACAGTTGGTAGTTGCAGATGATCTACAAAACTAGACATGCAAATGTAAATTCTTTGAAACGAAAAATTTTGCAGGAGTGCAGAAAAATTACAAACCGACAATTAAAAAATATGCAACGCAATTTTTATCACAGATTTAGATTCCGTTTGGCAAATAATTTATTTGAGAGATTTTACTCTATATTCATTTCTTTACTTACATTTTAAATAACTTAAAAATGGACAAAATTTATGACCGACTGATTTTTCAAAAAAAAACTTTCGTATTTGGTGACAAATTAAATATATTTTCAAAGACATGTCGAGTAGAATGAGCTAAAATTATCGACTGATTGTCAATTGTTTTGACCTAAAAGTTATTGATAATATACTATTCCAGTCGTAATGAAAGGTCTGACAAATAATAAAAAAATGAATTAATAACGAGTTGATAGCTAATCATTTTAAAAAAATTAGTAACATGTATTTTTTTTACAATATCAATACTCGACTAGGTGGTGTATAAAGTAACAAGCCTAAAAAAAATACTCATCTTCAAAGTCCGCGGAGCCTAGCTGAGGGACTATTACTCACTGGTGTCATGTCGGCCTGTGGATTTAAGAACCCGGGTTCAATTCCCACAACCGACAAACGTTTTTCACCACATTTAAACTACTCCTGTGGCTCCCGTTCCACTAACATTTTTAGGGGGCCGTGATTTGACGCCTGGTAATCGCACTTCACGCGAAGAAATATATCACTTACCGACGTCTGCTTCGACAGAGTATCACACCTAGTAATGGATAAAAGGCGTGATGATATATTTATTTCATAAAATTAGAGATCGAGATTTTGAACAAAACTGTTATAAAATGAGAACTGAGGAGATTGCAGCAAATCAAAATCAACAAAGGTACATTACACTCAGAAATATCCTTAAGCTCTTTGCTAACTTCATTTTGTTTGACGTATTTTAGTAATTTGGTAATTGGTTCAAATACTATAAGTGGTAATATATTCCGTTTGTAATAATTCTTTTTGTAGATTATTTTTGTAAATTGATAGTACTATAATTGAGCATTATTTGCAGGGGGAAATGTAAAAGTTTAATCGGATATAAAATATAAAACTGTTGAAAATTAATTAGTTCAGTCGTTACTGTAACAACAAAAATATAAGCATGCGTTTATGCAATTAATAAAGTAATTAGTAGCTGAACAATGCTACGCAGATATAATAGAGTAGTGACAAATTAATTATACAAATCGATTAACTTTAAATCGAAGAATAATTTTTGTATTTTATTATTATTTATGCCGTAAAAATAATAAGAATAAGATTATAATGCGCCTTGTCTATCTCTACCGGATGTTCAAGCTGTGGCAATAAAATTGAAACAGAAGACTTATATTTTATTTCATTTATAGAAAAGTTGAGACTATGGAAGTAAGTAACATGAGTTCGTTATCTTTTATATAGGCTGTTTCACAACTTCAGGGACTTACTTTAATGGTATGTACTACTCAACGTACTGATTCAAGCGAGAAAAAATGTTTAATTTTCAAAATTAGGAATAGAGTACATCCGGATTTGCGTGTTTCTTTATAATGAATAAACAAGTTTAATTAGTTAAAATTGTAAAATTATAAATCACTTATTCAGCCATTGGTCCAAAACTGATCGTTAATTTTCTTCACGTTCAGTTTGTAGAGTATTATATACAGTAAATGGAAGTACCTGAAGTTGTAGAACAACCTGTATAAATAATGGTTAAAGTATTTTGTTGGTATTTATTTTTGTATACAGTACCTAATGCGAAATACAAAAAACAAAGTAATTTGTGAATTTGTTTGCAAGTTTGACTAATTGTGGGAATAAAATGAATTATTCAAACAAAATGGTAGAACAAGTAATTTTCTTCAATAAAATAATGGGATCCATTGAGAGCGGTAAATAGAAATGAAGTAAGTGAGCGAAAATGGTGGAAAATTCATGTACTTTGACTGAAATTAGTAATTGCTCGCTGACTATTTAAATTCCAAGTTCATGAGATACAATAATAACTCTGAAGAAGAGTGAATTGCATTGCAGTCGAAACTTGGATGTGTAATTTGCTCCTTTTAGTAAAACTGCGTGTGACAGTATGCCTGTTGTTCAGTGCGCTTGATGCATTTATAATTACTGAGAAGGGTAAACAAACGCTCTATAGAATCCTGCAGTAAAAAGAAACGGCGTAGAAAAATGAATTTATAATTCCATACAGAAAACGGAAACTAACAATAGTGCGCAAAGATTTCGGTCAAGCTGAAGTAATATTTCTTTAATGTAACCCAATTAAAAGTCCATTCATATCAAGAATATAAATTGCAGTGCTTTGTTCAAAGAATGTCGTAGTTTTCTAGGGAGTTAAATAATTAATAATGTGAATTCAAACTGCGAAAAATACTTGAAAAACTAAGGTTAAATTGCCATGAAATATAACTTTTGTATAAAATTATTAATCGCTTTATCATTGATTCTTTCCTTGTTCGATTTGCAGAACATAAATTCCAACTAAAATTCGCGCAAAATATGGCTTTTGTTTTAGGTTATAAATCAATACAGCATTCACTCTTTACGTGTGTCATTTACAAGTGTACTAAATAATACAAATTTTAAATTAAAAAAAAAGAAGCTGAAAAAGAGACGAGAGCGAATTTCGTGGGGAATGTCACACAGATTATTAATCATTTCAGCATCGACACTTCTTGCTTTGTCTGCCTTTGGAATTGATGACATGCGTGTTGATTTACCATTTAAATATACAAGGTCCATTGTAAAAGCGTACCTTTCTAATAATGCTAAAGTATTATGTATTTGCAGAATTGTGCAAAGTAAACATCATTAATGCATATTATTTGTTTGCAATACCTGTTCGCACACCAGGTGCTTCTAAGTCCGAGTGTATACACGAGATTACTTATTACTTTAATACCTAACTTGTATCTACAAGAACGGTAACTAGCCCTGAAATTTCTCGAAAAAGCTTTATACTGTATGTGCAGATTCAAACGCCGTAAACAAACTTGTTCTAGTCAAAAGGAAACAAAATACTAGAAACTGGACCGGAGAATGACAAGGTATACTAAAGGTTTAAGGATTAGAGAATTGCCCACGAGTGCCATCTAGCCTGCAAACATACTCATAAATACTTTACATAGAGTGTATTCCCCAAACCTTTGTTTGGGTATCACGTATTTAGAACGGACAGAAATTTCCGAATCAAAATTCGACATATCCCCAGAGAGAAATACAGGAAAAGAAACAGTTTGACCTAAACTTTAAATGGAACTGTTTCTGTTTTCTTTCGTCGTGCATAGAAATACTTCGAATTTTGTTTTATAAATTGAAAATTATTCTAAATTCTTTTGTGTTCTGTGATAAATAAATCTTGTTCTTGTTAACCGAAAGGTAGCGTTACTTCATTATTCTAAGCACCGGCTTCTACGTGTTACTCATAAATATTTTACGGCAAGCGTATTCCCTTGTCTTTGTTTATGGATTACGTTATAAAACTGTCAGACTCCTTTCAATCGAAATTCGACATACTTATTGTAATAAATTTTACTTAGAATTTTACCGACATGTGCCAATCTAACACCAGATGAAGCGTATCTTGTCGACAAGCCAAATGTAAACAAAATAGTCCGACAAAAACCAAATAAATGAACAACGATGATGTTTCCTGTGAAATAATAGTATATTACATAACGAGAATTGTAACAATCACATTACGTGCGAGTGAAAAAGTTGCGCACGAACCTTGGCGAGTGCAGTAATTTAACGAACAATGTAATTGCGTTAAAATTCGAGTTGTGTATTATACTTTATCTACGACCATAAATAATAATAAGAACAATTACACAATATTTGTTAGGTTATATCCGTAACATTAACTGTCAAACAGCAGCGTTACCGCAACAAATGAAAAAATTCTTGAGAACAATTACGTAATCGGGAGTTTTTCTTATCAGTAAACATAGGGATATATCATTGCCATAGTTACAGTTACAAAGTTTGACAGCAATACATTATTAGAGCGTTTATTTTAAAAGTAAACATAGGGAAAATAATATTTTCAGCAATATATTGAAGTGTAATAGTCTATAGTCTAAAACAAACATTTTAAGTTTAAACAAATTAAATGAATTTGAATTACTTTAAATTACATTAACTAAACGTTAGGTATAAATTTAGAACCTCAAAACAATCCAAAAGTTCTTTTGTGTAGAGGTTTGTTCGCAAATTCTTCGTTTAAGAGCTCGTACATACAAATAATGAGAATTTTGGGTTGAACCAGTTCAAAAATCGAAAATTATTAAAATGTGGTTCTATATAATTCAGACCACGAGAAATCGAATGGCGCAAAGCGCAGCTTCATATCTTTTTTAGTTTTAGAGTTACAGCGATTTTTGACTTTTTTTTAAGCTCAACTTTGAAAGCCCATAACTCAAAAACTAAAAGAGATATTGAAATGCGGTTTGAACGAGTGTATTTCTCGTTCGCTACTTAACTTGTACAGGTATTTTGAAAATATTGAAAATTTTTAAATTTTGTTCAAAATTTTTCTTCCTCAATATTTCAAAAACTTGAAAAGATAATGAAAATCTGAAAACACCACTGATTTTTACACCAAAATTCAAACGGATACATTTTTTATTACAAAAAAACGAAAAAGGCCAAAATTCGAAAAAACACCAAGGGGTACCCCTTAAGAAATTTTCAAAAAACGGCCATTTTCGATTTTTTGTAATAAAAAATGTATGCGTTCGAATTTTCTTCTGAAAATTTGCATACCTATGTATTTTCACGCGAGGAATTCACTGGTGTTTTCAAATTTTCATTATCTTTTCAACTTTTTGAAATATCGACAAAAGAAAATTTCGAAAAAAATTGAAAAGTTTAAATTTTTTCAAAATACCGGTAGAAGTTAAGTAGCGCACGAGAAATACAGTTGTTCAAACCGCATTTCAATATATCGTTTAGTTTTTGAGTTATGGCGTCTCAAAGTTGAGCTTTAAAAAAAGTCAAAAATCGCTGTAACTCGAAAACTAAAAGAGATATTGAAATGCGGTTTGAACGAGTGCATTTCTCGTGCCCTGAACCAGATGAATTATTTTACGAAACAGGTGTACATGAGCGAATAGATGGATGTGAATGAAGGTTTGTTGCGTGATGAAGAATTTTGGTTGTGAGGAAGGAAAGAGTTCGTATGGAGGAAGTGGTATTTGATCGAAACGAGTATCGTGTGTCAAGATGAGAATGTTGACATGAATTGATTTTTTTATGAATCTTTTAGTGGATGCTCTATGAATGTTTCAGGGGTTCGTGCTACCCCATTTAATGGGATATAGCGTGATGTTAAGTATGTATGTATGTGAATTATTTTAAAAGTAAATTAGTTAGTAGACAATAGTTATTTATAAATTTTATTAAAAAAAAACTAAATGTAGGGCAGGCGTCTTTCGTCGCCCCTTTGGTTTGTCGCCCGTGTGCCCCGTACGCTTGCACCTCCAGGCAGAACGATCCTGTATCTTGTATATCGGATGGCACATTTAGTAAATAAAAAATGTTACATTGTAGAGGAAAGTGCAAGACATGGAGTTAAATTTTGAATGGCACGATTCCTTATCTGTTTCGTTTCTGTATACCTTGTAGAAGCTACAGTATATCGAACGTGGTTTGTGTTTTAAAAATGGAAAATTTTATAATTTAGTGCGATGCAAAAACACATCTTGTTAACTTTTAAACAAACTTGAGCGAAAAGTAAATACGTAGATTCTATCTGCTTTGTTGCTACAAAATGAATATTGTTTTCAGTTTCAGTGGAATTCAAGAATACTTTTAGTTAAATTCTTCGAAACTTGAATGAAAAATAAGGAAGTAGATTTTATCTAAATTTGTTACTTGGAATGAATACTAAATGTTTGTGAAATGAAAAAGTTAAAGTATTGAAATCTTTTTGGATTAACGTCAGATTTAAGGTGACAAATGCTGTGATATAATCACAATTTTTTATGTAATCTTTTTATTCTGTGCACAAGGTTTTCTTTTAACAAACATCAATCATAGCTATTCATTTATTTCTCGTCCGTTCACGCAATCTCGTCCAAATATATCTTTTTCATCAATATTATATTATAAGTTCATTTCACGTGACAAAATCACTTCAAATGAATGGATTCCACTTTCTTAACACCATTCTTTTCATAAAGCATTCATCATAGTCCAATGTATAACTTTGTGTAAAAGAACACTATCTCTGTTTCAGATGACTAGGTTGCAAAATCGCAGTGCAAATATCATACTCGAAAATGTTTACATTCACTGCATGCTATTTTTCTAATGAATAAATAAATATGTCATCAACTTTTTCCCAATTCGGAGGTGATAAATCGATAACACATTATCTCTCAAACTTTTTTATTTGTACAACCGAAAAACAATAACAATTTGATTAAAAAAGTTATTTATTGATATATGTCACATTTCTGAACGTGAAATTTAAAATTATATGAAAGACTGAAATTTATGGTTTCAATTTTGAAATTCGTACTTAGTTTCATTTCTAGTTTAATGAAATTTTTTTAATAAAGGATAAATTTCATTCATTTTTCTGTTTCTTAAAAGTTTCTTTTTTCAGAAATTATAAAAATATACCCAATGCCAAATATCTTGACAATTTCGTCATTGAATTTGTACCTGTCATATATATTTTGAACATTTCTTTTGGTTGCCTTGTCATGACGTCAAACCATTTGACATAGCTTATAATCCATTTTCCATGGGCGTAGCGAAAGGGGTGCAAGCAGGTGCAATTGGGGTCTCGCGCACCCTCCTGGATTTTAGAATAAATATCTTTACAGACTACAAACTTAACTAGTAACTAGTAAATGAAACAAAGGATTGTTGCAGAACGTAACTTGTTAATGTAATAATTGTTTTAATTTCTTTTCTTATTTTAACTAAAAAAACAATATTAATCAATGTGTGCAGTAGAGTTCTCGTTTTCACCTTTGGAACAAAAATTTGATTCGTCTGCTTCGGTGCACACGCTGGGTGCCACTGCCGTAAGCAAATAAGATGATTGACAAGCATAAGAATTCTGAATTTTACATTTAAATCTTATACGAGTGGAATTGAAATGTTTGCACAAAAAATAATACAGGAGTGACGTCTAAAATCAGGGTTGGTCTGATTTAAATCATAATTTAAATCAGTGTGATTTTTAAGAAAATAATTGATTTAAATCATTGTTTTGTGTATTTTGTATTAATTTAACTATATTTCTGGCCCAGCACAAAACAAGTGTCTTAATAAAGGTTCAGTTGTTTAAAGGTTTTTTTTGTACAACAGACAAAATAAATTTCAATATTTATTTATTAAATGAATTAATATTATAAATGAAAACATCCAATTTCGTGTATGTTAACCTACCGCGGCCACCCAAATTGTAAACACGTATAATCGAGCATATAGTTTAAGAAATTCGTGTTAAAACTTGTAATGTGCAATAATAATTCAAACTACATATTTTTTAAAGGTACTTTTCATGTAAATATTAACTACTAATAAATTTTACTCCATTTAGTGATAATATAATTTTTGCTCACCCTGTCTAAAATAGATAAAAATTGTCTAATTCAGATAATTGACAGACATTCTTTTTGTTTTATTTTACTAAATGTAAAACGTATTGTAAAGGCAAATATGAAAGGCAACACTTTATTACTTATACATTTGTTGAAAAATGTAACTTTCAATGTCCCCCCGTCCTTGTTTGATTTTTTTGTATCCTCCTGAAAAACTTTCTATCGACGCCTATGCTATTTATATTTGAAGTGTGGCATGTAGCAAGTGGAACATTTAAAGGTACCTGGGTACGCATTTAAGCACGTTCTTCACATATTCAATTGTTTTTATTTCAATTAATTTCTAACGTAATTGTTAAATAGTCTGTACGGAAAAAGTAAAATATTCAAAATCCATTAATTCGTTGTCGCTTCCTGTTGGTCTCTGGGAAAAGTAAACAAGTAACGAATTTTTGTCGGTGTTTAGCATGAATTTTTAACCTAATGGAGGTACAGCTACCAAGTGGAAGTATTGCTAATCGATATTCGTAACATTGTGGCTTTAGTCGACTAATTAAATGTCTACAGTGCAATGTTCGCATCTGCATCTGCATATGATCAACTGACTAGCAAACAAATGTATCGTAGCGACCTGCGTGGTGTAGTTTACTCTATACTGTATAAAGTACACTCACTGCATGCAGTTGCAATGCTGCACTGCTACCAATACTGTAGTTACGTGGCTGAAATGTTACTCCCCATTGCTTTATAATGATTTATTTGCCTTTGTTTTGTTTTGTTTTACGTGAAATCTGTTTCAACGGATTACACAACGTTTGCATGACCCGTATTGTTATATCTATTCTGTTAACTTCTAGTTTTAGTTGGTCTACATAACATTTCGATAATCGCAATGAAAAAGAGTCAATATGGAATGTATGAAAACAGATTTTTTCGGATTTCAGGCAATTTTTTTTTAATTCTGCTGACATTTCAATTGACGCTATATTAAAACTAGAATGATAGAACGTCGTCGAAATTCTATAAAAATTTTCAATAATATTGTACGGACTGATGCAGCATTCGTAAAAATTAAGTTTCCTGTTTTTAGATTAAAATATATATTTGCAGGAAACAGTTTCAAACAAAATAACATGCTACTTCATTTCAATTTACTTATTTTATTAATGTTAAAATTTAGTTTCAATGTTGTATAAATTGATATTTACTACAATTGCAAACAAATGTTTAATGTGTATTTTGTGACATTTAATAAATATTTTAAACCAAAGACTTTAATAGTGAAGTTAATTCACAAGCGTTTTTGTTAATCAAATACGCCAAAAATTATATTTAACAATAAATATAAAATTTAAATGAATAATATCAAAAATAAATTTTGCACCATAAAATAAATGAAAGTAAATAATAACAAGACTCTTAACCGAATCGTAAACATTAAATCCGGTTCGGTGAATCAAAACCGAACAGTAATTTTTAGTGGTTCGGGTTTCTGTTTAAACCTGATTTAGATACAGAATTTCAACATCATTTGAATCTTTGTATTTCCTTAAAAGTACCTACGGAAAAAATGCTATTTTAATAGCATTAATTTCATGGGAAATCCTGTTATGAAGTTCCATTCTATCCGGATTCAAATCGTTAACAAATAAATACATCAAAATGAAACAAAAGTAAATCGGTCCTTTCTGTACCGTTTTATTTATATATGACATTAATTTGACAGCAACATTTGTATTCTATTTAATATATGTATGCATAATGCTAATGAATTGAATTTTAACAAATTAAAATTCATTGTAATTTGCTGAAAACATTTGTAGTAACACTAATTTTAATGCAAGTTTATCATAATAATATCAACATGTATTAATGTCTTGAAGAATAAATTATTTAAATTCTTATATCCAAAATGTTACTACACTGTCACCGAATTTTTAGAAGATGAAATGTAAATTTTTGCAACTTACTGTTTTTTTTTACTCTATTTCAAGTATTTTGATCTCCAGAAATAAAATATATTATTATTATGAAGGAAAGTAGCAGCTTTTAAATAAAAAAAAAATGTAAAAATGAAGTGAGGGTATTGGACAACATTTGACCTAAAAAGGCAGTAATTTGAAACACATCATTCAATATGCAAATTGTAATCATATCTGTTAAAATACAAGTATGATGCGAGTGAAAAATGCATTTTTTAATTTAAAATAAAATGAATAATTACAAATCTTTGAAGTCAATTTGATTTTAAGTGTGATTTGCCTTGGAGCAAAAAAAGCCACTAAAAATTAGTAATTAATTAATTTTAATATTTTTTTCTGTATGCTTTATTTTATACTGTGTCGTATTTCCAAGTTTACAGGAAAGTTTGAAAAGTAACGCTTTACATTATAAGATATCGTAATAAATATTACGGTACTTCGTACTGAGGTTGACAGATAATAAACAGTTTTTGACATTTAATTATTGTACCGTACTAATAAAAGTAACAGGTAGTTACGCAACAAGACCTGAAAGTGATACATTACTGAGTGAGCAACTTGAAAGCCTAGTAAATGATATTTTTTGCGACCATCGTTGACAAATTAATTTATTAAATTCTTTTTACACTTTATGATATATTTAATTTATTTGTTTTAATTTTGAATGAAATAAAATGAAAGTAATGTACTTTCGTCCCTGAAATGATAGTTGTAACCACAAAGCCATCTACATCATACAGGTTTCCGATTTAATTTCTCTGAAAATATCCATGTTTGAATTTACATTTGTGGTTCTTCTGTTATTAACATTCTTAGTTATCATACCGTGTCCTGGCATAAACGCACAGGACTCAAATGCTCTATGAATATGTATAATAATTATCAAGATAATATTCACACCAGAGTGTACGTCCTGCTCCGTAATGATGTGTTAATATATTTACTTATTATGCATTAGTAGTTGATATCATATACACAGCCGAAACATTCAAGGCACTACGAAATAGCATTGATAAATTAATCCAAATGACTGATTTAACAATTAAACTAACCCTAATTTTCAAACACAGGGTTTCAAGGAAATGTTGACACATGAAATTAACATTGAAAATGCGTTGTTTGCAACTGTCAAACAGACATTATATACTGCACTTTAATTGCCTTTCAAATCATTTGTTCGGATTCATTACTGTAATACTGTTTAATTAGGAGTGTGAAATTGCTAATTTTTGGCTTGTTTCAAATTCTCTAGACGAGGATCACAGCTTTCTCTGCATCGATAATTCATTTTTTGTTTCAAGATCTCAATTTTCATATTCACATCTCCATCTCATTTTCCGATACATAACATAGTTTTTTTCATCTCCAACATTCCTATTCTGCTACATCATTAACACTCATAATTCCTTTTATACAAGCTTGTCTCATTTTTCGTTCACTCATCAAACCTACAATCTTATCCATCCATTTATTCTTAGGGATATTATTTCAATTGACTTACACCCAATATTTTTCTAAACTCATTCTTCTTATCTCGAACATTCCTATTCTGTCACATCATCCACATTCATAATTCCTTTCATACACTCAACAAATGACGTTTTATATATTTATTTTTATAATTTTCTACTTCCCTTATTATTTTAGAGCAGAAAGCTTCAAATAAATAAAAATAAAATTCATCATTAAACCAATAAACAATGAATTTTGCATGTTTTATAATGTCAGAAATTAAATAGAAAATAAAATAAAATTGTATATATAAATATATCATATAAATATATCATCACGCCTTGTACCCATTACTGGGTGTGGCACTCTACCTAAGCAGATCTTGGTAAGTGATATATTTTTGTCGCGTGAAGTGCGGTTACCAGCCGTCAAATCACGGCCCTCAAAGATATTAGTAGAGAGGGAGCCACAAGGGTAGATTTTTTAAATTGGTGAAAATTGTTTGTCGGCTGTGGGGATTGAACCAGGGTTCTCAAGTTCCACAGGCCGAGTCGATACCACTGGGCCACCTACCCCATAAATAAAATTGTCAGGAGAAGAAATAATTTTGAATCATTAATTTTTATGATAAATTGCAGTAAAAGAAATTTTCTTTTTGCAAAAGTTGTTTTCTGTTATTATCAATAACATTAAATGTTTTTATTGTATTTTAAATTTAATACAGAATATCTTAAATTAAGTGTTCAAATAAATCTCCATTATTTGCCAAATTTTTCAATTGTCGGTTTGTAATTTATTTGCACTCCTCCATAATTTTTTGTTTCAAAAAGTTTGTATTTGCATGTATAGTTTTGTAGATATTATTTTTCAAATACACCCATAAAAAAGTCATTTGGGGACAAATCCGGGGATCGCGCTAGCCAGTTTACTGGACCAATTGGCAATTTGGGAAAGATTGATTTAAAAATGTTCTAATTTCATTTGTAAAATTAGCAGGACGACCATTCTGCTAAAACCAAACCTTATTTTAACCTACAACATTATCAATAGCAGATACAATCAATATATTTCTCGGAATTCAGTGTGCCATCAATAAAAAAAGGTCTTATAATATTAAAACCTAATATTCCAATCCAAACGTTAATGCTGTTACGATATTGAGACTGGTTATTTAAAACTAAATGTTGTTTTTTTTAATGCCAATTACGAAAGTTTTGAACATTTTGTTTTCCATTAACACTAACTGTGAATTCATCAGAAAAGCAAATAAATATTTTTCTGCTGACAGATAAAACGTGAATCATTTGTTTCATTTTGTTTTATTTCCAAGGCTATCCCTATGTTAAAGCTAATTTTCAACATTTTCAATTTAATTCCTGCCGTTATAAAACATGCAAAATTAATTCTGTTTTTTTATATTAATGTAGCATTTATTTGAAGCTTTGTTTTCTAAAATAATAAGGTAAGCAGGAAATTATACAAATATGATTTTACATGTTAAAGTCTTATGTACGTATTTTAAGAAATTTACTCAATCTTTAAAAACAAAAAAGGAGTATAGAAAATATTTGCTAAATATTTAATTAAGAAATATTTAAGTTAACAGTTCGTAGATAGAATACAAAATACAAAGTAACACTAAATAAAAATAATATTTGTACTGCAAAGTGTGTATGTATTTGGAAAATAATGTCTGGCGATGCAGTACATGGTATTGCGCTTTCCGGCCGCCCATTGTTCTGAGAACGCGTTATGACGTTTTTTTTATTTATTCATTGAACATTCGCAACATATGCAAAAACCCAATAATTTCTGTGGAGTCATTATACGCGAATGTGATGTGAAAATCACAGTAGAAATAAGCTTTGCCAGAGCATGAATGTTTTATGCCGAAAACCGGAAGTAAACCGTTCGGATTCGACAGGCGTAGTCGGAACCGAAACCGAAGATACCGGAACTGCAATACGATCCGATAAAATATTTACAGCTTCGAAAACAGCATTACCGTTAAGAGCGACCGCTGACCAGTAAAGTTTCAATACGAGGCCGCGTATTTACAATTAGCATCAATCTTGAAATTCCAGACAGAGCTAGGTATATTTGCTGCTGCGAATGCTTCATTTTGGAATTAGACAAATGAATGAATGGATTTATATAATGTTCAAGTGCTCAGTACCAGGCTCATGGAGGGTTAAAGTCCATTGCGGGTGAAAGGAGCAAGGGGTAAAGGGATTAACGTTTGAATATGTCGGATGAAGGTCTGTGAAGCACTAAAGAACAACAAGCTAATGACAGAATTATCTCAAATGCGTGTTGAAGCTAGACCTGTGCTCCGCCACCACCGCCGATATATTTTGCACACCGTCGCCATTAATTCAAAACGTTGTGCCGTCGAACGATTCATAAAAAATATCATTTTAACCTATTTCACTTTATTCACTTTTAGTAAAATTTTTCTATGAAATCGTATCATACTGAGCAGGGTTAGCCTGATTTAAATCTTGATTTTTTTAAATCATTAATTTCAGTCATTTAATTTAATTGTATTTCTAGTACAGAACAAAACCAGTGTCTTAATAAAAAAATCTGTTGTTTAAAAAACATTTTGAAGGTTATATACTCTAGTTAGAGCTGCTGGTGCTTGTGGAGGTAGTGCTGCTGCTGCAGCTGAAACGGTTTCCCGCTATTCTTCTAACAGGTTACGTTTACAAAAAGCAATGAATTGGAATTTATAATTTTGCATAAAATGCAAATGAATAGTCTTATGAATACTGTCTTGTTTTTCACGCATAATTTGCAAAGTTGCATAATAATGTCTTCAAAAAATTCGCGCAGCACAAAATGTAAAAGTAATTTAATTTTCATCATTCTGATTTATAAAAGTTAATGTATGTGCCAACTGAATATTCATGTGAATAGATGTAATCTACCACAAAACTTTCTACATTAATGAAACTCTACATTTTAACAGATTTTAAAAGATTAAAAACTCTTTTATTAAAATAAAACATCTTAATTTCTTATTCCGAATATATTCATAAAATCACTTTACTTCGAGAAAGAAAAACCCTATTAATAATCATAATAATGGCTCAAAAATATGAACTCGACATTACGCTGCTTGCAGCGAAATCTGATTCAGAATATTCATTCACCAAAAACAGAACGATATTTAAGAAATTGGAAACGTTAAATTTATTATTACCTAACTACCGCTTATGGGGTAGGTGGCTCAGTGGTCCGATTGTGAATTTGAGAACCCGGGTTCGATTCTCATAACCGACAAACAGTTTTAACTACATTAAAATTACCTCTATGGCTACCCCTCCACTAATATCTTTGTGGGCAGTGATTCGACTGCATTTTACGCGCATAAATATAAAACCTATTGAGATCTGCTTTGACAGAGTGCCATACCCAATAATGGGTAAAAGTTTCGTGCAGGCATTTATCAATTATTATAAAGCATGCAGAATTAATTCTGTTTATGCTCTACAACATTTATTTCAAGCTTTTTCCTCTAAAATAATAAGGGAAGCAGGAAATTATAAAAATTATAAAAATATAATGTTCCGGTATCGCGATCACCACTTTGTATAATAATTGCTTAACAACATGATGACTATGATCAAATTAATAATATTGAACATAATCACAAAATTAATATTAATTTTAATCAATTAAAATGTAAAAAATATGTGCTGAACACGGCAAAAAAGTAGATTTGTTACTTTGGTTAGACTCTAAGACCTGCTGTAAATCTGCTAGTTTTTTGACTAGTTAAATAAATAAGTATTTTTTTCTACTACCGTTATTATAATAATATAATCATAATACTGGTTAAAAAATATGGACTCAACATTATGCTGATAAGAAAACTGTGGTTTCGGCGAAATCATTGCGCTGCTATCGCTAGAGAACTTATATCTGATTCAGAATGTTCATTAATTAAAAATAGGCACTCATGAATATGTCTTGGATTTTTCAAATAACTCGCTTAATATCCAGTGTTTACATCACGCGCTATCTCTGCTCCAATGACTAATGCAAAATGAAATAGCTCTTAAGGGAAATCTCCCTATTTTATTAACAATTCTCTTTTTTAATCTCCTGGGACTCATTTTAAAACTTGTCCATTCATTACATAAGATTGTTAACAATTTTACAAAATCATTCGCACAATTAATACTTGTCATATATTTACTAAAACAAAATTATCAATAAAAACAATCTGTTTTTAATCAATGTCAATGCACAACGAAAACCCTTTCGATAAAATAAATTTAGAGCGATCTCATTCGATTATTTATTGATAAATAATATTGTTTATTGCAACTTTTATAATTGCCGCTAGTACAAATGCCGATTAAGAATCTGTCAGATCTATATTTGGACACTTATGATATCAATTAGTTACCTTTAATGATAATATCCTCGAGTTCAAATGGTAGATTTAGATTTGCATGTATGCAGTTCTATAAGTAGGATTATAGTTTAATATATGATGAATAGTTATATAAATTTCGGACTGCTGGAATGTTATTATAAGATAAGCCAAAGAGATGATAATGTTTGGAGCAGAAAATGGTATCCAATTTTTCGCACACCTACAAAATCAAATGCCAAAGGAAAGCAAAATAATTTCAAAAATATTAATGAACGAGTTTTATAATACATGTTTCGCCTACAATTCGTTTTCTAAACTTAGACGCGTGCGATAAAAGTCTTATAAATATTTATATTATGCGTCTTTTATAAATTTAAATTAAAAAAAAATCTGCGATATTTTAAACCGAGTCCATTTTTGGTAAAGTTGTATATTTTATTTGTTTATTTATACAATCGTTCAGATTTTGAGGTTAAATTAAAATTTGGATGTTCTCAGCTTCATGTCTGTATGTCATATATTACTACCAACTGTCTAAAACAAAATGTTGCGTATCGCAATGAACGCTCTTGCGATGCGCAACTGAGTTTCGTAATGACGTCCTTATGCACGCAAAATAGAACAATATTGTTGTGCAACCCTTGAAATGGTTTTTCGTGGATCTAATGATCAACTTGACTTTAAGGTTGAAACCTAATAACCTTAATTATATAATCCTATATAATTTCAGTGACCTGAAGAAATTTGAAAGCGAAACAATATAATTTTCGTTTTCTTTCAAGTAAAGACTGAAGGCGTCGTCGATTTTCGACATATATCACGCAAAATGAAACTAATTAAACGCACCAGTTCTTATATTTTGAAGTATAAATGAATATATAAATAAAATACGTTAATTATACAGTTGCATGTTATCGTCTTTCAAGAGTCAAACTATTGTTCGATCCGCGAACAGCAAATTGAAGAAAAAGAAAACTTAATTTAAAACGTGAAAATGTTATATTTGGTTTGAAAGTTGACATACGCTGAAATTGATAGCCGTGGATTCTGCTGCTGATCGCACGGATGTCAGATTTTATTTTCCAAATATGCGCATGTAGATTATCGAATATTTTAAAAAATGGGATTCATTCAAACAGCAAAAAATCTGACTTGTCAGCTAGCATTAAAATATAAAGTTCTGATAGATCAGCAGATTCAAATAACTTTATTTTATTATTTATTAATGAAAATGTAAATATAAAATTATTATTTATCCATATACCATTATTTGTTAGTTTGAAAAGTTAATACATAGTCTCTGTTTATTAAAATTTGTTGAATAATATGAAAAACAAAAAATAAATATTTTATGAACAAAAAGAAAACAATATTTCCGTCTCCAGTATTTATCGACAAGGTGTAGAGTTTTCATTTATGCTATAAGTATATGGGTCGATATATCTACAGAAAAATTAAAAATTATACGTTAATACAATCCTGTAAATTGCGCGTACATTACAAAATATTACTAGATGCACAGTTTAGTATTGTGCTCATATTACTAAGCCAAGAGTAGCATCACGGGGTAAATATTTTACTGAGTAACTACGGTCGCGCCAGACTCTATAAACTCTATCTGTATTTGAATAGTTTTCAAGCAATTTTAATTTTTCTTAGATATTTTTTGTAATATACGTAGAGCATACATTTGCCTTGAAACAACAATTTTTAACAGTAAATTAGCGTGAATGGAGAGATTTACAGGTCATTTTTCTAAATGATCGATGGATATACTAAACCTAAATTTAAAAGTGCAATTTTCAGTTAAATAGTATAGTATTTAGCTCGTGTGTAAATGGCTATTTCACTCGCCTACGACTTGTATCTCAAAGTTTATCATCATGAGTAATAGATATCATTCCACGCTTGTTGTATAATTTGTTACTCTAGGATAATTTCATAAGCTACTTTACATTTATATATTCAGTGACATTTTTGGAACTGTTTACGTGAGTAAACCTCTAAACGATATTAGTATTACGAAAGTTAACTGACCACTGGTATAAATGATCGAGAGTTTCGAAGCTTAGAAACTGTCAAGTGTAAACCGCAACTTCATGTTAAAAAGCGATAAAAATATACACTAACACATGCCGCGAGTTTTTAGTTCCTTGCGTCAGCCCTAACTTTGCACGCATACGTTAGATTAACCTAGGAAGGTTGTACTTGATTTAACTTGCACATCCGTCTTGCTCTATTACCACCGGCGCTTTACACGTACATAAACGTACCAGAGGCGTATCTAATTAGTTTTTAACGGGGCATAAATATTCATTAAATCAGTCAAAAATTAAATAACTTTTCGTTAATAAATTGAACGGTATAACAAGTGCCCGGAATTGACTTATAAGCAAATTTCTAGCTCATTTTAAGTGATTTAATTTTTTTGACATTTTTGAAATTTTTTCAAACAATTTGCTTTAAAACTCTTTTTCGTACAAATATTGTACATTTACATACATATGTACTTTGACTCGCTGCATCCAATGGTGGAATCGCCAAGTCTTATATTTTTTAAGATAATGTTCAAAAATCGGTTTAGGAAAAAAATATGGAGGAAATTTTTGACATTTTAAAAATCGCTGAAAATATGTCTATAAGTTAATTTAAACACGAGAAATTCGGTGCTATTCAGTGCTTGCTTAGTTTTTGAGCTATAGTCTCAGGTAGTCGAAAATCTGATGACTAAAATGTTCAAAACCACTGCTTGTCAACATGTTATTAAAATGTTATTTAGCACTTTGAAAACCAATAAGTTAAATGATATTTTTATAATGGTAGTAAAAAAATAAATTTTTACACGATCTTACATAAAGCATATACTATACACACTTTGTATTTTTTATACAACCATTCATAAAAGTAACTTTTACGCACTAATGTGTGATTAGTACATCGTATCCATATATATATATAATAATAATATATATAATAATAAATAAAAATAAATATATCGTCACGCCCTTTACCCATTACTGGATGTGGCACTCTGCTGGAGCAGATTTCGGTAAGTGATATATTTCTTCGCGTGAAGAGCGGTTACCAGCCGTCAAATCACGGCCCCCAAAGATGTTAGTGGAGGGGGAGCCACAGGGGTAGATTTAATTTGGTGAAAATTGTTTGTCGGCTGTGGGGATCGAACCAGAGTTCTCAAGATCCACAGGCCGACTCGATACCACTGAGCCACCTACCCCATAATATATATATATATATTTATATATAAATAATTCATCCCTTACCGGGAGAGAGGGTAAATGTGGCATTCTCGCTCCCTCAGTGCACTTATGGCATGAATGTACACACACATATCCACACAGCATGTGTGCATAACCGGCTTAGTGCAATAGTTAACATTGCACACATAATATAAACACAATAATATACGGCTACGAGTGCAATAGCAATACATTATCCTTATAGATTCATAACTTAGGGACTTGATATTTTTATTTTTTGCCAGTTAGTGTCACGTAACACAGGCACACCAATATTCAAAAGCCGAACAAAATTAAATTTAAGTACGAGCCTGAATTTTTACAAGAGACACACCAAAATAAACAAGTTGACAATGATTTAAATGTATGCTTCTTGAAATGAATATTACTATGAAAATATTCCACTAATTTTTTTAATTTTATTTATTTATGTTTCGCTGTACAACAGGAACTTAATCCCAATTACAGTACAGGGTCCGCACTCACCGAGCCGCAGTGTGATAGTTTATATAATTTTTAGCTTGAGTGAGATTCGAACTATTTATATATTTTTTTAAATATATTCCCGGTTCTTGGATGACGTCACTCATACAAACGACTCTAGTGGTTTCATATCTCTTTGTCAAGGTCTAGTATAAACAACCGATTCAAACGACTAAATAATTTTCCGCAATCTAAATTATTTTAAAGATAAATGCTTCAAAGAAAAGAGACATAAAAATCATATTCTAATATTTTTGAATAAATGGAGCATTCAGGAACGTTTGACAAATGAGTCAAAGCGTATCTGCTTTTAAATTTGCATGAAAAATTTAAAAATAAAAATCATAATTCATTTATGAAAATAAAGAAAAAAAATACGTTTAAAGATTAGGTAAAATAAATATTATTTGCATAATTAACAAAGTACATAATTTTATTTCTTGCTATTAAAAAAAAATCTTCATTTCTTTTTCTTTATTTATGGATATAAAAAAATCATTATTAAAGTTTCTGATATTTATATTTTCTCAGTATACTTGTCAATTATTAAATATGATAAATAATGTTTATATAATAAACAAGTCAACTAGTTTTATTTTTTAATTTCGAGATAATATTCTAATGTTGTTTTTATGGTACTTGAGAGTTTTCCACATGCAATGTTATGTAGCAATGCAAAAAATAAAGCTATTATACTACGTTCACTAAGAGAGGCCGAGTGTGTATTAACGAAAAAGTGTTTTTTAAATTTTATTTGTATTTTTGTATTAATTGTGTCACTAAATGGAGTAAAAGTTATTAGTATTTAATTATTTATATGAAAAATTCGTTTAAAAAATATGTAAATTATTGCACATTACAAATTTTACCACGAATTTCTTAAACTGTGTGCTCGACTACAAGAGTTTACAACTTGGGTGGCCAAATTACGAAATAAGTTAGGTGTTGAAAAGGCAGAAACAATGGTATTTTTGTTCAAATATTATAACTGTAAAACAACTAACTAATAATAGATAAATAAATGAGAGTGACATTTTTTCATAAGTATGTATGATTTAGTTTATTTATATTTTATTTATGATTCCATGGAATGGATATTGTGTTTTGTATATATTAATTCATTTAATAAATAAATATTGAAAATTCTTTTGTCTGTTTTACAAAAGCCTTAAAAATGTTTTTTAAACAACTGAATTTTTATTAAGACATTTGTTTTGTTCTGTACCGGAAATATGATTAATTGAATACAAAATTCCAAAAAAAAAAAAAAAATGATTTAAATCGGGCCAACCCTGCTTTATAAATAAAAAAAATCGGATTTACATATTTTAGATACACATGTTATTAAAATGGATTCAGTGGTATCGAATCGGTCTGTGAATCTTGAGAACCCTGGTTCGATCCCCAAGCCGACAAACAATTTTAACCACATTAAAACTACCCCTGTGGCTCCTCCTCTACTAACATCTTTAGGAGCCATGATTCAACAACTGGTAACCGCATTTCACGCAAAAAATATATAACTTACAGAGATCTGCTACGGCAGAGTGCCACACCCAGTAATGGGTAAAAGGCGTGATGATATATTTATTTTATATTTATTAAAAATTAAGTATAAATTATTGTATGTACTGATTACAAAAAGGAAATTTTCCAAAATTCGCAAAAATAATTACAGATTGATAGGTTACACTAATAAATAAAAATTAGTTAACATTAAACAATGAAAGTACTGTTACACAATTATAATTAATTAATTTATTAATTTTTATTCATTACTATAACCTATCAATCCAGAGGCACAAAAAATGTTTCTTCAAGTAATGTGCAATTATTTTTGCGTTGTATTCAGTACATCAAATAATATTTTTTGCAATAATTTTGAAAGGTCCTGTATTTGTAATTTCAGTAATAGCTGTCGTGGCAAAATTTGATAAGCCTATAAGTGACAAAATGATAAATCCGGCCCTGTATATGCTCTCGTTTCGTCATTTCTAGACACAACAAAAATGAAACTACAAAAATCTATAAACTATAGAATATGATCTAAAACTTTCATAAATACATGCTTCTTAGACTACATGAGCTATATGCGAACTGGCAATCTTTTCGTAGCAGGCAGTATAACTAGATATTATAACAAGTCGACCTGTGAATCATTCATTATTTATTCACCCGTTTTTGTAGCTTAAAATTTATGGTTGGTTTTACCCGTTTAATATATAAACAACATATGATACTCTTTGTGAAATGAATAGGATGCTAAATATCATTAAAGCTTTCAACAAAATAAAATGAATTATACAAAAATTCGAATTAATATTTCACCATATATCTTCTTCCATTTTATAGTGACGAAATATATATTTGTAATGGATAATGTTTTCAAATATGTACAATAAGAATTATTCCAAAGACTATAAATATTTTATAATAAGAATAATTATAGTAGTTTATTCTTAACAGAAATACAATTACAGGGAACTGCAAAACATAAGTAAACGAAAAGTTCCTGTTGAATGATCGTGGAAAAAATACAGTATTATCATGTGCCAGGTAGGTCAGTAGATTTGAGACAACAAATTTCCATCACATTAAAATTACCTCTTTAGGAGGTTGTGATTTAACGGCTGGTAACCGCATTTCACTTAGCGAGATCTGCTGTGGCAGACTGTCACATCTAGTAACATTTTTTTATTTATTAGATATGTATTGTGATAATTTGGTTAAAGCAAAATATAATCTAAACAGATATATTGAAGTTACATATATCCATTTATTTTGTTGAATATATTTTAATAATCTGCTGATTGCTTCAGTTAATAATATAAATATCCTTGTATTTCAGATCTATCAATTATATTTGTAAATTTATATTCTATATTTATCTCCACTAATACCAAGGATTATTTATAGTGTAAAGGGTGAATATATTAATCGGATATAAATATCAGAATGTCGATAATTAATTAGTATAATTATTATTGCAAAAATAAAAATATTAACTGGCGTTAATTAATAAAGTAATTAGTAGAGAGCGGATTATACTCAATAAAAAAATGATTGAATATACGCGCGGAATAAATATGTATGCAATATTATTTTACAAATTTATGTAAAAATATGGAATTTCATTTAATTTTCTTTTTTAATATATAGTTATTTTATAAGCATTAATGGCCGTTTGCAATACTACAGCTAAACATTTGAGCCTCGGTTTAAAGTTCAAGTGGCTTGCACAATCTTTTAAGTGTGTATCTAACCACCTCAAAAACTAATTTTGTAATTGTATGAGCGTCTAAATGGATGAAATTTTTGAAAACTATTTAAGAGAAAATAATTTGGTTGAATTACATGCAATACAATTTATAGAATAATTAAACGTAAGGAAGATATTTAAAACAAGTTATTATTGTTATAGTTTTCTTGATTCGGAGTTCTTTAAATGATTTTAATTGCGAAAGGGATGGGTTTATAATTTATTAAAAATAATAAATTATAAACAGGCATGTTCAAACTATGACCCGTAGAGCATATTCGGCCTGTACGATACTTTTATACGGCTCTCGAATGATATTTATTAATATCTCAAATCATTTTATTCTAGTATTAATATAAATGAGTAAATTTCCATTTTGTGACCCCGTTGTATAACTTAGAAATGGGGAGTATTCAGACGTTTTGACATTGGATAAGTGCTTATTTATTCATTCTGCTGAAACTTGAGGTTTTCACTAAATAATTAATTCTAGGTTACGACAATCTACAACAACAAAAAATGTAATTTACCTTGTTGTTAATAGAATGGCCATGTTTAAGAATATTTCTTGATTATGTAAATAAATTTATCTACGACCATATATGTAAGTAAGCCATTAAAAACAATTTGCAAGAACAGTAAATGCTTGTTTACGGTTGATGTTACGGTTATAACCTAACAAATATTGTGTAATTGTTCTTATTATTATTTATGGTCGTAGATAAAGTATAATACACAACTCGAATTGTAACGCAATTACATTGTTATTAGTATTTAACTATTTTTATGAAAAATTCCTTTAAAAAATATGTAGTTTCGATTATTATTGCTTATTACAAGTTTTAACACAAATTTCTTATACTATATACTCGACTATACTTGGGTGACCAAATCAATTAATAAGTTAGGTGTTGAAAAGGCAGGAAAATTGGTACGAATAATAGAAAGATAAATGAGAATGACATTTTTTCATAAGAATGTATGATTTAATTTATTTCTATTTTTGTATGATTCCATTGAATCAATATTGTGTTTTGTTTAATATCCATTCATTTAATAAATAAATATTGAAAAACCTAAAATATGTTTTTTAAATAACTGAATTTTTATTAATACACTTGTTTTGTTCTATACCAGAAATATAATTATTATATATATAATATAAAATTTACACTAATTTAAATGCAAATATAAATCATGATTTAAATCAGGGCAACCCTTGTTAAAAGTACACTAGAATGAATCATTTTGGCAGTTTGTAAAAGTTGATATTAAATATTTTATCTTCGAGGATACAGTAATTTTGTGTGTAACATTATTTGTCTTTTCGATAACAAGTTAATATATTTTGTATTTGTTTGTATGTTGAGTTATAAATTATTCTGACATTTGAACGATACGATATTTGTTCATTTTCCTATTACTCTAAATTTATATATTAATAAATAAGGTCTCCCTTAGGTGTTACACAAAAATTAAGTACATTTCCATTAAAAGCAACTTGTATAAAATCAAACTAATTAATTTATAACTCCAGACAAGAAATAATAAACCGCGCTATAAAATGTACAATGTTATAATAATTCCAAGTTTTTTTCAGAGTTAAACGATATTGTTTTGTCACTGATGTTTCCAGGTTCCTCCGAGTTTCTCGTCGGAACGAAGAGTAAACTGTCACTGTCAGGGCTACCACAAGCACATTCTTCCTTGTCATAAACCTGTGTGCATATTTCATGTTGTATGAATTTGAAAAGTTTATTCCATTAAAACTACCTGCAATTAAGTACATACGAGACCGCGAAAAATTAAATTTCATTAAAAAGGTCCGTAAAGGTTTAGAGTTTAAAGACCATGAACTATATATTAACAAACATAACCCAACGTCCCCGGGATAAAACGAATTACAGCACAGCGATGCCGACAATTCGCGGGTGGGAAACAGATCTCGGTAAATGATATATTTACACAAACTATATGCGGTTAGTTCGCTACACATCAATGACTGAATCTAATTTGCCGCAGCCCGCGTGCTAAGTTCGTTGCGATTGCGCGAATAAATGGCGTGGTTTCGAATCGTAGTATTTGCTCGAACTGGAACTGTTCCTCCACCTTTTCCGCTGTTTATTTCACGTGTTGGAATTTAGAATTTCTAATTATTTTCTCGCAAGCCACTAATTCACTATTATTTTTATTTCCATTAATGATATGTTCACGGCTGTTTTGGCCCGGGGTGCAAGGTTTCCGGGGCACATTTAGTTTTTTTAAAGAGCGTTATAAATAACTACTGTCTATTAACTACTGTCAAAACTAATTTTCTACTAAAATTATTCTATTTATACTTCATTTAATAGTTATTTACGAAAAAAGTCAGGAAAGTTTTCAATTACAGGATGAGTAGATAGTTTCATGCCGACGCTTTACAGACATGTTACGTATAATATTATATTAAAAAAATACCATTGTATTTCCTATTACATTACATATTTCAACTCTACACCCGGTAAACAAGTATTTATTGACATAAGGAATATGTAAAAATTACAAAATATAAGTTCATTTTCAAGCGAAATGAAAATAGTGCAGGTTCGTTTTGATGGATTTCATTAATTTGCAAGACTGGGCATGTCTCGTCACGCAGGTCCCTAATTATGAATATCGCTCGTGATTGGTTGTGAAAAAAAAGTAATAGTGAGTACGTGAAAAATCTGAAATTTCTCGTTCGTGAATGAAGAGAATAATATTTTAATCACGCGAGCTGTCGTGGACGTGAGTAGAAAATTACTTACGCGCCCATCTCTAAGTTATGCAATCATAGCTGCTGCTAGACTATAATATATGAAAATACCTATGGCCCACTTTTTGTGTTACAATTTGTATATACTTTGCAATCATTAAAAATAAATTCCAAATGTTTTTTATTTATTTCAGTGGATATAATAACATTAAATTTTCAATCTATTTTAAAACCGAATTGTTTATCCGATTATTAAACTTTTTAGTTGATGTAAATGCTTTATGTAATTTTCGTTATTTTATTTCGTTTCAGGATGGTAGATTAATTGAAATATGTTTTCAACTAGATAAAATAATTATTTTGTTTGTTTTATTAAACAATTTTTGCGTTTCGCGTATCTTGTATCTTTTTAGTTAACAAAGTTTCATTTGTTTTCCAAGCGATTAGTGGTCTTTATCTGAAATGCAAATGAAAGTACATAGATAAGCGGTACTCAAACATTTTTTACGAAAGACCCTTTAAATTTTGTACACTCTCGCATAATTGGAAAATGTAATTGAATTATAAATAAATTTATGAAAATATATTATCGATTATTGGAGACCAGAAAGGGTAATTTTAATACAGAATAAGGATATCTTATTACAGGGACGGCTTTATCACAAAGCGCATGAAGCGGATACCGCAGTCTCCCAAATTAGAGAGGTATTTCAAATATTAATCTCTGTGCGTTAATTTGTACTAATATAATTTTAATTAATTTATGGGGTAGGTGGCTCAGTGGTATCGAGTCGGCCTGTGGATCGTGAGAACCCTGGTTCGATTCCCACAGGCGACAAACAATTTTCACCAATTTAAATCTACCCCTGTGGCTCCCCCTTCACTAACAACTTTTTGGGCCGTGAGTTGACGGCTGGTAACCGCACTTATCATTTACCGAGATCTGCTTAGGCAGAGACCCTGTAATGGGTAAAAGGCGTGATGATATATTTATTTTGATTTTATTTATAATTTTAATTTTAAAAAAATACTATCGCTTCAGACTTTAAAATATGTAAAATCTATACAAAGATGAAAATAATAACACATTAACCGATTGTAAATTTCACATTTCAATTAGAGAAATCGATTTTAGGTATAAAACAGTTTGAGTACTTGTGAATGGAAGTATTTCGAGTTGCTTGTAGAATTTTATTCGGCTAGTTGTTTTGTTATTCCGTGAGTTGTAGTTATTACTACTGTTACGAGTTAGAATGTGAGGAATATGAAGTGTGAAACTGTGATACCATTCGAGGTCTCTTTATGCCAGCAAAGGTTACATCCTGAAATAATTCCGATAAATTCCTTTACACGTGCTTCTCTAATAGTCACAATAATTCTCTTGGTAACAATGGTGGCTTATTGGGTCGCAACTACAACATTTCGGTATTTAAAGACATTCTGTAACGGACGCGTTAATTAAGATTACATACCAGATATTACAATATTTCCTTTGTGTGGAGTTTCTGTGTAGAATTCAATGCTTTCACATGCCTCATGCGTCATGCCATGCCTCACAAACTGGGCGACGCCGACGGGAAGGGAACAGCGACATGGATACTGTACGAGTAATACTACGTTCTAGACTGCAATAATCAGTTTTCCTGTTCTCTCCACTTGACGCACATAAATAATATAAATATTTCATCGTGCCTTTACCCTAATTTGTGGCGGAACTGCGGTGTAACACATCTTGGATTCCGGTGTACTAAATGATACATTTACATACTCGTACAAGATGCGTGCTATCAGCGCTTTAAATGAGACTAAAGAATACACTTACTACCAATTACCGAAAAAGCTTTGTTCAGCGACATTCAAAATTTATGCACGTGAAAACAAAATATATCATTACTAAAGTGACCACACGTAGATAATCATTTATTTACGAGTGCTGTTTGATAAATAAGTTTATCTACGACCATATATGTAAGTAGGTCATTAAAAACAATTTGCAAGAACAGAAAATGCTAGTTTACGGTTGTTAAGGGTTACTTAACAATTCTCAAGAAATTTTTCATTTGTTAGGCGGTGACACTGCTGTTTGACAATTGATATAACCTAACAAATATTCTGTAATTGTTCTTATTATTATTTATGGTCGCAGATAAAGTATAATACACAACTCGAATTGTAACGTAATTACATTGCTCGTGAAATTACTTTTTCACTCGCACGTAATGTGCTTGTTACAATTCTCGTTATGTAATATACTATTAATGACACATAAAACAAAATTTTTATGAGGTTGGGAATCCGGATTCGATTCCCACAGGCGACAAACAATTTTCACCACGTTAAAACTACCTCTGTGGTTCCCCTCTACTAACATCTTTGGGGGACGAGATTTAACGGCTGGTAACTGCACTTCACGAGAAGAAATATATCACTTATCGAGATCTGCTTACGGCAGACTGCCACATCCAGTAATGGCTAATATACGTGATTACATATTTATATATTTTATTTAAAAAAATATTATTTAATACTGGATAAATAATAATTTACAGAGAGGCACCCCATTTTTTGTTTGCAAGTTTGAAAAGGTGACAATACGGCGGGCGCACGCACGCTCTGGAATTGATCAAATTTTTCAGTCCGTTAATTTCTTTCATTAAATCAGAAAACAAAACTATTTAATTGGTATCGAATATTCGTTTGATAACTGTAACAAATTAAAATGGTAACAAAACCCAAAAAATTCTTAAAGTTCGATAATTGATTTATTTAGTGACAGATCTATTATTCTGAGAACGAAGTTATTATTTAGAAACAGATCTAAAATTTCGAGAATGAAGCTTTTACTCAAAGAATAAATTATGGTAATCAATCTTTTATATTGTATACAAATTTACATTAATTTGAGCATTTATACAAAGAGACACTTTTAATTAATCTTAGAAGGATACGATTTAATGACAGATATAAACTTTGGTGAATATACTGTTCCCATAGAAAATTTGTTTCTTTATAACTTTCAACTGAAACTTCATGTTGCGCTCGAACGTCATATCGATATAAAATACTTATAACTAGGTATGTTAGTAAGCCGTCCTTGCAAACTGAAATTTCAGTCAATTGCTAACAAAATATTGCGACATGTCATGAGCTCTGAAAATGTAGAGCTGTTGCACCCCACAATAAGTGAAAATATCCGACAACATATTTATTTATTTGCGGTAACGAAAAACGATTCTTTAGAAATGTACAAAAATACAATTTTAAGAACATTGTTAACAAAATATTGCAATACAAGAATATAACTTTGTAAAATGTAAAATCTCTGAAATACTTTCAAAATGAAGAATCTATTCTATTTAATAGTCGCAAAATCTCGAAAACAGACAATAAAATTCTCAACTCAGAACGTAGTTTTTATTGCTTTAAATGAATTTTATGTTGTTACTGGAGAATTGAATTCGAAACCTGTTGGGTCATGAAGATATAAAATTCAGGATGTTAGCGCGCGAATGTAATTTTAAGGTTTTGTTTGCGTGCTTTAATCTCTAAGCTCAAGGACCTCAAGTCAAATGTCGCTAGCTTATCACGTTAGCGAAACGACAAGTCACATTTTAATATCACTCAGGTAGCCAGGGGCGTCGTTAGGTTTTTTTTTTATAGAAGTATTCTCAACTTCGCGCTCATTTACGACGAAATTTCTTTAATACTTTTACACAAGAGCCAATCCCAATTGCAGTAAAGGAAACCTAAATCTTGTAATGAAAATAGATTTTTTTTTATTTTTCCGTCTTATACAGAGTTAAATTTTGATTTGGCGATAGTTTTACCTGTTAATGTTACAACAAAAATGTAAGTAGATTTTCAGAATTAAAAACTATATCCAATAAGTCCAAATTTGCTGTTATAATGGGTGTGTATCAAGAGCTAAATATAAATTAAAAATAAAAATTTATGGCAATTTGAGTTTATTATATCAATAAGCTTGAACTCATTGCATATAGTTTTTAGTTCTTAACATATTTTGTTTTTAAACTTTTATTCTAAAATGAATAGTGAAGAAACTATCGCGAAATGAAAATCTGTTTAAATACAAAACAGATAATAATTCCAAAGATATTAGTTAACAATTTCATGGAGATAGCTCAAAATAATAATATGAGAAAATCACCTACTATGATTGTTTTGTAACAACAATAAATTTGAAATATGTTCTACAAATGAACAATTATGGTACATAAAGTAATAAAATTATGTGTTAAAATTAGTAAAAGCGAGTAGAGAAGGCAGAAGCCCTTTGTGAAAAGAGAGAGTAAAGCCACTGCAGGTAGGCTAGCGTAATAATAGCAGACTTGAATTTCATTATTTTAAAGGTGAAAAATGTGTACGCGCACAAAGAAAATTGGCAAAATGAGAAAAATTAATTTTTCAATTTAACGGATACTAGCTAGAACAAGAGCGACAACGGCGTGTTGGCTGAAACTGAACGCTGAAATTCAACTTCCATGACTCCAGTTGCTAGCGAATATGGAACTGGAAGCGGAGCTTGGAACAGTGGAATAGGATAACGAACATGCGTCTTTATCACTGACAGACAGACGTTGCGAGAGCGTGCAGCACAAATCAAATAAAAACGTAGTTTGTAAATTACGCATTTTAGTTCTGAACTTTCAATTTGATTTTGTGTACATTCCATTAGATTATTATTTAATATTATTACTGCGAAAATTTACAGTTTATTTATTCAGATGTAATCTTGTCATTTTATATTTTCTATAACAGCTAATATTGAAATATAATGTATATTTAAAAAAGAAATGTTTTAAATATAAATGAAATAAATATATCATTACTGGGTATAGCACTTCGCCGTAGCAAATCTTGGTAAATGATATATTTAAAATAAATAAAAATAAATATACCATCACGCCTTTTACCCATCACTGGGTGTGGCACTCTGCCTAAGCAGATCTGGGTAAGTGATATATTTCTTCACGTAAAATGCGGTTCCCATCCGTCAAGTCACGGCCCCCAAAGATGTTAGTGGAGGGGGAGCCACAGGGATAGATTTAAATTGGTGAAAATTGTTTGTCGGCTTTGGGGATCGCGAACCAGGGTTCTCAAGATCCACAGGCCGACTCGATACCACTGAGCCACATATCCCATTTACTCGTATATGTTTTGGCTACTCACAGGATAATGTGTTATTTTAAGATTGTAAGTCTCAGACTCAACAACTTAAAATAATTGTATAAATGTACATTTTTTTCTTTATATTTTGTTATTATATATCAATAATTATTGTATGTATGAATGTATTAGTAATTTATGATTTTAATAAGTAAAATGTATATTTTTTAGATTTTCTGTGTGTGTTTTATTTAAGGTAAAAATATTTCAAAAACATTCCTGTTAATCAGCAGTGAGCGGAGGTCGCAAAATTATTCTTGCCCACGGGCGGCACATACTGTAGGAACGTCACTGTTTTCACCTTTAATATCAATAATATATTCTTTCAAAAAGATGAATCTTTAGGTGCCAACTTCAGACCCAATTATACGCGTAATTCACTTCACTAAATATAAATAATATTACAGTATGAAAAAATAAATTAAAATTACAAATATTATAAATTAAATATGTAATAACATTTATAATAAAAAAGTTTTTTAAATATATTTTAAATTAAAAAAATGTCAGAATTAAAATAATTTTTCTGATGAATTATTTTAATTGGAATTTGTTTTTAATTTAAATTATTTATTGATTCAAATTTTGATTGACATCCATCATTTCTTAAAATATTTTCAAATCGGTTTCAATTTAAAATATATTAATTAAAAAACATTAATTATTTTAAAGGTAATTTATATTTAATGCCCTAAGGAAGGCTTAAAAACTGCTGAAACGTTAACATAATAATTGTTAATTATAAAAAATTAACGAATTATATTCTTAAATAATTTTTTTACAAAGCAAGTAATTAATAATTTATAATTGCTACTGTAAGGTTATGGTTTATATTTTCGAATATATAATAACTACACTAAATCAAACAATCGTTATGTGCTTTTAAATTTGATGTAATTTCAATTTATTTGAATGCCAACGGAAATTATTATTTATATTGTACCGAATGTATACAGTTTAATGAATGAAACATCCGACAACGAAACAATTTTGCAGCGCTAAATTAAAAATTACTCAACAAAGCAATGAATCATATTTTTTTAAATAATTTCAAATGGCGCATAAGTTCATAAGTGTTCTGTAAAAATTATTTAATTTTAAGTATTTTAAACTATAAATTAAGCATAATAATTAACAAAATTTAGAATAACGGAATTTATTTTTCATAAATAGCTTTTGCGCGCATACAAACAAAATATGTGCTCCAGAAATTTCAATATTTAAACTTGGATTTATCAAAATATATATTAGAAGATATAGTATTTAACTAAATAAAATGTATCATTATGGCATTTTACCATTTACTGGGTGTGATACTGCCGTAGTAGATCTCGATAAATTGCAACTCCCAAAAGTATTAGTAAAAGGGAAGCCACAAGGGTAATGTGGTGAAAATTAGTTGTTGAATTTCGGGTTCTAAAAGCCACAGTTCGACATGTTACTAATCCTGAATATTGATTAACAATACTGAATTAGTAATTTCGTTTTAAATTAATTAAAAAGAGAAAAAAATATTATTTACTATAGTTAAATTAATGAAATATGTTGTAATAATAATACTTTCAATTTCGTTAAAAATGATTAAATTAACAGTTTTATTCTTTATAAATTCCTTCCCCATTTTCCCCAAAATCGTTGTTTTAAATAAAAAGAGAAATTTAAATTACTGACGTAGGTGACCCAGTGTGGGTTTGAGAACTCAATTTCTGTGGAAAATAATACCTTAGGTATTCTTACAAATATAATTTATAGTTTTAATTTTACATTCAATTTTTAAAATATTTTCACCCTTGTGACTCCCCCTCCACTAACATCTTTGGTGGCCGTGATTTGAAGGATTTACGCGAAGTAATATATGCCACACCCAGTAATGGGTAAAAGGCGTGATGATATATTTATTTATGTTTAATACAGCACTTCACATAAAGTTGTTTCAAGTATTTTTTTTATGTTTAAAAAGTTAAATTAAATTTGAGTTCTATTTCTGTCAAGAACATGCGTTGACAATTGTATTTTTGACTGATTTGTTTCTGTGTGGAAAATGAAAATTTAACAATTTTTCATGTAAATAATCTGTGTTTATACATTGTTCCGCGTTCAAAATATCATTCTATTTTTCATTTCTGACGCAAGCACCAATATCACACGTGTCATATTATAGCACATAATTTACTTCTTTGTTTTGTGAGACAATGACAATATTTTATTCAGCATATATTACATTTCCGCGAATTAAGTGTAGAATATGGAAATATTTGCAAATAATCAGAATAATAAATAATTAAAATACAATTTTATTTATGTGTGCAATGGGATGGAACAGATTTAAATTCAACTGCAATAATTTATTTCTTTGTTTTATGAGATAATTACAATTTATTTTTACCTACCTATAAAATATACGACATGGAAGCTCTATAACCAGAAAAATAAATAATAAATATAATTATTAGTTATCTACTATTTGAACATGCTGTTGAACCAAATAAATTAAATTCCGCCGAACTACGAATATATCTGTTAATAATAATTCATAAATACCAATTAATGAAATGTTTCTGCAAGCAATTTATTGATTGATTTATATTACTATATAAACATTAAAAAAAGAGTTTTTAGTTCATAATTTACAAATTTATTAAAATTTAGAAAATAATGTAAATATTTTTTTTGTGAAATAAACATAAAAATATTCCTGAACTATTAAAACATGTCAAAAGAGAAATAAGTAATGAGCTCTACCTACAATTATTCTGAGAAATCTACAACAAACATCAGAACTACGTATCTTTCTACATCGCTGGATCGAAACAAAACAAAAACATAGGATCAGATATTACAAAAAAAAATTAAAACCCCTAAAATACCGTCTACCGCACAACACTAGTATCACCACTTCAGAACTGTTCAGTATATTGAAAATTAATGAAATCATAAATTAATTTAATCAAGGTGAGGAATATGCCATATACACTGATTCATTAAGTGCATTGCAATCACTTCAAAAACGGAATATAAGAACTGCCATGATACAGGAAATACAATCAAATATATAAAAGACAATTGAAAAAGAAAAAAAAACAATATGTATCATGTATTTGACGGCTGGTAACTGCAGTTCACAAGCATAAATATATTACTTACTGAGATCTACAACGATAGAGTGCCACTGCCAGAATGGGTGAAGGCATGTTTATTTTTTGTGAATTTTTGGTTGAACCGCTTCAAAATTCGAAAATTTGTAAATTAGGGGTCTATATAGTTCGGAGCACGAGAAATACACTCGTTCAAACCGCATTTCAATATCTCTTTTAGTTTTTTAGTTATATCGATTTTAGACTTTTTTTAAAACTCAACTTTGAGAGCCCATATCTCGAAAACTAAAAGAGATATTAAAATGCGGTTTGAACGAGCGTATTTCTCGTGCGCTCTTTAACTTATTCCGAAATTTTAACATTTTTGAAAATTTTTCATAATTTTCTTTTCTCAATATTTTCAAAAGTAGAAGAGATAATGAAAATATGAAAACACCAGTGAATTCCTCGCGTGAAAATACATGGGTATGCAAATTTTTACAGCAAAATTCGCACGGATACATTTTTTATTACAAAAAATCAAGGGGTACCCCTTGGCGTTTTTACGGATTTCGGCCATTTTTCAATTTTTTGTAATAAAAAATGTATCTGTGCGAATTTTGCTTTAAAAATTTGCATACCTATGTATTTTCACCCGAGGAATTCACTGGTGTTTTCATATTTTCATTATTTGTTCAACTTTTGGAAATATTGAGAAAAGAAAATTTTGAAAAAAGTTGAAAAATTTTCAAAAATTTTAAAATTTCGGTATAAGTTAAGTAGCGCAAGAGAAATACACTCGTTCAAACCGCATTTCAATATCTCTTTTAGTTTTCGAGATATGAGCTGTCAAAGTTGAGTTCTAAAAAAAGTCTAAAATCGATATAACTAAAAAACTAAAAGAGATATTGAAATGCGGTTTGAACGAGTGTATTCCTCGTGCTCCGAACTATATAGACCCCTAATTTAAAAATTTTCGATTTTTGAAGCGGTTCAACCAAAAATTCACAAAAAATAAACATGCCTTCACCCATTCTGGCAGTGGCACTCTATCGTTGTAGATCTCAGTAAGTAATATATTTATGCTTGTGAACTGCAGTTACCAGCCGTCAAATACATGATACATATTGTTTTTTTTTCTTTTTCAGTTGTCTTTTATATATTTGATTGTATTTCCTGTATCATGGCAGTTCAAAAATCGATATAACTCAAAAACTAAAAGAGATATTGAAATGCGGTTTGAACGAGTGTATTCCTCGTGCTCTGAACTATATAGAAACATATTTTCATAAGTTCGAATTTTGAACCGGTTCAACCAAAAATTCACAAAAAATAATTATATCATGCTTTTGAACCATTACTGGCAGTGGAACTGTGCTGTAGTACATCTCAGTAAGTAATATATTTATGCTTGCATGATATTTTTATATCATCATTATTTATATAATTATATCATCATTATTTATATAAAATTTGAATAAATTTGCTCAGTTAGAAGAGCAGATAAGTTAATAGCATTTTTGAGCGTTTTCGCTTTTACTCCGGAGCGGCCTTAATGTTCGGGATAATATAATTATAATGTCAAATGTTATAAAAAATTTAAAACCTATTCAGTTATTAAATATACATATTGTAATACATACTGTAACCAGATACTTATACCTGAAAATATCTAAATAATAATAATAAAAAAAACATTACAGGTTATTTCAAGATATTCAAAATGTATTATTAAAATAAATTGTGTGTATCTTGAAAACTGCGCGACACCATAATTAAAACGTCTATTAAAACGAAATAATAGAAATACAATAATTTAATAAACTTCAGTCAAAAATAACTGCTGCTGATTAAAAATAAGACGAATAATTTCAATTTTCTATATTGATTTTTCGTGGAACAAAATAACAGTTTAACAAACTGTCAAAAGCAAACGCGCTGACATATTTTTTTTTGAAATTAACAAATTACTATGAAATTATATTTTTTTGCAAATATATATCACGGTTCCTTTATTTCGTAATGGGATAACTGTATAGTAAAAATGACCGTTGCGTTTTAGAAAATTGAGTTTGTGTCTCTATATTGGTTATTTATAAGGCGTAGCCATCATGGTATGAATACCCACGCTGGCCTTTATGACACCCTGACAAGCCAGTTACTACACTTTGTCGTTTATATACCGTCGTTTTAAGTTTGTATTATATAGAATATACAATGTTAAGTTCTCTACAATATACAAGTATATATAGCTTCTTCATTCTCTATTAATTTTGTGCTTTAGAAAATTTTACCAACGCTTAATTTTAGGTTAAGAATCTCATTTATGTTTGACGTTATTTTGAAGAAGTTTTTAGCAAGAATAATAAATCTCTATTCATATATTACGTAGGTTATGTTTGTCTAGTAAAAGAAACGATCGTCTACCATCCTCAGCAATGACTTTTAAATATTAAGATTCAGTCAATTAAACAGTAGCGCCATCTATAAACTGTCAAATTAGAATTCGAACTCACCAATTCAAAAAATTAGCAGACTAGTTATTTCTTCAATTAAACCATGTATGTAAAGTTAATGAATTATTTTGAAGCCGTTATGGACCATTGTACATCGGGATATCTTACTACGAGTAGTATCAGGAGGACTTGTTTCACAATGAAGCGCATGAAGCATCCTTTTCAATCCCCGCCCCTTCTACAATATTCAGGGATTCCGAAATAAGACCTCCGTGTAATCAGACACCAAAACATTAGGCCCCAAATTATGTGAAACAAGTAAAAATAAAGTAAATATTTATCATGTAACACCGGTTTTATACGATTTAATATCTAATTCGACAAATTTTAATCTAAAACTTAACTCTATCAAACAGGTAACTATAAATTAAATTTACTGCATTATAGCACTTACTAATTATAATATTCGTAACGGATAATTAGCTTTTGTTAAGTTGGTAACATTTATAATTTATTTTAAATGCATAATTTTATTAGACCAGTTTGTGGCGAAATATTTATATTAATAATAATGTTATATTCTAATTATGCAAGTAAGGTAAAGAACAGTATATATCCGAGTGGAAGAGGTAATAAATGGTCTTCTAACAACATTGCAGATAGAAAATTAAAAACCGCTGTGACTGAAATTAACTTCGATTCATGGTAAAAAAGATTGTTTGGCAATGCCCAATGTCCTATGGCCTATATTAACTTTTAAATGAAAATATAAAGCAAAAATACATTCAGTTTAGCGTACGTAAAATAAATGTAACTTTTTATAAAAAGTCAGGCTTTTGTGAAAATAAAGCAATAACGTAATAACTGGGCAGTTTTTATTTGTGAGCTGAGAGTTTATTTAGCAAGTATTTTTAAAAGCACTTTGATGTTGCTCAAAAATGACAAATATATTTTTCTTCTTCCAACAAAGTAAATAATTGAGAAATAAATTTGTTTTCATTCGTTTTTTTGGTTCAAACATTTCGGATTTAACTTTTTTTAATCTTATAATTAATAGATAACATATTGCTGTTAAACGAATAAATATTGAATTTTTCTCTCGAACGCGAAAGTACAAACCTAATCAACGAACGTAAAGTAAAAAGTAACACAAAGCTTCTAAGCAGATGAAATATCATATACTTTGTAACCATAAATGCATCCTTTACTTTAAGACTTGTTTTTAGTGGGAGTCGACTTTTTTATCTTACTTAGAAAATACAAAGTAATTTTTTACATAGTGATACTTTTTTCTCATTTAATTTTACTATGAGTACATTCATAAAAAGTGCTACAGTTTATTATATTACTAAATGTATACTCATTCACATCATTATACCCATTTCTGGGTGTAGCAGTTCTAGCAGCTGTCGGAAGTATACAGAGTGTCCTTTTTTATGTCGGGCACCAGTGGGATCTCAAGAACTGTAAACAGTGGCGTATCTAAATGAACTGGCGCTCATTGCAAAGACCATAATTGCACCCTAATAAAAAAAATGTAAAAATTATGATTACCTCTTACCATTTTAGTTTAGAAGATATACAGAATGTTTGAAAATTATTACGAAAAGATGAAAAGTATATATATGCAGGGTGTTCTGCATGAAACTTCAATGACATTTATATAATTTGATATACTCATTATAGAACAAAAATATTTTTTTGAAATTCGCAAACATTAGGATATTTCATTCCTAGCCAACATTTTTAGTGTCACTAGTTTAATAGTACATTTAATTATTTATAATTATGGTACTAATAAAGTATAAACACTGCCTACAAATAATCATTTATTAATTAGTTATTATGTAGGTACCTGGTGTAATGCCTTATTTTTATTTTTTTAAATTAAATATATATATATTACAATGCAAAAATATTTTTTTCGAAATACGTATAAATATGTGCACTTAAACATAACATTTTTAGTGCCACTGGACTGATAGGTTACAATTGAGAGAAACTTACAAAACTTCAATTAAATTAAATAAATTTTAATGTTTATCAATTTTCATTCATTACTGTAATATATCAGTTCAGTGGCACGACAAATGTTTGCTTCAAGTAATGTACAATTATTTTTGCTTTTAATCATAAGGTGCTCAAAAATTATTATAAACAAGGGTATCTATACAGGATGTGTCAAATTTATTGCAAAACAATTTAAGGGTATATATAATTTGATGTAATAATTACAACGCAAAAAGAATTTTACTGATATTCGCAAAAATAATTGCACATTACTTGAAGCAAACTATTTTCGTGCTACTGTATTGAATATCACCAACTAAAATCCGACAACTTAGCAACACATTGAGAAAACAGCATAATCATGGTTATATTTTGCACGTTTATATCTAAGGGGAAATGACAAATGACCATAAATTTTAAATTGCATTTTAGAAGCCATTTCATGCTTTAGATACTTAACTTATACGAAGCAATTTTTCGTGCGAATATAGGAATTCAGCTCACGTCCAAAATGCGATGGTTATATTCTCAGTTCGGAAATGAATGAGAACGTGAATATTTTCCCATCAAAACTTTTTTCATATAGACATTTAGTGTGCGAAGAATTTGCTCGAACTATGAGTGCGCTCAAGTCATTTTGTTTATTTTTTAAAACTATTCTACCACTGTAAAGTAATTTTCGTTTCTATTCAAACCCGAATACGTCGGTGGGCAACCGGATAACGCTTACCACACTACCGTACTGTCGAACGATTCGATTTAGTTAACATTATTCTCAATTTCATATGTTTATGTAATTTTCTTGATATATCTTTTAATATTCTAAGTTTATTTTGGTGATTACAACCAACATAAAGATTAATATAACAGCCCAATATTGTTTTTTTTTGGTCACACTAACATCAACCAGTTTGAGATCTACTGATGTAGAAAGTTGATCTCGAATTTGATTTAGTTGGAAAATCAAGGTATTAATGATAAAGTTTAATATTTGTACCATTAAATAAATAGGAGTAGATTATGTCGAAAAATATTTATTTAAGTAAGTGGTTCCTGATAGAATGGCGGCGTATCGATTTCATTTTGTAGAATGCAAATATTTTAGTGGAACGTGGAAGTTTTATATACGAGTATAGTGAAAATACGAGAGGTATATATTTGCAAGTATGTTGAAACTACATGTACATATGTGCATATTATCTGAAAACTGCAACAAAATACTCGATGAATTACATATTATGTATCTAAATTTTTAAATGCAAACCAGAAAATTGTAGCGATTTTGCAATGTAGTTTACAATTAATATATGACTGGAAGGATGTATTAAATGAAAGTTAATTCAAGTACACTCGAGTCAAAATCAATATCATGGATATGATTTGTCTATTTTAAATTACTACATAGCTGACATCTCGTCCAACATTTTCATCCTGATGCACGATACTAACGCTCCCTCCATACAAGCTCATTCATTCCTCACACGTAATAAACCCTCAATCACATCCATCCAATCGCTCCTGTGCACATGTTTCATAAGTCTTTCACTTACATTCACTGATCTAACAATAAATCTATAAAAACATTAAGGAAGCATCCCCTGCCCTTGTTTCAAAGTAAATTTTACACAATTGCAGTTAGACACTCTGTAGTAAAAACAGAAAATAAATAAACAAATACGAAAGGAAGGGACTGTTGCTTAGCGCTTGTTTTGAAAGTGAATCTAAAATCAAGAATCATGCGCTTGTCCTTATTATTCAGATTCATTCCGCAATTAATTCCTATCCTGACACACAACTTTCGCATCAACCACATTCATAATTCCTTTCATACAAACTCGTTTATTCTTCACACTCGGAATTTTTCGTTCACGCAACAACCTTTCAATCATATTTAATCATTTATTCCTAGCTCGTCCACGCAAATTTTCACCAACATACTACACCTGCTGCACCAATCTTTTATTGTTATTTATTTGGTAATAATATTATAAAAATTACAAAAACTAAAAAATTGTATATTTGAATATATATTCTTTATCCTATCATTTTTTTTAATCATCATTCTCCTGATGATAATTTCTGGATCATTGCACAAAATACCTCTGTATCATTGCAGATCATTTTTCCATTTCTCTACAAACTTCTGAAACATATTTTTAAAATTTTCTAGTTTTATGTTTTCTAATGTTAATTTATTTTTTATCTTTTAACTTTTTATTAATATTGTGTGGCACTTTTATCAAGTTTTTGTAGCATTTTATTTGAACGTTTGTCTTGTGATCTTGTCTTTTTAACTATTTTCTGAATATATATATATATATATATATATATATATATATATATATATATATATATATATATATATATATATATATATATTAGAGATGGGCGAATATCATCCGCGAATAGTCGAATGCCGCGAATATTGACATTATTCGATATTCGAGATTTTCGAATATTAACGTCAGTATAGCGAACATTCGAATACCTCTAATATCGCGCCATATGTTGATCTCAATTTTTGACTATGTTTTTCTTTATCATTTGTACATAAACTTAAAGCTATTACAATACTTTGAAGTTATTAATAACAAAGATATTTTGTTTCAAAACCATGAAGACGTACCATATTTCAAATTTGTTTTTCGCCAACATTTGAACCTTAACCTTAAATTTGAAGTTTTCGTCTCTTTCTTTTTTGTTTGTTCTTTTTGTTTTATTTATTTTATCTTAACAATTTCATTCAAATAATGAAAAGGACATAATTAAATAATTATTAATAATAAATAAATTAACTTTTAGGAGTATTCGAATATTCGAGTACTTCGAATATTCGAGATCTGATTAATATTCGTATTCGATATTCGAATTCGAGAAATTTGATATTCGCCCATCTCTAATATATATATATATATATATATATATTCTTTTGCATTCAGATACGTCAACAATTTTGTATAAATTTTCTATACGTTGTTCAAGCGATTTAAATCGCGTGTTTAATGCTATCTAGTGACATAAATAATTAACAATCTTATAAAAGATTTTAAAGTGCTACTTTAAATTTATAGGGATTTATTATGTTTGTCCAATATTGGTGTAACGGATTTAACGCGCTTTGCTTAATTTAGCAGTTTTTGGCACTCATTTTCTAAACACATTTTGAGTTCACAAATGGATTTCACACATATCTGAAAATATAAAAAGTTGATGTTGGTCAAAAGTGGATTAATTCGTTATGCATGCTTGCTCCACATTTGCGGTTTTTTGATCGTTTTACTGTAACTTTAGGATTGTATTTAAATTTGTTTGTATGTAATAATAGGTTTGTACTAACAATCAGCTAGGTTTCGCGGACCTTGAAGAAAAGTATTTTTTTGACCTCTATCTAACAAAAGAAGTTCCAAACTAAACGGATGATCCGTCTGGCTTTTAGTATATGGATTTAAATTTTAGATTAAGACAATTCACATTTACATAATTTAATATAAAATAGTCATAGCTTACCTTGAATTTAATTGGAACTAGTAGTCTCTGACATTCTGCATTCTGAAACAAAAATATAAAAAGTATATCAATGTCTAAATTTATAATATAAAGTCCCCACAGCTGACAAATATTTTCACCAATTTAAATCTACCCCTGTGGCTCCCCGTCCACTAATATCTTTGGGGGCCGTGATTTGACGGCTGGTAACCGCAATTCACGCGATGAAATATATCACTTACCGAGACCTGCTTAGGCATAGTGCCACACCCAGTAACAGGTAAAAGGCGTGATGATATATTTATTTTATTTATTTATAATATAAAAAGTAATAATTATGTAAAAAGAATACACAAAGAACGTATTGTTATAAAAGAAAGAACATGTTGTGTTTAAAATAGTCCTTGTGGCCAGTTTAGTTAAAGGTGACCTTTAAACATAGTCGCAACGATCTCAACTTTAAAGGTATAATAATATTTGAAGTTGTCAATTAATCTGGGATTTCATATGCCCCTTTTAATTTCTGAGACTGCCGAGTGCCTCTTGAGGTCGAAAGGCAAATTTTAATTAAGGTGGCCTGGTGAATGGTAGCCATGAAGTTTCCCGAATACAAATATTAACATGTGAATTCTGATGCGTAAAGTTTCAAGTTGTATAGGCTTTGTTATCATTATACGTCGACACCATCACGAAACTGTACGTAAATCGTAACAAGTTTGCCAAGTTGTCATATGCCGACGCGAAATCAAACTGAACTGTGAAATGTGATCCTGTCACCATTACCACCACCAGCGGGAGAGCACGAAGCGGCAACAACGCTTTAACAGTGTTTATTACGCGACTCTCAATTATGCGCGGGCAAAAAAGATGTTTGGAATTTATCGCTTGCCTGAAGCTGGGACAAGGAGTAAGAGCTTGCAACGTACATGGCTCACGATTCCCGATTCGCTCTTCGCTGTGCGCTGTGCGCAGTTTTCGGTTCACAGTCTTTTGCTCCTGCTTCTGTTTCAGCTTATGGCGTACTACGTAGTTACTATAGCCTCAGCCTCAGCACGCTCAGATCGTAAAGAGACCTTAAAATTGATTATATAAGGTATTGTTGGCCAATATATAGTCCGTTAATACCTTTATAAATTTGTAAATCATTCGCTGATATTGCGCAGTTAAGATAATTCCGACGAATTACTCATCAAATTTAAATGGTTATTTTTATTGGATTTAAACAATTAACACCGTTTTACACGATGCATTATTTATTTCAAAATTATGTACATTGTTTTATTTCAAAATGTATTGTAATATAGAACTAGTTCCGAATTCTAGCAAAATTTGTTTCAGAATATGCATTGACTTTTTGATTCTTTCTCTATGTACTGATTACAGCGCAAAAATAATTTTTCTGTTTGCAGATTACTTAAAACAAACATTTTTCATGCCGCTGGACTGATAGGCTACGGTAATAAAAATTAATAAATATTAATTATTAAAAGAACTATTATACAACTTCAATTAAATTAAATACATTTTAAATTTAATTTCTGTAAAATTTTATTTTTTCTTGGGTTTTTGGATTTGAGATCCGGGTTCGATTCCTACTGCCGATAAACAATTTTAAGCACTGTAAAACTATCCCTGTGGCTTTCGTTCCACTAACATCTTTCGGGGCCGAGATTTAACGGCTGGTAACCGCATTTCAGTACAGCTACAGTAATGAATAAAAGTGAATAGTATTGAAGTATTGAAGTTTTGTAAATTCTTAATTTTTATTCATTTAACCTATCAGTTATTTTAGTGAATCTCGGACAAAAATATTTTTGAGTTCTAATAATATATACCCTTGCAATAATAAGGAACCATTCTGTATGTATGTAAATAAAAAGTAAAAAAGTTCGTCTTTCAAAAACAATCAATAAAAAAACTATAGAAGATACAGAGATATAGTAATTTCGTTGACTTTTATTTACGTGAAAAGAACTTAAAATCACAAAGCCTGAAACTCGTAAAACGTCTTATCCTGCGCAGTGATCAACTGAACCTGGAAATAACTAGCTAAATGAGCGTGAAAACTCGTAGACGAACTTCCTCAATCATTTATTTCAAATAATCTGCAGGTCAACTTGACTAACATAATAGTAAGCGTTATTCTTTTGTACTTCGTCGATGATTTGATCTGGGTGATTATTATGAGTGGGCGATATTAAAATTGCAATATAGATATTTGAGTTTGTTATAATATCAATATATTTGTTATAATTTTAGTAAAAACAATACAAGATGTGTAGAGCGAATAAATGACTGAAACGAATGAAAACAAGTAGCTCTGTCTCAGGTTGCGCATTACATTCGTTAATTAATATTTTATTTTTTATTGCAATTGAAGTTATTTAAAATCAGTTACCGCAAAATTAGCTCAATATGGAAACATTTTATTGACTTAGGTGACAATAAAGTAAAATGTGATTATTGGCCCCAAATTCTAAGTGTTAAAGACAGATCAACAGGAAACCCTAAAAGACATTTTAAAACAAAACTTTAACTGTATACAACTTCCAAAATAGAAAATCTAAAAATTCCGTAAAACTTATTTGATTTATTTTCACCGAGATACCTATAGTTTACAATTTGTGATAATTTTTAACAGTGCCAATCACTATATGATATTCTTAGTTAAACTGGATTCGTTCGTATATTATTGGAAATTAACCGAGTTCTACGGCATACGAACTAACTCGGAGTATCTAGCAATAGAAGCAGAGCAGCACGCCGATTTACATCAGTCATTGAGCTGCGACCCGAATTTTTTTGATTTAGTGATCCAATTCACTTCGTTCACGGTACTAAACCGGCTCAATTGAACGGATCGGTTACGAGTTATCCATCTCTAGTTTCGACATATCGTCATGTGACAGAAACGCGTCCAATATTATTTCAAATAATAAATAAATATATTATCACGCTTGTTACCCATTACTGAGTGTGACACTCTTTTGTAGCAGATCTCGGTAAGTGATATATTTATTGCCCTAAAGATGTTAGTGGAGGGGGAGCCACAGGGGTAGTTTTAATGTGGTGAAAATTGTTTCTCGACTGTGGAAATCAAACCCGGGTTCTCAAAATCCACAGACGAGTCGATACCGCTGAGCTACCTACACCATATTTTTTTTCATTTCATCGAATACAAACTAACAGCACCGAATAAATCAAAATGTTGTAATTTTCGTTCGAAGATCACAATTTATTCAAATAGCAAAAATAATGCTTAATTTGCTTGGAGGATATGTGCCGAAATTTGCAAGTGGGAGCTGAGTTCCTTGACCACCCGTGGCTACGACTTTGGGGCAAAGTATGGAATGTAGTGCAAATTTTGCCAAAATAAATATAATAGCTTGCAGGCGTTGAGGATATGTTTTACGGGGTTAGGGGGGGTTTGTGTGTTCAACACGCGAGCAAAGCGAGCCTTGCCGAAAACATGTTAAATAAATCAAAGATAATATGAATTTGGTACGATTGACGTGTTGTAACCAATGGAACGTAATATAAAATAATTTGGACGAGTGCGCGAAATACTCATTTAGCGCACTAGGATGCGAAACATAATTACTGAGTCAAAAAAAGGCTCAGTTTTATTTTGACTCTGGGAAAGTATTTTATTATCTATTTCATAAAAATTGTTTCACTCAAAGTTTGTTACGAATGAGTAAGAAATGTCGTCACAAAAATTATATTTTAATTGAATACATTAAAGCCATGTCATCCAATAACTCTGAATAAATATTGTATTTTTCTTTCAACATTAAATAATATTTCGGCGTAATAAATTCGTAAAAGACAACGATATATTTTATGACGAAACGAAAACAGAATATTTCGTTCCTGTTCTTACTATAAACGAACGAAAAAAAAATCCTTTTTAGTTGAAAAGTGATAAACAACTGTGTGAATCATTGAATCGATAAAAAAACAGTAACTTATCGGAATTCTGTTGCAAATAAACAGATTCAGCACTTTTATCAAATTTGGATAAATCTTTACTGGATGAAACCGTACTCTACCGAGAATCTTCAGGAATATGAAGAGCAAGCTTATACAGAAGTCCTAAAAGTGGCTTATGGAATTCTGGGGTTTCACAAAACACACAATGTAGTTACGGTTAAATATATGCTTAGTTTAGTGAGCATTATGTGTATTTTAATAACAATAAATTTGCTGAAGGTAAATAGCAAAAATTCATTGTCCTAGATTCGTAGAAATTTGCAGAATTTACAAAAGCTTCTTAACGTTTAAAAATAATTTACTGTTATAAAGTTTCAAATTAATTTAGCTAAACTTATATTATTTATTTACATATAATGTTTTATTAGGAGAATGATATAATTACATTACCATTTTCAAATTTTGTTGTACAGAGCGATCCAAAATCCCTCATGTGACTTGAAAAAGTTCATATTATTATGAAAATAAATAAAATTATTATTAGTTGTCCTGGAAATACAGGTAATATTTACATAATTAATGACATTTGGGTAAATCAGTAGCGTTGTCGTATTTTTTTCCCTTATTTAGATTGATACATATTTTATTAACATCTTGTTGGTTGCATTATAAAGCAAGTTTATTGATGTTAATGTAGAATTTTATGCTCAACAACATTTACTTGAAGCTTTTTTCTCTAAAATAATAAGGGAAGCAGGAAATTATAAAAATATGATTTTACATGTTAAAGACCTATGTTCCGGTGTCGCGATCCCCAACCTGTGTATGAAGTAAGTTCTGTTGATAAGAAGAGCAAAGTGGGACATATTCGATGGTATAAATTAACTGATTAGATATTTATAATACACTAAGGAGGAATGAATTAAAATGAGGACAAATATTATTCAAGTTTACATTGGTAGACAGTTTCAAGAAGCTAAATGTCTGTTTACGGGGCGCGGGAGTATTTCAGGGTACAGGCTACGCTGCTGATGGCAAAAGCAGGCGGAAACGAAGTCTTTATCCAAAACACGCGGGACGCGTCCATCAAAAACTTTGTAATGACGTCAGGCTGCATTACGTAAGGCTGCCATTGCGACCATCAACGTTACCGTTACGTTACGTTGTTACTATTTTATATAGGCAGTGTCATACAGTCTTTATCTTTCGAAGTTTCATCAACAAAATAATTAATTACAAATATTATCATACAAATTATAAATTGCACTGCAGTAAAAGTGACAAATTTCTTGAAGATTTACGGGTGTATTGTTTTAACGACTTGCTCGTTAATAGAAGATGTCAGAATACTTGAACAGTCATTCATTATTCGTTTCTTTTGCTATTAGGATCAACAAACAAATTAATCACTCTATTAAATCATATCAATTTTATGTTGCTCCATATAATTTTATCTCATATTTTTGATAGTTGCGGATCAGGGTTCTCAAGATCCACAGGCCGACTCGATACCATTGAGCCACCAATAAATTACTATATTTACAAAATTACAACAAAACTGATTTAAAACAAAATTACAAAAAATGAGTCAATATTGGACCAAAAATTTGTTATAAATTTCAAATGATATATAAATAATTTTATTATGTTATTTCCATAATGCGTTATTGTTGAGCTAATATTATCTATTTTTGTTCTCGTTAATTTTGTTTATAATATTTATTACAAAGTATGCTTGATTAAATTTTGTTTACAGAATAAATTATTATTATTATTAATTAAAATATGATTATTCGGTTTATCAATAATATTAAAATCACTATTAACAACTGTTTTATTCCCACACATATTTATATAATTATTATTCTCTTTATATTTCAGTAGAAAAACATAGCATCAGCTTCTATTGAAAAAACCATAATAAATAACTTTAATCATTCAACACTAAATATAATTTATTTACACTTAACAACCTGAAATATTACAACAGTAATTACAATCAACCGAATTTTACTGCTGGAATCATTAAAGAGAAGCAAGATGCTACTTATATTTATTCATCTTTAATTCTTTTACTACGGTAAAGTACAAATGGTGCATAATTTATTACAGGCTCACAGTAATTAAGAAATAATTTAATAAGTGAGTTAATATATTACTAGAGTACTTATTCAACGGATAAGTTATGATAGCCAGTGGTGGTAATCCTAAAAAAAAACCGAAGGGTGTAGTACGTCTAGCGATCAATTTGGAAAAATGACTTTTAAATCCCTCCATTTGTACTAATCGATGCTACTGTTAATAATTCTTATTTCCATATTTCAATAGGAAAATGTGTGCTCTACGTAGATCACAAAATATATCTAAGAAAGATTAAAATTGCTTGAAAACTATTCAAATACAGATAGAGTTTATAGGGTCTAGTGCGACCGTAGTTACTTAGTAAAATACTTATCCCGTGATGCTATTCTTGGCTTAGTAACATGTGCACAATACTTATATATTTGCCTGGAAATTTATAACAGTAGCATCGATTGATATGAATATAGGGATTTAAAAGAAATTTTTCAAATGATCATTTGGCCAGGAAACTAGTGTCAATGAGTATAGTCACGAAAAGTAGCAGACCCAAAAAACTTTATACGACAGAAGTTTGAAAATTGTTATTAGTTTTTAGCATATTTGAGTTTTTATGTTCTCAACATATACGTCAGAACATTGCAAGTTTTCTTTAACCCTCTCTCCGTCTCTCTTACATCTATCTTATTCCAATTTTTTTCGACTTTCTCAGTCTTCGTATCTTATTTAAAAACAAAGACAAAATTAATTAAAGACGTCTGAATTTGAATTAAAGTCGTCTTAAAATGACGTTTTAAATTGAATTAGAGGAAAATTTGCGTTATTCTCTTTAAAATTAAGAAAGAAGATAAACTATTACCTATTGCTGTTCCCTCTGTGTGCTGATAAAATTTATTATTAATTTTGATCCATACAAATTTTAGTATGGGGTAGGTGGTTCAGTGGTGTTGAATCGGCCTGTGAATTTGAGAACCTGGGTTCGATTCCCACAGTCGACAAACAATTTTTAAATTGTTTAAATAGCCATTTAGCAAAAAATAAGTAAGTAGGTGAATAAATTCCCGAAATAATAGATCGCATTGAATTATCGGGTAATGAATTTTGGGGAGACTGTACATTTTCGTCATTACTGGATTAGAAACTGTTATATTTTAGTTTGGAAATTAAATTTGCGCAATTTTTAATTGTATTTTTAAACAACGTTATCATGTTAGTTAAAGGTGTTTTCTTAATTTCTTTATAAGGTCGTATCTACGAGTAGATTTGATTCTTTGATTAAGACTTATGGGTTTGTTAGTTCTTAACCTTAGATTTTTTATATTTATTATAAATAATTAGGTTTTCCACTGTCATTGTTTCCAAATAATTTTAGATGAAACTAATTTCAATAGCTCTTTGTTTAATTAATTTAATTTCGGATCCTTTTACAAAAGTCTGAAGCTTATTGTCTTTCGAAATAATAATTCAAATTCTAATTCAGAATCCTTCCCTCCTAAAATCACCCTTGGTAAAGGTATAATGGACAATTTTGCTAACGGACATACAAAAGGAAATAAGTGTGCTTTTTAGGAGGCAGATGTATGATTACCTTAACGGTATTATTGAAAATGTTTCAAATCGTATTTCAAACAATAAGATTTCATAATGTACTCAATCCGTAGTAAAAGAAAACAATCCCAGATTTCGTGATAAACGAGAGTATAATTTAAATTTTATTTATTTATTAATGAACAAAGTAAAATATTTATAAACGCAAAAAAGCAAACACTCATCCTTTTGCATAAATGGTACGAGTAACCCATTGAGTCCATTTGAATTTTAATTAAGAAAATAAAAGTGTTCTGCTTATAATCTATTATGCATCATTGAGGCGAAGGGCTGCAGCAAGTTCAAAACCTTTGTAAGAACATGGATCATGAAGAACAAACGGAATTTGCTGAGCAGGGAGAAGGGAATAACGTAAAGTTTACAGCAAAAGCAGAGGCAGACTCAAGTGCTTTGATGTTGTTTCTCCGAGACCAGACACATATTATGTCATGTAGTTAGGTCAAATTTTCTTGGAACATCCCTACGATTTAGTAATCGAGTCTTTCTCACTCTCACTGAATAATATCTGGTTGGTTGATAACATGCTATTACCTTCTTTTTCTTTGTCTATAAAGAGGATATATTGTTAGGGTCGTTTACTTTAATCTCGTACTTTTTCTTTTCATCTCTTTTGTTTCTAAACGTCAAAGAAAAACTATTTGTTTGTTTACTGCAATTTCTTCAAGTCTTTTTTGTTTATGTATGTAACTTTATTTTTATTTTACTTCCTATTTGCTGCACAACAGGAAATTCATTCCAATAACAGTAAATAATTTACAGATTATAGTGGAAGTTAATTTTCTACTACATGCAGTCGATGCTCAGTGGACACAACTTTTTTTTTATTTGTTAGTCTACAGAAAAATCAAAACCATTTACTGACGTAAATAAAGGTTGGTGATATTGCGGGTGAGAGATTTCGTGCACGACCTAGAAATTAATGTATGGATATGACAGAAGGTTTATTGCTTGAATGAAAGATTTTGAGTGACAGGAATAAACGAACTTGTTTGGAAGGAATTAAGAATAGACGAAATGAAAGTGGTATTACAGGAATTGAAGTGTTACGCGAAAAATAAAAATTTAAAATGATTAATGTATTTATAGTAAGTAAAATGCATTACAAATAGTTTCATCGGGAGGTGGATGATACAGTTGTTTAATTTATATTTAAATTATTGTATTGTGTAATAAATATTAGATTTTGGGCAACCAGTAAAAAAATTGGTTACAGACAGATTTCCGTAAAAAGATTTCAATCATTCTTTTGCATGAACTAAGTCAAATAAAGTATAAATCACGTCTTTTACCCATTATTGGATGTGGTACTCTCAGGGGCGCCGAGAGACAAAGCGGGCCCCGGGGAAAAAAAATTCGGGCCTCCTTTAACTTTGAATATTTATTAATTAAATATAAGATACCAAAAAAATATATTTATAAATATATGTATGACAACAATAAGAATTATTAATATCTAAATAAAGTTATAACAATATAAATAAAATTAAATACAAAATTCTGAATTAATTGGTGCAGCGATGTGTATTGTATACTCACTGTATGAGTAAATGACTATCTAATATCTAGTTGCATATTCGATAAATGCAGGGGATACCAAAACAGCACTACGCACAAATGTATAGAGCCTTTGCCTATGTGTATTGTATACAATGTAGTAATATAACAAACAAAAATGCAACAATGTAATAATGTACTTTTGAATAGTGTATAAATTTATTTAAAATTTGCAACTGGGGCCCTTCATCAAGCATTTCGTCATTTAGTACTTTATACAATGTAATATATTGTTGGAAACGGGTATCAGACATTTCGTTATACATGTTTTAGTAAAGAATATAAAAAATTGGTGAAGTAGTAGAAAATTAAAAGCAATTTATAAAATAGCATCACATCCGGGCCCTTTGAATTCCACGGGCCCTGGGTATTTTACCCCCCTACCCTCCCCTCTCGTTGGGCCTGGGTACTCTGTCGTAGCAGATCTCGGCAGGTGATACAATTTACGCTTGAAATGCGGTTACCAGTCGACAAATCACGCTCCTCAAAGATGAGAAGTCATAGGGATAATTTTCATGTGGTGAAAAATGTTTGTCGGCAGTGTAAATAGAACCCAGGTTCTCATATTCATTGTACGATGCGAAATACTGATTTGTAGAAAATAATATCTTTTAATATGAGATACAGGGTGTTTCACACCTTCAGTTATTTTAACTCCCTATAGTATTTGACGTTCTGATTATGAAACGGAAAGAAATTTTTGGAGTTATTTCTAATATATTAATAAGTAAGTTGTAATTAAAACACTACTAATAGACATTTATCTAATGTTGTATAATGCATAAATGGACTTAAACTATTACAATCTATTATGTGATGATTTTTAACATTAAAGATACTGAAATTTCAACAAAAAACAACAAACACTTTGACTTTTGTAACCATGGGCACTTTTGAAGCCAATTTGGACTACTGTGCGCTCACACTCAAGTTCTGTGTGCCATTCAGTGCTGCCATCTTTGTCATGCATTCACAAAAATTCACACGTATATTAAACCTACCGCATTTTTCTATCTACTCCGAGTCCTGAGAAAAAAATCGAATTGAACGCACGCATAATAATGTATGTATGGTGAGTAATTTGTGACATTCGCTATGAAATCAATTAAAAATAAAATATGTACAACCGAAAGCACGTTGAGCAATTTCCGGGCTTTATTAATTTGCGGAAATACGTTAATATTTTATTAGTTTGTTTATTAAAGTTTTAAACATAAAGTTTTATTTAATTTATAGCAACAGTGCGAAGTTCCTGCATGCAAATTAGATACAGGCTTTGTAACGGATGCCAGAAAGTTAGAAACTAGATTATTTTATTACAACAAAACCAAGGTCCATGACCCAAAGAAAAACATTGCATATACGCTGTACTTCAAATTTGAAGACAACGTTTTACATTTTCCTTTCCTTGTATTTCATTTCCTGCGTATTATTAATAACATGTTTATGTCTACGTCTAGGATTGAGAAAGCTAGTTTTTTTCAAAAAGAACAAGCTCACTGACATTTATTGGGTTTCTGTTCGTTGTTCGAAGCAAATACAAATATATTAATTTTATGCTTATTTTACAATAATATTTCATTTCGTCAACAAACACAATTAGCGATATAAACAGTTTGCAATACGCGGGTTTTTGTTTTAAGATCGAATTCAATCAGTTTCATGGAATTCTTTCTTTAGTTTGTTGAATGTAAATTAGATGGTTTAAATAATTGCACATTACTTGAAGGTTACACGTTACAGTAATGAATAAAAATTAGTAATCATTACAATTAATTTAATTTAATTAAAATTATGTAACAGTTCGTTCAATGTTTAATGATTACTAATTTTTATTCATTACTGTAACCTATCAGACCAGTGGCACAAAAATGTTTGTTTCAAGTAATTTGCAATTATTTTTGCTAATTTCAGAAAAATTATTTTTGAGTTCAGTACAGACAATAATGTATAATCTTAGTTTATTTGCAATAATTTTGAAACACCCTGTAAATTTATGAGAATGAGTACCTAGTTCATGACCAATCCGTTCAATTGTGCCGGTTCAGTACCGTCAGCGAAGTGAACAAGATCGCTAAATGAAAAAACATCTGGAACGCGGCTGATGCAGAGACCTGTGTCGCGCTGTTTCGATTGTTAGATGGTCGGAGTGAGTCGGAGATTAAATAAAATAAATGTTAGTGTTTGCTCATTTTTATTCATTACTGTAATCTATCAGACCAGTGGCACGGAAAATTTGCACTTATTTTCTTCCGAATTTCGGAAAAATTATTTTTGCATTATCAGTACATACCTTCATTTTTTTAATGATTTTGATACACCCTGTATAAAACGATACACATTATTTCCTGTTTCATGACTAACTAAATAAATAAATCAATATTTACCAACATTTTAATTTAGTTTTTAACAGTAAAGCAAAATATGTTGACTAAAGTGTGAATTAAAAAAGTGTTGTTTATATTATATGCGGGCAAAGAAAAACAGAAAAACATGTAGAATAAATAAAAAGCATACATAATAATTTATTTGTACATTTATTTATTTATTCATCGTGTTTTTATGTTCCATTGTAAATTGATTTGAATATTTGAAATAACATATTAACAATTCCTTATGTAAAAAATGATATTCAAGCCTAAAATTAATTTTTATTTTTCCGTTTTTAATAAACGCGAGCCATATGCATTTAAAATGGGACATTGTTTTCTTTTCAATAACAGTTGAAAATGTTAAAAATTAATTAATAACCGCAAAAATGTATAACGGACAGCCATGAAATTTTAATAAAATACAACTGAATGTTTAAAGATTTACTTCCCAATATTTTATTTAAAGAACTTATAATAATTCACGATTATTACATTATACATCTTCGACTCCATTTAGTGATTTTTTTTTAAATCATAATTTTTGCCAACCCTGAAATAAATTAAGTTGAATATTTTTATTCTTTGCCTTCTCATACATTTCTTCCGGGCCTAGTTCTGTTTACATTTACTTACTGTTTTAATTTAACTTTAATTAAAATATCAGGAACAACGTTTTTTTATCATTATCCTTAACTGCATCATAATTTAGACATCCATTTTAATGATATATTTCTGTATTTGTTCATCAATTATAACTGCACGTAAAGTCATTAATTTCGTGCTATTTTTAGTTTCCATACAAGAGAATAATTATAGGTAACGACGGCGGTATCAGCATTTTTGAGAATCCGCGTCGGAGGTTATAAAGATAACCAGATGTGTGGTATTTGATAGTTCCATTTATGGTACGACACTGGAGCTGTGCCAAAAGGCACTAGAATCTGAATATATGTCCTTGCTATTTTTATTATGGATATCGGCCAGAGTGGAATTGATTCGAATTTCATGATTTAAAAAAATATGTTTTAATGATAAATTGATACAACAAATAACTTTTAAATTCCTTTATTAACACTAATCAATGCTATAGTGAAATTTTTTTGTTCATGCAATTATAGACCCTACAAAGTTTGTTCATGATGAGAGATGGAGATTACATTCCTTTGCTATTTCTCGTAGAGAAACAGCGTCCTCATTGGTGTTCTTGTAATGAACAAACGCGAGAATATATTCTACATTTTGAGTATTTTCAGCCACTCTAGTTTTCCTCTTATTTTTATATAATGAACCAGTCAGTCTAAGATACTGTTTAAATAAAGTAGATCATGTTTAGATGTTTCTGTTTAGATAAATTTTTAAATAAACTGTAGCAGCGTCAACAGAATTATTGCGTAATAACTATAAATCTGGGTTGGCAAAAATATTTCTTTAAATCATTGATATTTTCTTTTTACTTCCTTGTACGAAGTAAAGGAAGTATTGTAATCGCGAAAATTTTCGGTTCTCAGATTTCAACGGAAATAGGTGTTTTGGCCCTCCCTGAATCCATTTTGACTAATTTCGTCATGCCGTCTGTACGTACGTACGTACGTATCTCGCATAACTCAAAAACGGTAAGCCGTAGAAAATTGAAACTTTATATTTAGGACTGTTATAACATCTAGTTGTGCACCTCTCTTTTTGGTCATTATACAACTACCGAAAGTGGTACTTTACTTGAAGCCTATAATAGATTTTCATGAAAAACTATATTCAAATATAATTTAAAACTTTCCAAATTTGGTATATAAGACTACTATATCAATGGAAATAACATAATAGATTTTGATTCAAATAGACTAACCGGAAGTGACACATTACATAAAGCTGCTAACAGTTTTCCTTGAAAAAAATGGTATTATTTTCATTTTAGAAATAAATGCTGCAAATAAAAGTTTTAGAGAATTAAATTCTGCGTCTAGCACATAAAAAAATTTTAAATTAGCTTTTTGCATAAACGAGATATCTAAATTTAAATATTATATATTTTTTGATTTTTTTAAAAATTAAGTTTGCTATGGATTAGAACAAAAAATAAAAGATTTAATGTGAAATATGTGCAATTAAAAAAATATCTATAGTTTAATACGGGTACAAGGAAGTCATGTGGTGTCCACATCAGATGTTTTAAATTATATCTCTAAATGCAGTAGAAGTTATTAATATTTAACTATTTATAGGAAAAATTCTTTTAAAAAATATGTAGTTTCGATTATTTTAGTACATTGCAAATTTTAACACGAATTTCTTAAACTATATGCTCGACTATAAATGTTTACAACTTGGGTGGTCAAATTAAGAAATAAGTTAGGTGTTGAAAAGGCAGGAAAATTGGTATATTTATTCAAATATTATAATTGCAAAACAATTAACGAATAATAGAAAGATAGACATGAAACTGACATTTTCTTCATAAGAATGTATGATTTAGTTTATTTATATTTTTTTATGATTCCATTGAATGATTATTGTGGTTTGTTTGATATTAATTCATTTAATAATTAAATATTGAAAATTATTTTGTCTGTTTCACAAAAAAAAACTTTAAAAATGTTTATTAGACAACTGAATTTTTATTAAGACACTTGTTTTGTTCTGTTCCAGAAATATAGAAAAAATCTAAAAATTATTTAAAACAATGATTATAGATTTAAATTAAGATTTAAATCTTGATTTAAACCAGCCAACCCTGAATTTAAATATGAGATAATACCCAACGTGATTCTATTGATGAGATATTTATGTATTTTATACTGTAAAATTATTTTAATGTGAAACGTGTATTAAACAGCGGTTCTAACTTGTGGTGCGTGGGACCCTGAAAGGCCCCTGGGATGCATAAAGAGTACGCGAAAATAATATATTTATTTTTTTCAACAAAACTTTTATTTCACAATTTTTATTATTGTCATTATTATTATGGATGGATGTGATTGAAGGGTTCGTGCTGCCCCATTTGATGGGATATAACGCGGTAAATTATTTTTGAAGAAGAAAAAATTAATTTTCTAGGTGTGACAGTCTGCCGAAGCAGCTCTCGGTAAGTGATATATTACTTCGCGTGAAGTGCGATTAGCAGCCGTCAAATCACGGCCGTTAAATATATTAGTGGAGGGAGAGTTATAGGGGTAGTTTTAATGTGGTGAAAATTGTTTGTCGGCTCTCAAATCCTTACGCCAACTCGATACCACTGAGCCACCTACCTTATATTAACAGTTTAATTCTTTATATTTGTTAACTTAAGAAAAACAAATGTTCTCATTTAAAATAAGTACGGTATGTCCCATATATTAAGAACCATTTGTCGAAAATAAAAGCTGTTAATAGTTTTGTAATAAACTTGTAAAATGGTATTTCTTTGCTAATTAAACCAATCTTGTAGCTCTTATAATTCTCAATATAGCAATGGTACCACATTTAAATCGAACAGCCAGGTTTATTTGCAAAATTTATTTATTTTTGAAATAAATATTCCAACTTTCTTTATAATTGAATTTTCATTTTATTTTTTAAAATGTACATAATACTGTTGATAGTTTGCGATAGATTTTATAAATTTATATTATCGATAGTTTCTATGATGATCGATGGCAGCCACTATCGATAGTTTCTCACCGCTAGTACATATCGAAAAACACAAGAGCAGATATCGATGCCTTTTCGCACGTTGCTATGGGCAATATACGATAAATAACTGCCGTGCTTGTTATTTTGAGTGCGCGAAAGCTATTTTTCTAATCGGTTGTAGAACAATAATTTTGCAACGTTTGACAGCAAAAAAACACCCTTAATCGGTGTATCCTGTGTTCAAAGTCAGAACGAATTCGGATGCATACTAGTTTTGTAATGAACTTAGTTGAGCACAGAAGATTAGTAGGTACTTGTTTTAATTATGATTTTAATACTACTTGTTATTCATTATTGTAACCTATCTATTCAGTAGCTCGAAAAATATTTGCTTCAAGTAATGTGCAATTATTATTGCGAATTTCGGAAAAATTGTTTTTGAGTTGTATTCAGTACATCAAATATCCTTATTTTTTTGTAATAATTTTGAAACACTCTGTACATGGCATATAATTTCTTCTTATAAAATATTACATCGCTCAACATAACATATACTGCATAGAATATTTTTTTTCCGTAGCTTTATTTAATATTTAACAAAATAAAACTTACTGAGATGTAAAACTCTATATTAATATACTGAATCGTTTTATTACCTTTATACTAAAACAATGAAATGGTGAATACTTATACGTTTCAGTATGCATTCACCCATTGGATCTTTAACATTCATTTGCGCTTTTAGATTATTTATGTGCTAATTAAAATTGTAATGTTTAATTAATATTATAATTGCATTTAATGCATTGTACCAAAGTAGTGTAAATAGCAATATTAAATTAGCGTATAGTGTGCTTAATACAGTGCAGAAATGTAACAAAACAAATTTCAAGAACAAAATTCTTGCTCCACTTTGCTGTCATCAACAAATTTTCGTACTCGGTGAATACAATTTTCTGAACTTTAAGCACGATATATAATCATGACATAAATAAACAGTTTAGAAGAGTTGTACACAAAACTTTTAAGTAATTTGTTTTTATACTCAAGTTAAAGGAGAGAAAATTTTAACAAACACAAATCTTTATAATTATAACGAAAACATTTCTTTTATAAACCAGTAAAAGTACTAAACTTTGTCTTTAATTTACTATGAAATTCTCAAATATGAGATCTTGCTGCTGAGAAATATAAATATCAGTACCATCCTTACATTATAATTTCCCTGTTATTCGTTTCTACTTCCTTTGCAGAATTTTTTTCAGAAATGCCTGGTAATATTTTTATTAGACGAAAACGACAATGTTTTTCTTACAATCATATATGTTCTGTGTGATACTGCAAAATGGCATGTAATTTATTTTTTTACTACTTTCTAGATGACAAAGATCCGATGGGTGTGTACCACTCATTTGTTGTTATATCTTTCATCCGGCGAGTGATTCACTGTTGTTTGATTTTATGTTGGTCCTCGTCTGTGTTATGATATTACAAGAACTTTCGTTTAGAGATCGATGTTATAACTTTTTTGGCGATTTGTTGTCTGATAGTCTGTGGCATTGTTGTGTACGAGTATTGGTTGTATTGAATTCACTGTGTATCGAATTATACGAACGAGAGAATATTTTTGTTTTGTTATTGTTTTTTTATGAAACGGTAAAAGACTTGAACACAATATGCTATGACTACAAATCGGTTGTGGTCAATCAAATTCAAGAGTTCATGGTATATCATATAATAGGACATAGTGTCCCCCCACCCCGCTTACCAGGGTGATGAGGGGTATGTTTGCATATCATGCCTAAATAGTTTTAGAAAAATAAAAAACACGTGTTTTATAACTTTGTCATCAAATGCTTCGTTTTCGAGATGTTTAAGCGTTTCCCGACTTATTGGACACCTGTATTTTTTAAAATGCCAAATTCATTTTCACTTTTCACAGTCACACATCTTTCTTACCACTGGATGAATCTCAAATCCCGAGAAATTACCGGAAAGAAATAATAATACAAAAAATAAAATAAATAGCATTTTTACGAGAACAAGTTGCAAATGTTTGAACATTCTTATTTTCTCCTCCTCAGGATGAAACAATATAGTTATTCTCGTCTCTTGCAGAGTTCAAGTTATAACAGAAAATACTACTACGCCCGAGTGGTTCACATACCTTTGTTACCTGTAGGTGTCATGTAATGTAATTGAGATTAAATTCCTGTTGCACAGACGAGTAAATAAATAAAACCTCGAAATTGTGAACAAAATTGGTGTCGTTTGGTAGGGAAGTTCCTTATTAGTTATTCTATTTGCGTCGTGATAAAAAATTGTAAAAAATCTAAAAGAATGGAGAGAAATATAGTAGGGAGAATAATGAATGAAATAAATATGTAATAGTGATAACTATCATCTCGAATATTTCTCGATAATCTATTTCTATATAAATTCAAAACCCGAGAAATGACCAATTCTTGTCTCGTAGAATATTATCGATAATTTTCAGAAAGAAATGATAAAAAATTATTGTTAAAGCAGTTTTCACAAGTTGCAAGTGTTCGAACATTCTTGTTTTCTCCTTCTCAGGATGAAACAATATAGTTATTCTTGTCTCGTGCAGAGTTCAAGTTATAACAGAAAATACTACTATGGCAGGGTGGTTAACTGTAGGTGTCATGTAATGTAATTGAGATTAAATTTCTGTTGCACAGACGGGTAAATAAATAAAACCTCGAAATTGTGAACAAAATTGGTGTCGTTTGGTAGGGAAAATCCTAGATATTCTATTTATATCGTGATAAAAAAAAAAACACTGTAAAGAAATCTAAAAGAATGGAGAGAAATATAGTAGAGAGAATAATGAATGAAATAAATTTTGGTTTCTATATGTAACTTCATGAAATAGTGATAATCAACTGTCATTTAAAAACCCGAGAAATTGCTAATATTTGTCTCGTCGAGTATTATCGATAATTTTCTGAAAGTAATAAAATTGCTAAAGCGTATTTACGTCGTGATAAAAAACTGTAAAGAAATCTAAAAGAATGGAGAGAAATATAGTGGAGAAAATAATGAATGAAATAAATTTTGGCTTCTAGAGGTAACTTCATGTATTATAAAATGAAAAGTCAAGATGGTTCCGAGAAGTAGTCAGATTGTGTTTCATACTTCATAAGATAAAAATCAATAATTTCAGTGCAAAGCTTACTGTAAGTTATTTGCCTGAAGACTTCATTGAAGATTATAAAATAATTTACATACCATTAACCTGACGACGAAGGTCTTGTATCAGTGTAGCAATTATACCAAAGAATACTTGTTACCTTTTCACTTGATGAAATTAAAATCTGCCACCGAAATCGTTGTAAAATTAAACCACTCGTTCTCTTCGAAATTTAAATATCGCTAGCTCTTGTTTTACCATCCGAAATTCAATTACAGCAACTCAACCTTTTGTCTGCTCCCATTATTTAGATCCAGGAGAATTTAACAAAAATACTTAAGTAATTTTTGTTGTTGAAAACTCTTCCAGTACAAATTAACGTTTGCAAGTTTCTGAAAGGAACTAGTGCATTTAGAAATGCGTACTCTTTGCTTTTTACCTTTTTACTTGTCATTTCAAAGAGATAAATCACGTTCAGTAAGTTTTTATTCTTAGATCTTAATATGGAAGTAATATTGCACCGTGGTGAGTTGAATACATTGATATACAGGGTGTTTCTTATACGACGCCCCTTTTAAGACTCTCGGAAAATACAAGAGCTACGATTTTGATTAAATTAGACAAAAATTGTCATATTTGTAAGTCAATTTAACGATGGTTTTGTTTATCAAAACAGTGCATCGGTCACTACATATGAGTAAAAATATGAAAATTTTTCAAATCATTTTATTCCAAAAATAGTAGTAGATAGACAGAAAAGTTTCAAATAAAAATTGTAGATACTAAAGCCTTATTTAAATAAAGAACAAATTTAGTTTAATTTTTCTGTTTTTAATTATTACATTATTAAACGTTAATCGGCAATTGGTGGATAATAACAAAATCTCGTAGATACAAATATATAAAGTATATAAAAATATGTCCAACAAAAGTAGAACTGAAATTATTTACAATATATTTGAAGTTTTTGCCTTCTTTGAAGTAAGTATAATGTGAATGCGTTTTGCTCCGCAATCAAAGTGAGTACATTCAAAAGTACGTTTTGTTAGTTTAGGACCAGTCGAATAACATGTTCATTTTTATGCCGATTGGCTGTCGAATAGTAAACTGCTTTAGAAGTTTAGAAAATGCAAAATCATTACGTTTTTATTGGCCATTTTAAAGTGATAACTCACTTTCAACAAGTTTTTGCGACCCGTCTGAAATTCGGAAATAATATCACATTGTTTCCGGCTAAAGAAAAATGGTGTTAAGTTGAACGTATAAAAACTATCACATTCTTTTAGAGGTAATAGCCGTCATTACAGAAAAAATATCTGTGAAATTCAATCGTGAAACTAGTTTCGGATTTCGGATGCTGGGAATACTGGCTATGGCTGAATGAAGCACAGCGAATACAATCAATCTAAATGGAATCTGAAATTCTGGTAATTCAGGATCGCCGATCGCATTCGCATTTAAACTTTGAAACTGCAAATTTTTTATCTCTGGATGACGCAGAGGTAAATCGATGTTTCGCGATGTTTTATTTCCTCATTCCGTAAAAGCTAAGTATTGTAACGTGATTTTTATTAAACTATTTCGATAAACTGATCTTTTTCACTTTGAAGTCGAACATTAAACTAAACAAAACACGTTATTGTACAGTGGAAATTAAAAATAAAATATCACACAATACAGATTAACATCAAAGTAAAATTGTTTAATTAGAACTCAGAAACGCCGATCTACTTGCCTTTAATAAATACTTTATTTTAAATCACATATTTCACAATTATCAAGAAGTATAAATATAAATAAAATAAATATATCATCATGCCCATTACCCATCACTAGATGTGCCAATCTGTCGTAGCAAATCTCGGTAAGTGATATATTTACCAGCCGTCAAATCACGGCCCTCAAAGATGTTAGTGGTGGAGGAGCCACAGGGGTAGTTTTAACGTGGTGAAAATTGTTTGTCGGCTACTGGAATCGAACTCACCTACCCCAGAACTATTGTAATATTTATTTTATACAGTGTTTCACAATTCCAGAGTTTGAATGAATATTACTTGTTTTTCATTATATTGGCTAGAAATTGAAAATTTAATCAATTTCACCAAATGACAAATCAAATCAATTATATACATACATAAATTACATGACAAAATTATTACCGCCAGTTATTTAAAATAAGCAAATATTAGATATGTATACATGGTCCCTAGTTTTTAACATTTTAATTAATATTGACATAACATGACTGCTAATTAGTGGTTGATAATTTGTATAATTTCAAAATGAACATATCATTATGCAAATTTTTAATATGCATTTTGCACTATGAACAAAATAGATTTATTGAAATAGCAAGAAATGTATTTATTTTCAAGTTACATGTTGAATTTTATTAAAAAAACGATCAACGCATTTTAGCGTTTTAACGAAAATATGAATAACGCGGTATGATTCTACGATAACTGAAATTAATTTAATATAAATGTCATATATGACTGAATGCGTCATGATGTTAGATTATTATTTAAATGTGAATGAATTAAAAATGTTGTGTTTTAGCTCAAATGCCAAACGCGGATATTATCTTTTAATCGTTTTTAATACAAATATGTGCTATATTTTATTGTTACAAGGGCGCGGCAGAAACATGTTTCCTAATCTCTGCGGACATCAATAGAGGTGTTACATTACATGCAAATTTGCCCTATTTTAGTACACTGATGCATCAATACAACCATATATTACAGATAAATGTACTGTAATTATTCATTTTCTTTTTTATACTGTAAGTATAAAATAAAAATAATACCATATTTCTTGACCGGGGTGTAGAATTGAGATATGTAATATAGGAAATAAAATGGTATATTTGTAATATGATGATTGTAGCTTCCCTAATTAAATTAGACCAAAAGTGTAAATACAAAAAATGTTAAGTATGAAAAACTGTATCTACTTGTTGCACAAATGTTTTTTATATACGACTAACTAATAATATTATCATTATATATGCGTTTTTTGCTATATAATGCTATATATTAATCCCGCCGGGAATAATGAGTCGGGAATAATGGTCATTATTCCCGCTCGTGAACCAATCAAAATGCTTAAAACATGGATCATTGTTTTATTGTGCCATCGGAACAGTGTTGCCATAGCGACTCATATTTAAATTAAACATGCTCGTTGCTAAGTTCACTGTTGTTAACGAAATCATCGCTGAGAAGTTGTCAAAAACGGTCTTGCAAATTGTGTTAAATTATTGTGTTTAACTGTAATTGAAAAAATGAACAGTATTACAGAAGACAGTATTATGGACTGGCGTATTAAAATGAAGACAAATTCGTATTCAGAAAATGTATTGTTGGCATATTTTACTGACTTAGGTGAAAAATACAAATCATCTTCATTATGGTCTTTTTACTCCATTTACTCATTTCAATTAGATGTAAATTTATTAGATAAATAGATGTAAAATTAATAGATAATAAATAATATAAAAATTGACTAATTTTTATTAAATTAGTCGTATATGTTAGTCGTATATAAATTATAGTATACAACTCGCTATAATGGCTATTATTACCTCGGATGATTACAACCCTTGCTCGCTCCGCCCGCTTGGGTTGCAAACTTCATCCTCGGGAATAAGAGCATCCATTATAGCGTCGTTGTATAATATACTATTATGCAAGAGTAACAAGCAAATTAATGAAAAATGACTTTTATAAAGAAAATTATAGCTTTAATTTGACCAGTTCAATAAACAACAATTAATTTAATAACAATAATAATAAAAATTATTTTGTGTCGTTGTTTTCCATAGCACTTTCAATCCTAAATTTTCTTTAAAAAATCCATTTTTCCTTTGCTTGTTACTGCATAAGAAGCAATTGAACGATAAGTAGATTCTCATTAAATGTAAAGTTTTAATACTCCAAAAAACGTGATTTTCAAGATCATATAACTTGGTTGAAAATAAGCTGTTTTCAACGTGTTCGGACTCAAATGAAAGGTTGAAGTCTCTACTTTAAAATGACGTATGTGCTAATTCAATATAACCGGAAGTGCTTTAGCTACAACCGGAAAAAAACCATTCTATCCATTAGGAAACAATATCTGTCCAATCAGTTAATGTTCTACCAATGGAATTAAACTTCCCCCACCATCAGAGGGAGGAGGAAGGTTTTTATTTGGGGGCAATTTTGTAGTAGTCGGAATCATAATTTCCATTTTTGTTATGTAGGTATTCAAGCAAAAAACTAGGAAAAAACGTTTTTTTTAAAGGGCGTCAAAACCTTCCATTTGATTGTATTGGGACGTATAATAAATACATTATCACGCCTGTTACCGAAACATATATTTATGCGCGTGAAGTGCGGTTACCAGCCCTTAAATCACGGCTCCAAAAGATGTTAATGGATGAGAAAGCACATATTTTAATACTTTTTCAAATAATAATATTTTCTTACATTTAATTCCTTCATATAACTTAAAAATAGATAAAATACGGACTTGAACTAGATAAATGAATTCAGGATTCTGTCTACATTGATTTAAATTAGCATTTAAAAAATTACAAAACAGTGTTAATAGTAATAATAATTAAAAACATATAATTTATGTTCTATTTCGTATTCTTACTATTTTCGGTTCAGTACGTTATTTTTACCGGTTTAAATTTACGGTTAGGTTATGTTTTCGATAGTAGAATCAGCCAAATTTTAGTTTCTGTTTTCATGTTTCAAAATAAAAAGTATCGGATTGTTTTCAATTACGGTTTCATAAAAAAGGTGAATATTGATGCGGTTTTCGGTGCGGTTTCGTTACGGTTCAAATCCCTGACAGAAATGAATTGAAAATTAATGATCGTTCCCCAGTTTTAGATGTAGAAGTTCTATTATAAAACAAAAATTTGTAGAAGATATATTTGTCACATATCATAACATCTGTTTCTATATAAATTCTAGGAGAGAACCGCGCTTAAAAACACATTGCGTCCGTTGGCAAACTGCGAATCGACCCAGAAGCATGCGACCCTAACCCGGACAACGACCCAGACACCCTAATGTGCAAGGAAATTCATTACTGTATACAAATATATCATTCACTTCCCTCGATGTCGTTCGTATCGTAACACAGCTGCTTCTCCCAAATTGGAGAAAAATGAAATTACAAATACCTTGCAAAACCCACTTAATATAAGAAACGAATAATCCTCAATCAATACTCGAAAATCAGGGCAAATATTTTCGTAGGCATAACAAATTCCAACTTTGTTTGAGTTCGCTTATTCTCATATAAAGCAGTGCTTTCAAAACCTCATGATACCTTCAATTAAACTTTCATATATTCTGGACAAGTATAATGTCGTCGGAGAAGACATAAACGCATTAATAAATATATATCACGCAAACTCAAGGACTTGAACCGATAAATTTTCGGGTTCGAATACGGTTATCGGTTTTTATATCAGCAAAATTTCGGTTTCGATTATCGGTTACGGTTTTTTGAAAATATTATATATATATTTTTTAAATTAAAGTTACTTACGATATTTTTCGGCTATAGTTCAAAATAAACACATTATTTCAAATTGCAAAATAAATGTAATTTGTATATTTCTTTTTGTTCCATGATCAGTACGTCTTATAGTATATACCCTTTTAATTTTTTTCTCGAAGTACAGAAACACCCTGTATATTTTCGGAGGTTGTTACACTGAATAATAATAATAAAAATATGTGTAATTTCTAATAGTCTACTCTACGTTTGGAAAGTACTAACGAAGGATTTTATGGATAGGTTAGGTTATTAAAACCAGAATAATTAAGCTGTATTTGCAAAAACAACTAACATTTAGATAAGTTTATATGTAGATGTGCAACGAAGACACAAATGACTTTCAAGACTGACTTCGCGAACTCAATGTTCGCGTGTTGTGCAATATTGCATTGCAACACTTGCAACTTCTGGAAATTACTATTCTGCTATAGTTACTTGAATGTTCGCATTAGCGATGTAATAACTAAGATTATCCATTAAAAATGTAATTACTGTTAAGGGTGTAGAAGTAATGAACATATTAATACTAATTCTGTAATTAAAAATTGTTAAGCAATGAAGTTAGTATAAGGCAAAGATCGTAAAATACCGAACCGTAGCATAATTTTATTATTTCAATTTAAATGTGGAAAGAATAGAAGAAGAAAGAGAAAACTACGACCAAGATGTCTCCAGCATGAATATTTAAATGGATGTTATTCGATTTGTAAGCGATTGATATTGTTTTCACTGTTAAAAGTAGCATTTAAATACAAATTCAATGATTTTCAGATCGCTTTTCTTTTCGTTTCCTTTGAAAATAAGTTATGTGTAGGATTGAAATGGGAAATTAATGAATAATTTTAAATAAACTGTGTTTGTTTATAGAAATTATACAAATAAACAAACATTAAATTAAACCGAATAATAATAATAATAATAATTATTATTATTATATAATAAATGGAATTGTGAAATATTTGAAGTATTGTTTCAGTAATATATTTCAGCTGTCATTTAGCTTAATGTTTGAACTGCACAACTGTAATGTACTACAAGTTTTCAAGCACTGTAAACTATTTATCATAGTTACTTAAACAATTACAATTTCATTAATGGCAAAACTTTAACAATTAAATTGCTTTTTTTGGATTCTGCTGTTCTTACAAGAGATTATATTCACATAAATATATTTGTTTATTTGTATATTTTTTTCGAAAATCACAAAACTTATTGCACATTACTTGAAACAAACATTTGTCATGCCACTGGACTGATAGGTTACAGTAATGAATAAACATTAGTAAACATAATTCATTGAAAACTGTTACACAATTTTAATTAAAAGATATAAATTTTAATGATTAATTGCACAAAAGTACAACAAATAATATATGTATTTTTTTGCAATGAGTTTGAAACACCCTTAGATAAATTTCAAACGGGAAATTCAAAGCCGTTGAGCGCATCTTCATATCTTTCTTAGTTTTTGAGATATAGTCCCTGAAAAACTTAAACTAGTAGTTTTACATAGTTAATATTAACAGAATTTTTATTGTACCTATTGAAATACTATTTATTCCTTGTAACATTAACTTTCGAATCAGTTGGGTACATATCGGATCAAGTAGGATATCCATCAGGTAGGATCGAGTTGGATATCCATCAGGTTAGGTCGGGTTAGATATCCATTGCGTTGGGTCGGGTTGGATATTCAATGGGTCGTCAAATCACGATCTCCAAAGAGGTTTGTTTTAGGGTTCATTTTAATGCCCGACGCCTTATCACTAATCTAAAATTAATTTGACATTAACTTACGCGGATTTGGTGGCCACGAAAAATCGTTAATTGTAAGCGAACTTGTACAACACAGACAGAACACATTGCAAACGATAACATATTCAAGCTTTTAAGCTCAGATTAAACAAAAATGTAAGTGGAAATTTGTAATTGTAGAACCTTGGTGGCAGAATATCAAAATGAAACAATTGTAGGTTGAATACTTTACTAAAGTGGCTCCATACAGCACAGGACTAGTTCGCAAGTAGGTGTATATAGCAAAATAAGGCGAAAGTTCTAAAATTATTATTAAATATATATATATATATATATATAGCAAACATTTTTTGTACCACTGGACTGATAGGTTACAGTTATGAATAAAAATGAAATAACTGTTACACAATTTTAAATAAATAAATCACTCGATTTTTTCTGTCATAAATTTAATTTTAAATGTATCATCGTCACTGTACTTTCAGCCTTTTACCCATAACTGGATGTGACACTCTGCCATAGCAGATCTCGGTAAGTGATATATTTCTTCGCGTGAAATGCGGTTACCAGCCGTCAAATCACGGCCCCTAAAATTGTTAATGGTGGGGGAGCCACAGTGGTAGATTTAATTTGGTGAAAATGTTTGTCTGCTGTGGGGATCGAACCAGGGTTCAATTTTTATTAAATTAATTTTAATGTTTACTAATTTTTATTCATTTCAATCCAGTGTCCGCTTCAAGTAATGTGAAATTATTTTTGCATTGTATTCAGTAGATCAAATAATTCTATATACCCTTGATTTTTTTATAATAATTTTGAAACATCCTGTATACCTAGTTATTATTTAAAAAAAATTATAATCGACCGAAAGTAATATTTTTATAGTGTCAGCTTCCTCCCATAAAATGGGGTAGAACATTCACTCACCAGATTTATCAAATATTCTCATCCTAATACTACATTCTCGCTTCAACCACATTTATAATTTCCTCCATACAAGCTCATATTTCAAGCTTTTTACGAGATCAAAATACATAAAAGTAAAATATAAATTACAGAATAAATGATTTTGATCACGTAATGTCGAAATGATGGTAATCATAAAAAATAAGGGCTATCATTAACTTATTGATCTCTATGAGATAATGAATCAATTACAGAACAGGCAGGATGATTGTTTTCTTTTAGGAAAAACATGTTGACGAGTAATTGAAACCATGGAAACAGAAAAACTAACAATATATTGTTAAAATGTAAATGGCGCAAATTGATCCGAGTATGTTTGTATTATAAATAAATTCACTGACATGTGACTTCGTTTTAGAATTGAGCGACATAATATTCAAAGTGTGGTTGAATACTTTTTTTTATAAAAAGAAATGTTGATTTATTTTCCGTAGTTTCCGTCGTTATTTAGTAACAATTATCACCGCTAAACTGCTGTTAGAAGTCAGAAAATCATGAAAAAGAAGCGTGAAAGAAGTAAAGTTGTCCTTGCAACTGCGAATAACGCGCAGTAGGCGTTCCGGTGAGTTATGGGCAAGTGTGAGATAGCACAGCTCGCTGTCAACGCTCGACGCGCCTCTTTCTTCACGCGAGAATTTCCACATATATCGCAAGGCACCACACAGCACAGTTTGCTCAGGAAGCCATGGTTTTCTCGACATTTTTTCTTTTCTTTTATTTGGTTTTGTTCGCTTGAAATATTTAGAAAAATAAATTATGCATGATTTAAATTGCTGTAGGTGCCTCACGGTATCGCGGATAGGCATCTATCAAATAAACTAAACGGCTAAATTCTTTCAAAAATTATTTTATATTTGTTCTTCACTTTTGTCAGCACAATAGCTTTGTTATTTCTAAAGATTAATTTGTTTTTACAACAAATATGAGTCAGTACTACAATTGGAATTCTCAACATGTTACTAAAAATCCTTTTACTCCTATGTTTTTAACCCAAAATTTATCATCATTTCGAGACGAGAGTAGGTTATTTCTTGTTTAGTCTCACTACCTACATAAAAAAGTGATTAGCAAAATGTCACCTTTATTTAGTTTACATAATTGCTATTTATATATACCGGGTGTATCAGGAAAATCGGGTTTAACATGGACATTGATTTTCAAATTATTTTAGACAAAAAGTGTTTTTTTAGTGGCCGAAATTAAATTTGAAAATGTATAAAATAATAATTTAATAGTGTTAGCCACAAAATACAAATTTAATACGTTTTTCTGTCAAATATTTTGACATATAATTTTTTTTAAATTAACTATTAATAATAACAACTAAAATAAAATAGTACAGGGTATTTCGATATATCAGGAAAAACATTAAAGTTGTAGTTATATTAAGAATATGTTAAATTGAAATTGAGATACGTGCCTCAGTGGCATCGAGTCGGCTTGTGGATTTAAATAAATATATCAGCAAGTCATTTCATTCATTTTCGAATTCAGATTTCATCGTTATTACGAAGTTATATAAATCATGCTTGGAAATTACTAAACTTGCTGGAATGGATAAAATCAACATTTGCCAGCCTGATTTTACAAAAAAATCGAGTTTATTGAATCGGTTACATTTTTAGAAAAAAAATTGAAACGAGTACTTGGTTCAAATACTTCAAAACTACCAAAGGATATAGTTTAAAGCTGAGATCAAATCCTGAAGTTGTAGAAAGACAAGAAGCATCATTAACTCGCTGAAATAATCAATTTAAAATAATTATCCAAGTTTATTTTTTATTAGTTTTGAACGATTTCAGTATTTTATATTTTTTATAGGTATAACTACATATGTCTTTTAATTTTATTACTTATAGAAATGGGTACTTAAAAAATGTTGCTCTTTTAAAAAATAAGTATAAAGAACCCACAGTTATCTGACCCTCAAGGTACTTTAAAACTTTCGTTTTAACCGCTCAACGAAAACCGGAATATATTCACCACAAGACGTGCTTGGGTCAGGTAGCGTTCGGCTAAAAAGGTTTTCTATGAAATTTGATGTTGTTACGCGTAAAAGTGGAAAATCATCCAGGAAAATATTGAAATTACCTTCTTCTCAGAACTTATAAGTTGTTTACAAGGGGTATACGCTCTATGGATTATCTATAGCTGAAGCTTTAAAATTCAATTTGTCTTCAATATACCAAGTCAAACAGATTAACTATTAATTGCTGTTGTAGACAATTACTTATTAATTATTTGAAACATGTATTTCTTTTCAGGTGTAAAAATCGGGTTAGCCTGCTTTGCTGTTGATAAGGGAAGAAAAGACTAGAACAAATGTAAATCGTTCATTTATTAATTTATTTTTATTTATATTTCAATCATAAATAGTGTTTTACTATTAATTTTTCCTCATTTAATTAAGTTATTCATTTTTTTTATATACTAGATGATAATTATTAGGTATTTATGTAATTGTTAAAATATTTTGACATATTCGTTTTCAATAGTCAGTTTCAAAACCAGTTAAGAGAAATTTACTTTTTAAATAAATGTGATTATTTGAAGCATAATTTAAGAAGCTTGATAATAGGTGATATAAGAATTTTTTTTATAGATGTGGTGCGAAGATCTTTTGATAATAAGTAGCTTGTGACAAAAAATAAGCCTTGCAGAAACAGGGTGTCCTTAATATGTTTTTTAAAAAAATGGATGATTTTTATCTTAAGGCCGCTCCGGAGTACAAGCGAAAACGCTCAAAAATGCTATCATCTTATCTGCTCTTCTAACTGACCAAATTTATTCAAATTATATATAAATAATGATGATATAAAAATATTAATATTTGTCAGTCAGTTTTTTGATAAAGTTTATAATAAACAAGATACAGTCATTTTTATGTTTGGACATTATCAAACTTTTCACAGATTACAGAGCATTGCAATATACAATTTGAATATGAAATGAAAGGTTATGAAAAATAAAATCGAGGTGCAACAAAGAATTTTGATAAAAAAAAATGTACTAGTTTTGGAATCAAAATACAGAATTATTTTGTATCATGCAATAATATGAAGGCTTTAGAGGAACGAACTATCTGTGGTATCCACTATGCATATTGGTGAAAACCTCTCCTGTAACTACTAAGTGTCGACGATGGTGTGTGTAAGTGTTAGTTCAGAAGTACGCACGCAAAAGCTTCGTTGAGATGACATATTGAACCGCGATTTAAAGGCTGGTAACTGCAGTTCACAAGCATAAATATATTACTTACTGAAATGTACTACAGCAGAGTGCCACTGCCAGTAATGGTTCAAAAGCATGATATATTTATTTTTTGTGAATTTTTGGTTGAACCGGTTCAAAAATTGAAAATTTTTAAATTATGTTTATTATTTTCGAAAATTTTTCAACTTTTTTCAAAATTTTCTTTTCTCAATATTTCTAAAAGTTGAAGAGATAATGCAAATCTGTGAACACCAGTGAATTCCTCGCGTGAAAATACATAGGCATGCAAATTTGTATAGCAAAATTCGCACGAATACGTTTTTTATTACAAAAAATCAAAAAATGCCCAAAATTCGTAAAAACGCCAAAATGGTAATAATGGTATTTTCGATTTTTTGTAATAAAAAAATTATCCGTGCGAATTTTACTGTACAAATTTGCATACCTATGTGTATTCACGCGAGGAATTCACTGGTGTTTTCAGATTTTCATTATTTCTTCAACTTTTGGAAATATTCAGAAAATAAAATTTTGAAAAAAAGTTGAAAAATTTTCAAATATTTAAAATCATAAATTCATAAATTACTACATTAATGCATACAATAATTATTGATATAAACATATAATAACGAAATATAAAGAAAATTAAGTTCATATACAATTTTTTTAACTTGAAAATATCATATATATATTTCCCCTGAAATGGCCGCATTGCTGCTAGACAGAAGCTTTTCGAAACTTAAAATAATTAGAAATTATTAATAATTATAGGGCAAGAAAAGCTTTCAGATATAGTTGTATCAGATATTATATCAGAGTTCACTTTAAGAAAGCAAGAAGAGCAAGGTTTTTTAAAACTTTTTGTATATTTATTATAAATACTTTATGTATTTAGTTTTTGTATTTGCTTATGTATGTACTTTAATTTCTTTATATTTTGTTATAATATGTTTATATCAATATGTATGTATGAATGTATTTTTTTACATTATCTGTGTCTGTGTTTTATTTAAGGTAAACATATATCACAAACATGCCAGTTAATCAACAGAGGCAGAGGGTTACAAAATTATTCTAGCATCCGGGCGGCATATACCCTAGGAACGCTACTGATTAAAAAATAATACCGGTTAATGGAAAAATTCATAGTAAAATGTCATATAAAAATAATGTTGCGCTTGTTCCAATGAAACGAACCATAATTTTATGATTGTCTTACATATACCGATGTAATACGTTCATAAAATATAATAATATTTCAAGATCCCGCTAAAATGTAAAAGGAAAAATTAATATCTCATTTTGTAACCGTTGTGACATTCAAACGCAATTACAATACTGACATTTTTATGACGCCATTAAAATTATGAGCAGGGTTAACTGCAACAATCCGTCCTAGATTTCTGTCTATGACACGTTGGCCAAATCCACAATGTAAATTTCCCTTAATTACCGGCGGTGACGGAATGTGAGCAATTTACAATGGAAATAACATGAATATGAACTAAGTAAATAAAGCATGTAAATAAATATAGATCTGCCTTCTAATTATAAGTATACAAATATGAATTTAGATTTGTACAAATATTATCATTACGTTCGGACCGGGCCTCTACATAGCCCATAACGGAACCCGTCTCTACTTTCCATGAAATTATGCATTTAAACAGAATTAATTTTGGTGCTTGTTTACCGTCATACTGACTACCGATTCACGCTGCAAAATGCTTCAACATACGAAGTGTGACAATGAAATTCATGCACAGCATATATAATATATGAATTCTAATTACCCGAACTATATAATTTCGTAAATACACTGAGATTTCAACGAGTACATGTCTGCTTGCTTTAGATGTAGTTTTAATGGAATTGTTTTAGTCCTTGGCAAATTATAACGCTATTAGGAAAACGGTGCTTCGTGGTTTTGCTACAATGAAGGCCATTCAAACAATATCAAATTTTATGCGAAATTGGATACGACATTGTGGATATGTTATCAGCAATTTATGAGGCTGCATCAATAAAAACCAGATGTTTTTAAATTTCGCTCTTAAAATAGACGGGTTTTGATCATATGAATGATTCGCTGTTAGACAGTTTCTTGTAAAAAAAAAGCAGTAATGAAACTGGATTGCCCAACTTAGTCTTCACATTTAGTTTTTTATGACCAAACTTTTTCTGAAATTACTTTCGCATTAAATTCGCTGTTTAAATGTTGGATTTCATTTTCTGCAAACCCATCAAATGCAATTTTACTAATACCATTATAACCAGGGTTGGCAAAAATCAAAGAATTTTTGAATGCAGCATGATTTTTTCATTTTTCTTTAAATTATATTACTAAATGGAGTAAAAGTTATTAGTAATTAACTAATTATATGAAAAATTCCATTAAAAATATATAGTGTCATTGATTATTGCACATTACAAGTTTTAAGATAAATTTCTTAAACTATACATATTTACAATTTAGATGGCCAAATTAAGAGACAATTTAGGTAGATATAATGCACGAATAATAAATGAGAGTGATATTTTTTCATAAGAATGTATGATTTAGTTTATTTATATTTTTTTATGATTCCATTGAATGGATATTGTGTTTTGTTTGATATTAATTCAATATTGCAAATTATTTTGTCCGTTTTACAAACTGAATTTTTATTAAGACACATGTTTTGTTCTGTACCAGAAATATAATTAAATTAATACAAAGCACAAAAAAGAAATCAAAAAATCTGTACATTAAATCATATACAGCATTCATTTTTTGTTTATAATAATTTTCAAACACCTGTATATATCTCATCACGCCTTTTAACAATTATTGAGTGTGTCAGTAGCAGATTTCGATAAGTGATACATTTATTTACGTCAAGTGTGGTTACTAGTCGTCAAATTACAGCTCCCAAAGATGTTAGTGGAGTGGAACTAACAGAGATAATTGTTTGTCTGTTGTGGAAATCAAATTCACAGTTCAATTCGATATCATTGAGTCATGTATTATTATTCAATGGAGAGCTCTTATTTCACCTGACCTTTCGGAAATCAAAATTACAACACAAAAAATTGTTCGTCTAAGCAAGAATATTCTTATATTAATGGTTCAGTAAATTAGTATACCATCTACCGATTAAATTACGAGTACATTAAAAACATCTGAAAAATGGGGAAGACACCTATCGTTAAATTCACGCGATAAACTCATTCAACTTGGCATTTAAAAAAAATTGACTACCTTATTATTCATTATTGGTCATGCATCATGCATCATGCATCAATTCTTGCGTGACATTAAAAGTTCTTGGTTACCTATTCAGATTATCAGTATATGACCAAACCTCATTCTTTCAGGTTTCCAGTAAGTACATATCCAGCGAAACTTAATGATCGTGTTGAAATATAATATCTCAACTCACCATAAAAACATAAAATACATGTTCAGATTTTTGTTGCGGCACGGACATCGTTAACAATTGCATTTAAATAAAGTTACCGGGGAACAGCTAGTGCTGCTTGATTAAAACATGACTGATATTTGTGTGCAACAAAGGATCAATACTAGTGCTTTTCGTTAGCAGTCATTTTATGTTACGAATATTTTTCAGTGTCCAGTTAGTTTTTAATCGAACGGATGAAATGTGTTTTGGTTATTGGTGCGGAATAGTTAAATAGCCAGTCGCGGTGATTATGTATGAGCGTAGAGCAGACAGCAAAATTCTTTTTTAGATTCAATTTTGAGAAAAGTAGAAGCTATAATTTGTCGAAATTAAAACATAGAAAAATACAATAATCAGAATTATATATATATTTTTTAAATTAAAAAATGTTATCCAATTTTTTTCTTAAAACATTGAGCATTATCTCAAAAACTCTAAACTTTATGGATTTGAGGAATATGATTCAGCAGGTTAAAATACATATGTATATAAATTTTCGTTGCAATATTTGTACGATAAATATTTTTAGAACAAATTGTTTGAAAACCAAAAAAACTGTTAAAAAATTACAAAAAAAAACAAAATCGCTTAAAATGAGCTAAACATTTGCTTATAAGTCAATGTCGTTGAGCGCATCTTCATATCTTTTTTAGTTTTTTCATTACTATAACCTGTTGGTTCAGTGGCACGAAAAATATATCCGTGAAATTTGTTTGGCGTACTCAAATCACCTCGACTGACAAGTTCTTATTACGAGACGAGAACAACCAATTATATTTCTCCTCTTAAACTTTCGTGACAAAAACATTTCAAGTTAATGAAAAACCTTTATTATTATGTATAATACAGATGTTTTAAATAATTTTTTTTAAATATGTAAGATAAGAGATATAGGAGTATATCCTTCATTTATTTTGAAATAGCCTGTATATATATATATATATATATGTTAGTGAAGGGGGAGCCACAGGGATAGATACAAACATTTTAGTCACAAGTGAATAATTGCTGATTTAGTCACTGAAAACGTTTGTATAATGTACAATACCTGCTACTGTACGATAAAAAAAGTTTCCTTCAATACAAAATTTTAATTGAATATTCTTAAAGATTGTGTATGTGTTTTTTTTTTAATATCTCGAAATGATGCAAATGGCGGTTAAGTCTTTTTATGAGAGATCCATCGATATCTGACATTTTGTGTGCTAAGATTAAATTTGCTAAATATTGTTCAATTGATTGAAAAATTGACAGTTCTACGTATGAATAATTTGAGATATTACTGCAGGAAACAGAGTCAATTATAATTTTTATTCATACAATAAGAGATTTTACATTTTTTAAATATATAAACTGCTTATCTAGTGAAAATGTAGAAAGAATGAACAATGCAGTAATATAATTTATTACACAATCCTCTTACATATTTTTCGAATTTACCTTATTCCTCGTATGAAATACTGAGAAAATAGAGATAACAAAAATGAACCCTACAGGAACAAAAGCATAATTATTGTGTTTATCCTTGCTAATAATATTTTGTGTACTAATACACTATTATCTTTTGTCACTACGGTATTTTTAAAAAGCTACGGGTATGAGTGTACCTAAAGCTCATCCAGATTTGGTGTGCATTGTATGCTTTTCTGCTTTTGGCTCAACGCAGTGTCAAATAATGTAATAGGTTAGTTACATTATCATGATATAACAATGAGTAACACATATAATGTCCATGTATGCATCTCTCGGGTCGTTAGTTTTAATGGAACTCCATATGACACTTGTTATTTGAAACAATGGTCATTGGATACAGCTTTTTTCGTAGATATACAAGGTGATGACCGCGACACCGGAACATAGGACTTTAACATGTAAAATCATATTTATATGATATGCTTCACTTATTATTTTAGAAAAACAAGCTTTAAATAAATATTGTAGAGCATAAAATTCTATATCATCAGAATTAATTTTGCATGCTTTATAACGGCAGAAATTAAATTGAAAATGTTGAAAATTAGCTTAAAAATAGGGATAACCTTGGAAATGAAACAAAATTAAACAAACGATTCGCGTTTTATCTGTCAGCAGAAAAATACTCCTAGTTTCATGAATTTATTGCCAGTAGTCTTTAAATTAAGTGAATTATAAGAAAAGATGGTTGATAAGTGAGAGATTTATTGCGGGTTCGTACCCTCACAGGCCAATTCCTTCAATACACACAATTCAAAGAGTTATTAATAATCAAAGAAAATATGGGTCAGTGTTCCATCTATGCCACAGTTGCAGATTTATTTGAGCACTTCATTTAAGACAATTCTGAGTTTATTCTGTATTAAATTTAAAATACAATAAAAACATTTAATGTTATTAATAATAACAAAAAACAACGGTCCTTTTCAGGAACATCCAAACTTTTACAAAAAGAGAATTTCTTTTACTGCAATTTATTATAAAAATTAATAATTCAAAATTATTTTTTCTTTTGATAATTTGTTTCATTCCCTATCTTTAAGCTAATTTTAAACATTTTCAATTTAATTGCTGCCGTTATTATATAAATCTATTTTCTCAAAAATAAAAGGGAATCAAGAAATTGTCAAAATATGATTTTACATGTTAAAGTCCTATGTTTCTGTGTCGCATTCAGCACCTTGTATGTGTTATATTAAATTTTAAAATAAGTTTCTTCCATGTTTTTATTGAAAAATAATGAACCTTACATTTTGAAACATTATAGCATTAGTTTTTGAGATTTATGCTTGCTTTTATAAAGAACCAAGTAAATTTATCTCCTTAATAAATATATTTAAGTGGACAAAAGAAACTGATTTTTTTTAGAACCATGCTTCTTCATCTTTTATAAAAGTTACCAAATTAATGTGAACGGAAGTAGATTTATTTTATCTTCTGAAAGTTTGTATACTAAATTTCTAAGATTAATCAGCAAAACTAAGACAAGTACATTAAGAACTAGATTAAACAAAAATAAACTACATTTTTTAAATCTCGTACAACATAAAGTATGACGATAAACAAGATGGTGACCGGGATACTGGAACATAGAATTTTAACATGTAAAATTATATTTTTATAATTTCCTGCTTTCCTTATGGGGTAGGTGGCTCAGTGGTATCTAGTCGACCTGTGGATCTTGAAAAACCTGGTTCGATCCCCACAGCCGACAAACAATCTACCCCTGTGGCTTCTCCTCCACGAATATCTTAGGGGGCCATGATTAGACGACTGGTAACCGCACTTCACGCGAAGAAATATATCACTTACCGCGATCTGCTACGACAGAGTGCCACACCCAGTTATGGGTAAAAGGCGTGATTATATATTTGTTATATTTATTTATCTTATTATTATAGAGAAAAAAGCTTCAAATAAATGTTGTAGAGCATAAAAATCTACATTAAACAGAATTAATTTTGCATGCTTTATAACGGTAGAAATTAAATTGAAAATGTTGAAAATTAACTTAAAAATAGAGATAACCTTGGAGATGAACAAAATTGGAAAAAAACATATTTTGAATGAATAATTTTTATGATAAATTGCAGTAAAAGAAATTCTTTTTTTGTAGATGTTTCAAAGTTTTTATTGTATTTTTCATTTAATACAGCATAAACTCAGAATTATCTCCAACTTTGACATGGATGAAACATTGACCCATATTTTTTTTGATGATTATTAATAACTCTTTGAATTGTGGCTACTGAAGGAATTGGCCTGTGAGGGTACTAACCCGCAAATAAATCTATCACTTGTCTTAAACTATTACCACTATAATAGAACTTAAGAAATTCATTTCTTTCACGAATTGAGTAATTATCCAACATTTTTTGTTATAATTCACTAATAAATAACTATTGGCAATAAATTTATGAAACAGGGAATATTTTTCTGCTGACAGATAAAACTTGAATCATTTGTTTAATTTTTTTCATTTCCGAGGCAGGAAATTATAAAGTGAATATGTTTTTTTTCTTGTACAAAAGTTGTCTTCCAAGTTGATGTGGTGAAACTGATTTATTTTGCAACGAAACTATGACAAATCAGCAAGAAAACAAATAAAGTGGTACAGTAAAATTTATTACAATTTTTAGGTTGAAGAAAATTATCTACGCATTCTGCATGTATTTTTTAAGATAAATCTGAAAACTACATGAAAAATAAAGTACACTAAGATTTTAAAATCTTAAAACCCGAAAAACATTCCACATTTCAGATGACAAATGTGCAACCTTTTTATCAGCAGTTTTCCGAGTATTACATGCATAGAAAGAACAGTCACTTTGGTTATATGAAAATGCAGCCGCATATTGAGCGAAAGAAAATGTAAACTTTTTCATGCGATTTGCCGAAATGATACTAATCTGTAGAAACAATAAAGATATTTTTTATTTTACGACGTAAACTTTGTAGAAATAAATCAGACAAACTGGTAAATTATATGCAAATTTAAGTACATTTTAAAATTTCACAGAAGGACACTCAAAGAAACATATTCAGGGAAAAAATATTACGAGAAAGCATTTTATGAATAGAAAAAGTATACGACTTGGCAATATGGAAATTAAATCTATTTTACTGTCAGTTTTTGACACGAGTTGTAAAATTCATGTCAATTTGTCGACACAAGAGAAGAGAGAATATCCGGAATATCAAATAAAATATATCATCACGTCTTTTACCTATTAATGGGCGTGGCACTCTGTCATAGCAGATTTCTGTTATATATCTCTTCGGGTGAAGTGCGGTTACCAGCCGTCAAATCACGTTCCTCAAAGATGTTAGTGGAGGAGGTAGTTTTAACGTGGTGAAAATTATTTGTCGGTTATAGAATTTGAACCCGCGTTCTCAAATCAAATAAATAACATGCTTCTGTAAATTTGTTCCGACTTATGTAGAATTAATAATGATGTATTAACCAGAACTTATAATCGTTATTTAAATAACATACGGTCAGTGGCTGCGTCACACACTTTTTAACGTGAATTTGTTGATAATCCACATTGGAAATGGAAACTTTATAACCAAATTTGATTTAAATGGTATTATTGATATTAATTTCAAAGGGGTAGGTGGCTCAGTGGTATCGAGTCGGCCTGTGGATCTTGAGAACCCTGGTTCGATCCCCACAGCCGACCAACAATTTTCACCAATTTTAAAAATCTACCCCTGTGGCTCCTCCACCACTAATATCTTTGGAGGCCGTGATTTGACGGCTGGTAACCGCACTTCACGCGAAGAAATATATCACTTACCGAGATCTGCTTAGGCAGAGTGCCACACCCAGTGATGGGTAAAAGGCGTGATGATATATTTATTTATTTATTTATTTAATTTCAAAGGTATATTAGATGATTTGTTTTATTCTTGAAACCAAAAAACACCAGCTTTTTTAGATTTTCACAAACAATAAAGTCCAAATTTTTTTCTCAATAATTAGATTATAATTTTTATTTGACATGAATGTTTTAAGGTTACGGTTTTTACATGTAATAATTAACATTAATTCTGCGAACTACAATTATAATATTTATTTCGTTAATTTGTACCAACATTTGTAATAAAATTTTTAGTAGGCACATTTCATATTTTCATGAAATTAAAAAAAGAACTCAAGAATTCTGCATTTACATTAAAAATGTTTGGTTGGCACAGTGCATCTCCGAATTGCACTTAAGGTTTTCACTTCAAGTATACAGGATGTTTCCATACCTCTGCACAAAACTTTAATGACATATATAATTTGATATACTGATTATAGAACAAAAAGAATTTTTTTGAAATACGCATTTCATTCCTAGCGAACATTTTTAGTGTCACTGGTTTAATAGTACATTTAATTCTCTCTTAAATTTAAATTGTCTGTGTTATCGATGGAACACATGATTTTTCATAGGTTGATTTTTAACTAACTGTCTATACAGGGTGTTTAAAAATTATTGCAAAAGTTTTTTTTCGAAATTCATAAAAGTAATTGCACATTACTTGAAACAAACATTTTTCATACCACTGGATGTAATGAATAAAAATTAGTAAACATTAACATTTATTTTAACAGTTCTTTCAATGTTTAATGTATACTAATTTTTATTCATTACTGTAACCTCTCAATTCAGTGACAAGTAATGTGCAATTATTTTTGCGAACTTCGGAAAAAATATTTTTGCATTGAATTTAGTACATCAAATAATATATACACTTAAATTTTTTTGCAATAATTTTGAAACATGCTGAAAAAGAGTGACACATTTTCGTAGTTTTAAAATTCACAGGAAATATAAGTAACATTGTTACATATTTGAAATGATAAATAACCTTAGTTTGAAGTTTAGGGTACCAGTATTACATGCACACATGGCTCACTGTACTCTACTCGAGTACACGTTGGCAAATAAAAATGCAAATATGCGTGTGATGTTCCAGGATACAACACGTACACTTGGAACGAGAGCGCGCACACCGACCGCATCCCCGACGAGATTCTGTCTGTGAGCTACGATGACGGCAAGTGGTCCAAGCCGTACTACGACTGTGGTGGCGGCAACATTTGGATGCTAACGTACACGGTACCATTCTTTGGCTACCAGAATAGCACGTATTTCTTCAAGTAAGTACAGCACACCAGTAAACACAATATTTTACACTGCTCAAAATTGTACAGGGATGTTTTATAAATTGAACTTAATATTAAATAAATAAAAAGCTTCTTTAATACATTTTTATAAAATTATAAATTATTTTCAAATATTTCTAAGAAAAATAAATAATACAAATATCTTAATTTAAATCTACCCCTTGGGAGCCGTGATTTGACGGCTGGTAACCGCACTTCACGCGAAGAAATATATCACTTACCGAAATCTGCTTAGGCAGACTGCCACATCCAGTAATGGGTAAAAGGCGTGATGATATATTATTATTATTATTACTTAATTTATAGTTTTAATTTTACATTAAATTTTGAGCAGTGTACATATGCATGTGCTGATTATTGTTTAAAGTTTCGGGGTGATATGTACATGAAACGGATGGTTAACCCATACACAAAGTTTTCATTCAATCTTAAAATAGTATATTCATTTATATTTGCGCCAATATACTGTATTTTTAATGGTACAGTTCAGTTCAGTTCAGTGGTATCGAGTCGCCCTGTGGATTTAAGAATTCGGGTATTAACCATTTCTTTATGTTTTCTTCTATCTGTTTATAATTTATTTCACATGTATTTCCTTTGGTTTAAATTTCAGGGATCGAAATTTCAATTTCATTGCATTTGCAACAATATATTAAACTCAAACAATTGTTTATTTTCAATCTATGAGGAACATATACAGGATGTTTCTATACCTCTGCACAAAACTTCAATGGCATATATAATTTGATATACTGATTATAGAACAAAGCGATTTTTTTTTGAAATTCGCAAAAGTTAGAGTATTTCACTCCTAGCGAATATATTTAGTGTCACTGGTTTAATAGTACATTTAATTATTTAGAATTATGTTACTAATGAAATAAAAGTATAAACACTGCCTACATATAATCATATATTAATTAGTTATTATGTAGGTACCTGGTGTAAAATACACTAATTTTTGCGAATTTTAAAATAAATATTTTTGTTCTATAATCTGTATATCAAATTATATATGTCATTAAAGTTTTGTGCAAAGGTATAGAAACAGCCTGTATGTCTTATTTCATATTTATGTATTATTGGGTAGGTGGCCCAGCGGTATAGAGTCGAACTTTTAATTTGAAAACCCGGGTTCTATTCCCACAACCGACAAACAATTTAAAATTAAAATTATCCTTGTGGTTCACCACTAACTTCATTGAAGGCTTTTATATGATAAAATGCCGCGCCTCGTAATATGTGAAATTCGTGATGATATATTTATTTATTTATTGTTGGTAAATTAATTTTGAATGGTATTATCTACATTTAAAAATCATATTTTGTTCTACTCGTTATAAAAAGAGAAACATGTCGTTACAAACACTATTAAGTCTATAATTAGTTTGCAGCACTACAAAGGCTCAAAGATTAATTGCATATGGTTTTTAATTAAACTTTGTTGTAATTGTATTTAAACTACATATTTACGTGTGCAACGAAATTTTAATTATATTAGTAATAGTCATAAGTTATCTTTAAATAAATCGCTATTGTACGAGTATTGTAAACATTTTCATAATAGCGGTAATTTTTCATTGTTTTTACTTGAATACATTTTAATAAACATGTTTATCTTTCCAAAAAAAATGTTGAAAGGAATAAAAATAATACGTTTAATTAACTAGTTCTTATTTTCTATATAAAAATCACTAGTCTCTAACGATTATTTTATTTCCTTCGAACAACAATTCAGTTTTGTAACAAGGCATCAGAATTCGAGTCAAGAACCAATTAAATTTTGATTTACAACGACCAGTTTATTACATCACGATGTAAAATAGAATCAATTTTGTTTCGCGATTGCAAAGTTGCACACAATTTCGACATTCTACCGTACTTTGTATCGCTTACGACTTTAAGTTTTATACGGCAATTACGAATTACCAAGAAACTATGTTTTGAACTACCTAGCATAGAATATTAAATTCAGAAAACAAAAATATAATTTCAAATATTTCAAATTGTGACATATATTATTATTTAAATTTATTCATTAAATTTGAAAGTATCAACAAAGTATGTTTGTTGGTACTTATTTAAATATGTCCCAAATTTTGTGATACAAGTTTGGGATGAATGTTTTTGTCAGCTACCTTCTGATATTTTGTGCATATTTATCAATAAACAAAAAGTCAAAATTTTATGCTCGATTCATAATAAAGTTATCCCTCTTTTTATCTAACTCGACACTTATTTATTACCGATCGAAAAATTGAAGGCAACATTTATTTTTCATGATTACTCTATAAACTATTAAAATTTCGGTAACTGTGCCTAAAATCATTAATCCTGTTATTTCTATTTTACTTTTATGTACTTTGCTTTCGTACGATGCTGTCGTTATAAAAATATTACTTTTTAACAAAGCTAGATTCATTTTTATAATAACATATAAAAGCTAATGCAAATTAGTCTTATTGCAAAATAATAATATGTAAAACTAAAGTTGCTATTTTATCGATCATTAACAAATAATGATCCAGTGAATTCGTTGCTGATTTATTTTTATATTATTTCTCAGATCTTTCATTAGAACTGAAAATGTATTTCAAGTAAAAACAGTTAGTTACAATTTTGGCTAGTTTATTAGACGCCTCTCTTTAAAACTTTTAATTAGATACTAAACACAATATATATTATATATATACTACGGATTTTAGTATATGGATGTTTTAAATGTCACCAGAAAGGTTAAATTTTTATCTGGCTGTGAAATTACAAATTCTAAGCTCAAATATATATAAACAGAGCTTATTTTCTCGCACGATTCATTATATAATTTAATTTATATAAAGCATTAGGCGGCAGTTGTGAGCTAAAACTCTCAGATACATATATTGAAGTGTGTATGAGTTCATGTTTTATTCGTGATTACTTAGGTTTATTATGAAACGAGCAATAGAAAGTCAATTACGCATAAAAGTTGTTCCGTTGATGCGATTATAGGAAATGAAGTATGAATTTGCAAGCCTTGATGCAGACAATGTATCGTGTACGACTTTGGATAAGCCACGAACTATACCGCCAGTGTTTCGAAGTGTTCAAGCTTCGATTACTGGGCCAGGAACAACACTGAACAGCACAAGCAGCAGCCAGCAGCAGCTTCAGCTGCTTACAACCGATAACGTGTCGGGCGAATGAGGCGTATACCATCGCCATCGCGCTCGCCTCTTGTCTTCGTTCTCGTTCTCGTTCTCGTTCTCGTCCTCGTCGCTTCGTCTCCTAGTCACACACTTGACTCGCCGCTCCGTTCGCCATTCGCAAAATCAGCGAAATATAAAAAGTACCATCGAAGTCACTGTCCTTATTCTCCACTTTTCTTCTTGTTCTCATTTTCTTTTCAAATACCATGGCCTGGTTTCTCCGTCGCTGGCTGCGACCGAATCGCAAATGCAACCAAACTCTTCTACTCGACAGTCCTTCAGTGTCCTTCCGACGCAAGTATTCACTTCCCATCATATTCAGGTATTTGTAATTATAATTAATGATATCGAATAAAAATATCCAACGAAATCAGAATTTGTCTTAGTCGCAAGTGATTAATGGCAAAGCTTCACGACAAAAATATCATTTTAAATCAGGGTTCGTAAATATCATGATATTTATAATAAATATCAAAATATCTGATATATAGGATATATATCAGATAAATATCACTTTTTGGATATTTATTTTTTAATTTTAGTTTTTGTACACATTTAGAAAAACTGAAAAATTCGAAAAATTTCACTTTTCCGGAGGCTATATCTCAAAAACTAAACAAGATATGGAAATGCGCTCAACGGCGTTGAATTCCCCGTGTCCGAATTGACTTATAAGCAAATTTTCATACAATTTTAAGCAATTTAATATTTTTAATTATTTCCTAAGGGGTACCCTTTTGGTTTTTTCAGATTTTAATTCAATTTTCCCAAAAATCCTTAATCGTAGGATTATTAAAACGAAAATTTACATACATATGTATTTTGACCCACTGAATCCAGTGGTGCAATCTTCAAATGCATATGACTTCTGGTTTTCGAGAAAATGTTAAAAAACAGCTTTTTGCGATTTTTTTGGCGGAAAATTGAAAAAAATAAAAATCGCTGAAACTATGTTTATAAGTTAACTGAAGCACGAGAAAATTAATGCCGTTGAGCGCGTTTTCATATCACATTTAGTTTTTGAGATATAGCCTCGGAAAAGTAGAAAAACTGAAAAATTCGAAAAATTTCACTTTTCTCGAAAACTATTTGATATTTTTATATAATGGATATATATCATTGCAAAAATATGATGATATATATCAAAATAAATATCATGATATATATCGATCGATATATATCTTCGAACCCTGTTTTAAATGCAGTTTTAATTCAAGTACAGGATGGTAACCGTTATAAAAGCAAGCATAAAACTCAAAAACTAATGCTAAAATGTTTCAAAATGTAAGGTTCATTATATCATTCAATAAAAACATGGGAGAAACTTATTTTAAAATTTAATATAACACATACAGGGTGGTGAATGCGACACCGGAACATAAGACTTTAACATGTAAAATCATATTTTTATAATTTCCTGCTTCCCTTATTATTTTAGAGAAAAAAGCTTCAATTAAATATTGTACAGCATAAAATTCTACATTAATATCAGTAAGCAGAATAATTTTTCATGCTTTATAACGGCAGAAATTAAATTTAAAATGTTGAAAATTAGCTTAAAAATAGAGAAATGAAACTACATTGTCAGAAGAAAAAATAATTTTGAATTTTTATGATAAATTGCAGTAAAAGAAATTATTTTTTGTAAAAGTGTTGTTGGTTTCTAGCGGGAAAATAAGTTTTTCAAAACTCAAAATAATCAAAATTATTTAAGATCTACAATGGGGCAAGAAAGGCTTACAAACGTATCTGTCATTAACATAGAAAAGCGAATATCTGAAGCTACAGATGTATCAGATATTATATCAGAGAAAAGCATAGTTTTTAAAAACTTTTTGTATATTTGGTATAAATACTTATATAGTTGATGTATTTATTTGATATTATTATATCACATTATATGTATTTTATTTTCTTTATATTTTGTTATATATAATAACAAAATATAAACATATAGTTTAAATCAATAATTATTGTTTGTATTTATGTACTAATTTATGATTTTAATAAGTAAAATGTATATTTTTTACATTTCTGTGTCTGTATTTTATTTAAGGTAAAAATATATCACAAACATTCTAGTTAATCAACATGGGCAGAGGGTCGAAAAATTATTGTAGCACCCGGACGGCACATATCCTAGAAACGCCACTGATTTTGATACTAGCTTTTCAATATAATATTATATTGCTTTTACTGCATTTAAATATTTCAGTGAATTTGCGAGTTATAAAGAATTTTTATTTAAATGACATTCCTTTTTAAGAATAAAGCGAAAACCGTTTTCAAACCAAAGGTTATTTATTTATTTATGCTACTTACATTGCAGTATCGAGTTTAAACTCATCGAGCCCGTTTAAAAGTAATAATAAACTTCATTAATTTTAAATTTTACATTTGATAGCAATGTACTTTAACATTTATGTAAGTCTGTACAGGTACAGTAGGTACAGAGAGAATGTTTGTTTTGAAAAACTGTTTCTTTCAAAAGTAAAAGATTGCTAAAACTAATAATTTTATTGCAACATACCACGTTTTCCACTGTTGACATAAGCGAATCCTAAGCACTGGGATGTCCACACGGCCTATTCCACTTCACTATCACTTCTATTTTAATAATTTTTTTTATATTTCTATTATTAAAATGTCATTTAACGTACTGGTTTCCATGGCACTAAATCACATCTTAATCACGAATGTTAACAAACCGTGGTGACTTCGAACGTTTTAGTCACGACTTGCATCTATCATTGTAAGCCTTACTTTTTAAATAACTCATAAAATTTTACATTGTTTTGTTGTCTTAATTTGCGATTGTAAAAAAGATATATAGTATGTGAATCATTTTATAAATTATTAGATTCTAAAAAGACGTTAATAAAACCTGTTACATAATATACTATTAAATATGATACTCAAAATACGAATACACGCAATATCACACAATTTAAGTAATTTTACATATTTCAATATTCACTAAAGTATTTAAAAATCGTTTAATATGCTGCTTCCACTGATATCAACACACTGTACTACACTAAACTAGTGCTCAGCCAGAAGTCAAATTTTTCAACGATGCAAGGTAATTAATGAGACAAGCTGTAACTTGTCTGTCGGCGTAACAACTGTTTTAAGAATACCTGCTCGTATATTAAATGTAATGTGCACAGATTCTTAGCTATAGTTTAATAGACGAATGAACCCGATCTGCATGGTATTATAATGACCAGTGCTTCTCAAACTTTTTGGTCACAAACCTTTTGGTTCTAGTTTTTATAAGTAACGCCTTCTGTTCCGTATATGTAAGGGTCTCACTAGAAAAATAAAGACTTTTTTTGTTGATCAATCAAGACTTGAAAAATGTTATGCCAATTCAAAATAAAGATTAAAAAATTAAAAATATTATGTGACCAAGAAAATGCATTTCTAGATAAATCTTAAGTCTAATGTAATTGACGATTACACCATTGGATTCAGTAGATGAAAACACATATGCAAATTTTCGTTACAATATTTGAGAAATAGTTTTAGAGCAAATTGTTTGAAAATCGTAAAAACGCCCTTTAAAAAATAAACAAAAATAAATCGCTTAAATGAGCTAGTCACTGAACTAGTATCCGAATCCTTTTTATTTAGTGAACCGGTTCACTTTAACGGATCAGTCAGTAACTACCCATTTCTACACCAAATGTAAAATAGTACGGTATTATAATTCAAAAAGAAAACAAGAAAACTAAATAGATAAATTTTCAACAAATTTCAATGGTATATATTACAAAAAACGTACATTCCACATGCGCGTATTGTAAACAATGCAACAAACATATTAAATTATGAAAATATGAAAGTTTACATTTTCCATGTGAAAACTAGTTATATACTATCATCTGCATTTAGGATCAGCTGGAAATGAATAGAATATTTACATATAGGAAATGTTATAAGTTGTTTGCTTGATTTGATATAATTTACTCAAAAAGTTAATAATTGCTGTGGGTGTAGCGCATCCACACTTGAATGAATTTCTGTACACCCACACAGTCTACGCCCCCGAATTTCTACTTGACACGGTAACCAAAATACAAAGGAACAAATTACATTTTTACAAATTACAGCTGTATTTTACATACCGATTAGTGGTACGTTGTTATTCGCATGCGTGAATGATGAACATTATAATAATATTTCTGCTTCAAATCAGAATATATTAACTTAAAAAAATAGTTTTATTTTTTAATAGAGATTAGAATGAGGTCGGTAGGGAATGATACAATATTTTTTTATAAATTTTGAAACAAAAATTATGAATAAAAAAACTGGTCTTGTCCTACATGTCATTGTTAGAAATTCAAACATGCTAACATTTTCCAAAAAATATCCCTACATTTGTAATTCTCATATGAAAATTATACGGAAAAATTAACATAAACGGAGAATGAACCAAGGACATCCGAATTGAAAGTGCATTAAGCAAGGATGTATAATTGCTTCCCTTTCTTTTTTATTTGTTGTATAAATTAAAAATTGTCGCATTAAATAAAACTGGCATGACAAGGTAATATGGTAAAACTTTCGAAGATCTGTAATTTACCTATGACACATAATTACTAGAAGAAAACATGGATGAAAATGAAAACAGAAAGTCTAAATCTACCGGCTAATAAAGTAAGCTTAAAGATCAATAATTTGAATTTGTTATTTATTTGCATCGTTAATTGTATAATTAATTTAATAATCCACTTATTTTCAAATTTAAAAACTGTTCAGCAAAATATGAAAATTAATGTGAACTTTCGATATTAAGTTTTCATTTTGGTTTTAAATATTTGTAATAGAATATCAAAATAAACACTTGTCTAAGTCTCACAAAATTCAGCCTCCAAGTCACCTTATGAGGGCATCGTCAGAGGCTGGCCAGCACAGTTACCAACTGTGAATTTTGTGAGACTTAGACAAGTGTTTATTATGATATTTTTAGAGATGGGCGAATATCATCCGCGAATAGTCGAATGCCGCGAATATTGACATTATTCGATATTCGAGATTTTCAAATATTAACGTCAGTATAGCGAACATTCAAATACCTCGAATATCGCGCTATATGTTGACCTCAATTTTTCACTATGTTTTTCTTTAACATTTGTACATAAACTTAAAGCTATTACAATACTTTGATGTTATTAATAACAAAAGTATTTTGTTTCAAAACCATGAAGACGTACCATATTTCAAATTTGTTTTTCGCCAACATCAGCCCGTACGTTTCACCTTAAATTTGAAGTTTTCGTCTTTTTCTTTTTTGTTTGTACTTTTTGTACCTCGAATATTCGAGATCTGATTAAAATTCGTATTCGATATTCGAATTCGAGAAATTTGATATTCGCCCATCTCTAGATATTTTATTATTAAACCTAGTTTCACCAAGTGAGCATTTAAAGACAATTAATTTTGTCTTTGTTGTTTTTTATTTATATATTTGTATTTCCTTTTAGTTATACAGTAATAATTGCTGGTCGATTATCTAATTTAAATAATTGCGTAGACTGTATCTTATGAAGTAAGATTAGCACTAATTTTAATATCTTTTATAATTTTAATACGAGTTCAATGTTAGTAACCCTTCTTTCGGATTATTGGTATTCATATAAGTTGACTTATTCATTTAATTAACAAACCTTCAGTTATATTCATACATTTATTCCTATGATGTCGTCCACGTAGTCCAGAGGTTCACGACCCAAATTGGGTCGATTTGCATATTTAGTGGGTCGCAAAACAAAAACGATATATGCTCGTATGACACGTTATAAATTTACAAAACTCATCTTAAAAACATTTTGAGACACCTGAAATTATTTTATTTTTCTTTCCTTTAGTCTCAAAACCAAAATTATTATTTGAATCTGGGCCACGGCTCAAAAAGTTTAAGAATCGCTGATGCAGTCCACCCTATATATATTAGGTATTGGTTGTGGCCCTCTGCCGTAGTAAATCTTGATAAGTGATATATTCAAATCAATCCTCCCAAAAAATGTTAAAGGCGGGGGAACCACAGGAGTAATTTTAATGTGATGAAAATTGTCGTGCTGTGAGAATCGAACCTGGGTTCTCAAATCTACAATCTTACAGAGCTGTGGGAATGGAAACTGCATCAATCACTGAACCATAACGAAATTCAATAAATGTAAAAACAAATATAATAGAAATCTTGAAGTGGGCGACAAGGAAATATCAACAACAAAAGAATTTTGCTATCTGAGAAGTACAATAGACAAATATATGGAAAACGTCGCAATTGTCAGTGAGAACAAAACCGAGAATATTCAACAGTACATCTGATACAAAATAGACAATCATAACAATTTTATGTTAAAGAGGTAAAATAACAAAAGTATTATTTTCAGAAATAAAAATTGCTATAATTGGCATACGTGAATAAATATATAATTAATTTCAGTCACATTTCAGTAGGTAGAGGTAAGTGGCTCAGTGGTATCGAGTCGGTCTGTGGATGTTGAGATCTCAGGTTCGATTCCCACAGCCGACAAACAATTTTCACCAAATTAAATCTACCACTATGGCTTTCCCTCCACTAACATCTTTGGGGGCCGTGATTTTACGGTTGGTAACCGCACTTCACGTAAAGAAATATATTACTTACCGAGATTTTATTATTTATTATCACCTAAGTCAGGAAAATGTTTCCACATATTGAGCTAATTTTGCGGGAACTAAATAACTTTAATTGCAATAACAAATAAAATACTAATTAACGAATGTAATGCGCGATCTGAGACTGAGCTATCATTTGAGTCATTCATCGCTTTACGGTTCGTGAATTCGAGCTGAAAACCGACAGCCGAACGGTTCAGTCTGAACCGTTGCACTGAACAAAATAAGAAAGATGTATAAAGTGTGCCAAGTCTCGAAGATCCGAGTAAGTGAGTCAGATATCTTTTCGACTCAGTTAAAAGATCCGACATGCCTATCTCTAGTAAAGAGTATTAGGTTAGTTTGTCTACACTTAAAAACGACCCTGATGTGTGCTGTGCTGTGCTAAAAACATCTCAATAACGTCGGTGTTCGATTGGTTCAGATTCTTTCAAACGTGCTCATAAAGGTGAGTGCATATTACACGATCGATCGTCGTCTGCGTGCGTTCACATTCCTGCCCAATAATTTGCGATCATTTATGTCGTCCACATTGCATTCGACTCCGTATTTGTTCATTATTCCGTTCCATTTTGATGTATTGCTCCACTAGTGAAGTTTAACGAAAGTACGAGCAAACACGCAGGCTTTTGGCTTTCGGCTTTCGTTTGCGTTTTTATCATCCTCATGCGGTACCAAACAATTTATTGCATTTGTTCGCTTCCATTTGCGTAGATCAATTTTAGTGTGTCTCCATTATTTTCTTGTTCCTTCACGCCTATTTCTATATTTTCATAAAATTTATTTTAGCAACTAGTTTATATCCAACCTCATACAGGCTGTTTTAAAATTATTGTAAAAAATGTAAGGATATATATTATTGTATGTACAGATTACAACGCAAAAATAATTGCACATTACTTGAAACAAACACTGGAAGGTATGAGTAAACATTAAAAGAACTGGTATACAACTTTAATTAATTAAAAATTAAATTTTAATGTATCAATCCAGTAGCACAAAAGTTTGCTTCAACTAATGTGCAATTATTTTTGAGAAAATTTAATAATAATATATATCCTTACACTTTTTTGCAATTATTTTGAAACATCCCGTATACATCATATATAAGGGCAAATTTTGGTAAGTGATATATTTATGTGCAGCCGTCAAATCAAATCCCCTAGAAAACGTTAGTAGACGGGAACCACAGGAGTAATTTTAATGTGATGGTAATTGTCGGCCGTGAAAATCAAACCTGGGTTCTACAATCTACAATCTTACTGACATTTCAGTTCGTTTTAAACTCAATTTTAAATATGCAAGCAAATAACTATTTTTACAGTGCCTATCCAAATCGAATAAAAAAGCTTTATTCGTAAATTTTATTTTACTATCGTTTCAAAACATTTAGTATTTTTAGGTTTGAAATTTATAACTCTCATGTTACGGTTAGATATGAGATCGTTATGTGCTTTGGACACAGTGTTCTATTTCAGATGATTCTAGAAATGCATTAGAACAAAATGTGACTGACCAACCTTCTTCATGTTTTCAACATTCACGTGTCATTAGTTTTAAGAGTAAAAGAATTAAAACAATTAAATGCCTTCGTTTTTAAAAATATGCGAGTATACTAGAGAAAATCTAAAAGTTTCGCTATGTAATTAAAAAGCCTTTCAAAGTTGTTTACGTACATGTTAATTAATATGAACTAAAATATGTATTTCAATTTAATACTGTTGGCAGAATTTGGTTGTTTTACTTTTTCAGTTTGCGTGGAATATTTTTGTTGGTTTGCTGGTACTGGATAAAATGTATATTAGTATTAAAATAATGAGAGGATAATAATGGATTTGCGGTCAAGACTTCATTATCTTTACCCTTAAATTAATATTGGCAAAGCTCGTGATTTAAACTTTTCAATTAATTGGGTAAAACGGAGATAAAACTTGCGTTTATTAATTACCAAGCACGGGATCGTACGTTCAAATTTTATTGACTTATATAAAAAATATTATTATTCTGAGTGGTTCGGATTATAATATTAACTGTAGACCTCCTACACTGCCATTGGGCTTAAAGTTCATGTGAAATGATTGCATGGCGTATAGAAGAAAATTTGAGTCAGAAGAGACGTCATCAAAATTTGGAACTAGAATAATGACGTCAAAGACGGCTATGTTTATAGAATAAACAAAAAATTAAATGCAATGATTGTCGCATAAATGTATAATAAATTTCCTAATATTTTAAATGCTTTACTCATTATTTATCAAATATGTAACACACAAATCACAACAAAATTAACAAACGACAACGCGAAACAAAATGGAGTGAAAGTCAGGTACAAATGTAAACGTTTTCAAAATCAGTTACAATAAATTAAAATTTCTTTAAAAACATTGACTGGTAGCACAAGCTCTGTTTTTGCCTGTTTTAAGAACAGTGTATTTGGCTGTTTTAGCTATGTCTAACATGTTAAAACCGTGTTCTTAAAACACCCAAAAACAGAGCTTGTGCTACCAGCCATAATGTTTAATTATGTGTTAATTTTTAAATAATTGTAAATATCATTAATGTGTACTTTCCTTATAATATTTTTTTTCACTTAACTACAAATAGATATATCATTCTATCAGTTCGGTGCAAGTAAGTTTTCTTTTTGTACAGTTTTATCCACGACCTATGACATCTCTCTTCTGCTTAATTTTTTTTAGTATATGTGGTATTCTGAGTCAAATCTAATTCGTTCGTATGTAATCGGAAAATGACCGGGTTCTATGGCATACGGATTCACTCGGCGCATCTTGCAATTGAAACGGCGCCACGCGCAAGTTTGCATCAATCACTGAACCTTCTTCATTTAGCGATCCGGTTCACTTCCTTCACGGTACTTAACCGGCTCAATTAAACGGATGGGTCATGTACTACCCATCTTTAGTATGGCGTATTTAAGAATGAACTTATCGACCGAGGCAAACGGCATTCTGAGTACGCCAAACATTTCATGGAGCTGTACACAATATTTTTTTAGGCAGCTGATACATAAATAGTTGTTTTACGTATCCTTTAACAAATGTAAAGCGTTGACATTTGTTAAAAATTACTTTATGGCTGCTGTAGTTATTCGTTTGTTTAAATAGCTAATTAATTATTTAAAATTTATAACGTTATGTGTTTTAGTCGCCTGAAAAATGTTGTGTATACCTCAGTTGAAAATTTCTTCAGAAAAGAACACTTTTACAACTTTAATTTAAATGTGACTATTATGCAATGAAAAATTTATTATAAATTTAATTTTAAAATAAATATGATTTTATAACCAAGGAAATAATAACCTTGTTTGACATTTACTTCTAACAAATTTTATCAGTTTTAGCAAACATTGTTAATAAAGTAGTATTGTACATAAAGATGAACTTCATGCAAAGAAACGCGTACAAAAATGTTAACTTTTTTGAGCAGTTACAAACTATTTTATATAATTCACAACTTATTTATGTATTAACTGAATAATTTGTGTATTTATTAGCTAGTTAATTTTACAAAAAAATAAAGTGTTACTTCTCTAAATAAAAATGTAACTATAAATTTATCATGAGAACAATGAATAATTAAGCGACATTAAAGTTACTTTATGGAGTAAAATTTAATGGGCTATTATACCCATGCGGTTCACAACTTCATTTAAAACTCAGTACTAGCAAGTAGCAGTAAAACTATGCCTAACCAAAGTACACTTTAGCTTAATTCATGAATTCTACACAAGTGGCTTTTGTTATAATTTCTGTCATATCTTATTGCTGTATCAATTTCGTTGAATGAATTACCAGAACACCCAAATACTATCCGTTGCGTAACCTAAACTAACTAATCCACTATAATCATAAGTAACCAATTAGATTGGTCATTAGAGTCAATGAGCGATCGATATTTTGAAAATTCAATACCTGATTGGCTTTTAACATCATCTCCGTTTGCAGGTAATTATCGTTCGTATCAGTTTAATATCGTTAGCGTACCGTAACCGTCTAGGTTAAGCCGAATAATATTGAATAAGATTTGTTTAGGGAAACACAAGTACGTTTCGCCTATTGAATTATTACTAATCCTAGTGATTATAGTTATAAATGAAACATGTATCGCTTTTGAGAAAACGACGGAAAAGTAATGAAAACGTAATATAAGCTTTATCTAAACAAAGTATATGCTAAAAATATTTCACTTTACATCAACGTAATTGCAATTTATATTTTATTGCATACTAGTTATATTGCAACAATAAAAAGAGTTTCTTACTTTTAGATTCAATTTTAATGTCATACTAAATCTATTGTAAATTACTCACTATTATACAGAGTGTTTTACAACTTATGGCACTTATTTGAACTCCATATAATGTACTGATTATGAAACAGAAAGATATTTGTCAAAATTCGCAGAAATAATTGCAAATAGTTTTCAGTAGTAAAATAAAACAACATTTTATTGAAGGTGGAAAGAGACTCAAACTGTAACGAAACCGTAACCGAAAACCGCACCGATATTCATCTTCTTATGAAACCGTAACCGAACATTGTAACCAATATTTTTGTTTTGAAATATGGAAATTGAAAACCGAAATGAAAATTTATTTGATTCTATAACCGTAAACGTAATAGAACCTATTATTTTGGTTCTAAAACGATAAATTTAAACCGGTATAAATAACATCCTGATCCGAAAACACTAAGAATACGAAGAAGAATATAAGTTAATAGTTGAAGCCTGAAAGTCCATTTACATTTATAAAATTATATCATTCGACTTATTACAATGAACAAATATCTTTTGAATTAAAAAAAAATACAAGAAAGGTTCATTTCAAACTTTGAGAGTCTTGAGTACTTGTGAAGATGAAAATATATACATATCAATAGATTCATTTCGAACTTTTATGCTTCTTTTTTTTGTTTTATTTAACAGATTTTGATAATTAAAATGTATTGTTGTTTTAGAACTGCAAACTGTTGAAACAATCGGTTCGATTTCAGTTCGCGGTTAATCATACTTCGTCGGTTCGGGTTTTGTTCCGGTGTAAAGTAATTCAATCTTGTTATTAATGAACCGGTTCCCAAGATCGGTTCGGTTCAGATCTCGCTAAGTGATATATTTCTTCGCATGAAGTGCGGTTATCAGTTGTTAAATTACAGCTCTAGGGTTACTTTTAAGCAGGGTTCGTAAATATCATGATATTTATAATAAATATCAAAATATCTGATATATAGGATATATATCAGATAAATATCACTTTTTGGATATTTATTTTTTAATTTTAGTTTTTGTACACATTTAGAAAAACTGAAAAATTCGAAAAATTTCACTTTTTCGGAGGCTATATCTCAAAAACTAAACAAGATATGGAAATGCGCTCAACGGCGTTGAATTCCCCGTGTCCGAATTGACTTATAAGCAAATTTTCATACAATTTTATGCAATTTAATATTTTTAATTATTTCCTAAGAGGTACCCCTTTGGTTTTTTCAGATTTTAATTCAATTTTCCCAAAAATCCTTAATCGTAGGATTATTAAAACGAAAATTTACATACATATGTATTTTAACCCTCTGAATCCAGTGGAGCAATCTTCAAATGCATAGGACTTCTGGTTTTCGAGAAAATGTTAAAAAACCGCTTTTGGCGATTTTTTGCCGGAAAATTGAAAAAAAATAAAAATCGCTGAAACTATGTTTATAAGTTAACTGAAGCACGAGAAAATTAATGCCGTTGACCGCGTTTTCATATCACATTTAGTTTTCGAGATATAGCTTCGGAAAAGTAGAAAAACTGAAAAATTCGAAAAATTTCACTTTTCCGGAGGCTATATCTCAAAAACTAAACAAGATATGAAAATGCGCTCAACGGCGTTGAATTCCCCGTGTCCGAATTGACTTATAAGCAAATTTTCATACAATTTTATGCAATTTAATATTTTTAATTATTTCCTAAGGGGTACCCCTTTGGTTTTTTCAGATTTTAATTCAATTTTCCCAAAAATCCTTAATCGTAGGATTATTAAAACGAAAATTTACATACATATGTATTTTGACCCACTGAATCCAGTGGTGCAATCTACAAATGCATATGACTTCTGGTTTTCAAGAAAATGTTAAAAAACCGCTTTTTGCGATTTTTTTTGGCAGAAAATAGAAAAAAATAAAAATCGCTGAAACTATGTTTATAAGTTAACTGAAGCACGACAAAATTAATGCCGTTGAGTGCGTTTTCATATCACATTTAGTTTTTGAGATATAGCCTCGGAAAAGTAGAAAAACTGAAAAATTCTAAAAATTTCACTTTTCCAGAGGCTATATCTCAAAAACTATTTGATATTTTTATATAATGGATATATATCATTGCAAAAATATGACGATATATATCAAAATAAATATCATGATATATATCGATCGATATATATCTTCGAACCCTGTATTTAAGATGATGAAAATTGTTTTTCGGTTGTAGAAATCAATGCCGGGTTTTCAAATTCACAAGTAGATTCGATAACATTAAGCCAGCTACCTTGAAATTCGAAATAACAATGTTCTAATAATTTTGTACCAAAGGTTGGAAATACTAACAAGGCTCACATGAAACGTGACGATGTAAGACTTTTAAATCGAAGCAAATGAACTCCTTAAAGAAGAAAACAAATTATGCCAGGCGGATTTAAACAATGCGAAACCAATTATATGGAGTGATGTTGCCATTACTAAATCTAAAGCGTGAAGTGAAATCTTTTGGTTTGCAGTATTTTAGGAACGGAACTATGCAAAAACAAAATGCAAAAATGCGGTGAAAAATAAGAAATTAATGAGTTGACTCTTTAAAATAGTAGAATAAAAATAATTAATGGTTCTACTTCTGCCTTCAAGATTGATAGAGATTTTTAAATGGAAAAAAAATTCTCTTCACTCAACACATTAAATATAAAATTGTTCATTAGAAACTTATTGGAAATTATCGTCTTCGTTGAAGTTGGTCTTAACTTGACCTTATTTTCTTTAATTAATTCATTAAAAAACTGGGATAAATCAGTTAGAACATTTGTAAAGTTTATTGTTGCTGTATATTGTTCCGTGTCTATCAAATTTTACTAAATTTGGACGCTATGTACATAGATTTAGTAATTAATTATATACATAATTTTCTCATAACTAATGATGTGTTTGTTTGTTTTAACTTTATAACTGTAGTAATTTTGTATACACATATTCTAAATTTGCTCATGGAGCTTATAACTAAATGTTATATACATATACAGAATGGTGACCGCGACACCGGATCATATTTTTATAAATTCCTGCTTCCCTTATTATTTTAGAGGAAATATCAAATAAATGTTGTAGAGCATAAAATTCTACACATTGTATATATTAAACATTTTACACATATGAAGTTAATTAAAATCAACCATTTTTCGTATTCATTGTTACGTTAAAATTATTTATTTTCAGGTGGTTTATAACTGTTTATTAATTTTTGTTGTCATATTTTATATTTTAATGGAAAATGCATAAATTAATAAATAACTACATAAAAATAAATTTATTTTAAATTCAACTGTTAAAAGTTTGAAATATAATAAAATTAATTCATATTACAGTAAATTAATATTGAAATTTTTCATAACAAGCTAAAAATATATACAGAATGTTACACTAAACATGATACAATATCGTTTTACGTGACAAATTTATTCCAGAATTAAATCGCATTCAACGAATTAATACGATATTAAAAACTAGTCTATTGGGAATGTCTCTTTACAATCTACATCTTGACTTCTTGCTCACAACAAGAGAGCGTCGACAAAGAAATGAAACCAACACAGTTGAAGATACAAACAGAATATAGGAAAATAAAAATATACAAACACAAGAATAAAGACAGCTATAGAATTCGAATAAGAAGTAACAAAAATAACAAAAAGGGATAAGCTTTGCGTATAGACTTCGTAATGTAATTATAAGAAAAAAAAATTTTGTATAGCATGCACAAATTCGCGTTCACACCAAGAGTAGAACCAAAAACGAACGCGATGTGAACGACATGACGAACACAAATAACTATGCACGCATACTGTTGATTGCATTCCGGAAACTGTCGGTCACTTAAGTCATATTAAGTTTTGGCATACATTTCAACAAAGTATTTTTGCAATAAAATTTACTTAAATCTTTGTAATACTTAACGATTAACTGATTCTAAAGCAACAGAATTATAAACAAAATTAAATAAACTGGGTTGTGGTATTCAACGAACACCTAGTATTAGATTTTGAACAACATTTATATCGATTTCTCGAACTTTTCTCTATATTTTGCGTCGAAGTTTTTTCTTATTTTATGCTCCCATTATTCATCGTATTTTTTTCAAGATAAAAGAGCTCAAAAATCGTCTATAACGAGCCTGGGGAAGGTTAGGGGGATCTATTTCTTCGCATGAAATGCGATTACCATCCGTCACATCACAGCCCCCAAAGATGTTAGTGTAGGGGCGCCATACGGGTAAATTTAATTTGGTGAAAATTGTTTATCGGCTATGAGGATCGAATCAGGGTTCTCAAGATCCACAGGCCGAATCGATACCACTGAGCCACCTACCCCATTAAAAAACATATTTCAACTTGTAATGTGCAATAATAATCGAAAATACATAATTTTTAAAGGAATTTTTCATATAAATAGTTAAATACTATTACTCCATTTCGTGATATAATTTTTAAAAATCATGAGTTTTTATAATCATGCTTTTTGCAACCATAATTTAAAGCATATTTAAACAAACAATTTAAAAGAAGAGAGTTTTAAATAAATGATAAACTAATTGATGAACAAAAAACGGTAAAATAAACTTGTACAATTCCACAATCGGATAATATACACATCACAGTACGAGTATATGGCAAGCTAGCGAAATCCTCACATAACCTAACTTAAACCCTTTCAGTTTTTGCTGTGACATAGCTGAATTCCGCTCAAACTTGATGATACCATTTGTGTACTGTGTCCGCGGTAACAATGGGTTTGGAACATATTCAATGTGTTGTTATTACCATAGCGAAGCGATATGTTTACATACAATTCTTTGACCTGTTTAGGTTGTGTAAGTGAAAAAGAAACATAAGTGAGACGGTTTTAGTATTTGCTGTCAGTACGATAAAAGGAACGTATATTTTTAAAAACTGCGGTGATATTGAACACGACCCCTGGAGATCTATTTTTCCCCATATAAAATATTCAATATGTCGAAACAGAAATATATCATTATATTCTGCATACATTATAAACATACAACACCTGATTTTATATTTGTATATGTTTAGTCGATATTACATTGTGCAAATATTTGTTGTATATATTGATATTGAAACATTGTTACAAATAAAACAAAACTCTGTATTATAATAGCAAAAAATAAAGGTATATATTATTTGATGTACTGATTACAACACAAAAATATTTTTTTCCTAAATTCGCAAAAATATATGCACTTTACTTGGCCCGAAAAATTTTAGTACCACTAGACTGATAGGTTACAATAATGAATAAACCTATCAGTCTAGTGGCACCAAACATGTTTTCTTAAAGGTGCAATTATTTTTGCGAATTTTGTAAAAAATCTTTTTTGCCTCATCAAATAACATATGCACTAATTTTTTTGGCATTAATTTTGAAACAGGTATACAGGTGTTTAATTTAAGATGTACACTTTTGTTATTTCGAGAACTATAAGAGATACAGAGTTGGTTAAATGAGAAAATAATTTTTATTTCAGTGAATTCAACATAATAAAGTTTGTAGCAGGGGTTTTTAAAATATAACTTTTTAAAGTGGCAAGACATTTTTATTAGCTTCTTCAAAACAGAATTTTTCTATTTTTAACTATATAACATATTTATACCTTCATATAACATTTTTGTGAAACATGCAAAATTAATAATGTATTATTTTTATTAACAGTGCTATGAAAGAAACAAATATTTTTATACATTTTATGCACCATAAAAACACTACGAATGAGGTAAACAAAACTTTTAAAATTTGTAATAAATTTATAACTGTAGTTCAAAATTGCATCCATTGACCTAAATACAAAGTTCTTCGTCATAAATTATTTATTAATAATCACAGTGTTCTTCCATCTACACTATTTAATATTATTTTATGAGAAAAATATTCATTTCAATGCTGAGCCACAGGGATAGATTTAATTTGGTGAAAATGCTTGTCGGCTGTGGGGATCGAACCAAGGTTTTCAAAATCCACATGACTAAAAATTATTTCATTTTATTATCTACAATTTTTATATAAAACCTTTATCTGTAAATACTACGAATTAAAGTTTTTTTTTTAATCGCTATTAAATGGCCTAGTAATGAAACAACTTCAAATTAAACCGAAATCTCTTGTAGTTTCCGAGATCCCAGTGGTGACCCTCGTGCAGGAAATCGATATAACGCCCTTGTACATTCAGGGCCCCGGTGTGGTGCAGCCAATGCATCCCCCTTTGTGCACAGTTCTCACAAAAAGCGGGTCATAGGTGTTTAAGAGTCTAGCTACACCGTTACACTAACGTTGTCTTGACGTGCGTCGCCCCAACGAATAAATTGCAAACATTGTTCTAAATGCAGTAAGGTGCCTGAGCGATTTTTTTCCGTACGTGGACTACAGCTATTATTTGAATGTCCTGAAAATAAGTAAACCAATCAAATAGAAACCATTTTTCTGTTTCATTGTTATCATATTGTTATATTAAACCCGCTAACCTACTTTTTTAAATAATTCATAGAATTTACAATTTTGTTGTTGTCTTAATTTGCGATCGTAGAAAAGGTATAGTTTGTAACTAGTTTTTGATTTATTAATTTCTGGACGAATAAACCCATGATCAAATCACGGCCCCCAGAGATGTTAGTAGAGGGGAGCCACAGGGTTAAATTTAATTGTTTGTCGGTTGTGGGGATCGAACCAGGGTTCTCAAGATCCACAGGCCGACTATCCCATAGATATTAAACAAAATATAATCCTGTTTGATTTACCGTGATCCTTTCTGTAAATCTTTAGATTCGATAAGAAATTCAGAAATCTGGCAAGGTAGCTCAAATAGAGACGCAAAAGCATAGAAAACGAAGAAGTGAATTAATGTAAAAGCTGGTTTAAGGTTGCACATTCAAAGTGACACGTAAATACCTTGAAAGAACTAGTTGCAATACACTTTGCTATTTATTAAAGGTTTATTAAGTTCTTACAAAGTCCGTCTTTTCTTGATACAAATTGGAATCTCATTAGCGAAATAATCTAATGCATTTTATGTAATGTAATTACAAAATAAGATTTAACATGTTTTCAGCAGTTTTTTACTTAATGATGTCGTTTTGTCGTATTAATGATCGATATTGATTTTCTCGAATGCCGAATACTTGAAACGTGCGATGGTCCTAATTTAGCGGGATGTAGATTAGAATCTTTAATGTGAACGCGTTAGCTGTAACCGACAGGGGTAGCGGTTACTGATAAAGAAATGACAGTTCGCTTGACAAATTTTAACCAAAGACATTCTAGAATTTACTTGCTATTTATATTAAGGATAATAGATTTATTTCAACACTCTGGAGCGGATTACACGAACTCAAGATTAAAATCTGAATTGTGAACCTTTGAAAATCCAAGATGATTCTATAGTTGAACATTATGTGATTTTATAGCAATTTACTACTAGTCGTGCAAATATTGGAAAACATTCTTTCCTATTAAAATGAACTTCAAACTAACAGTAATATATATAAAACTAATATTTACAGCGAATTTAATCATAAAATATAATTAATTGTTATAATAATAATAATTATTAATACTATACGTATTTGACATACTTGAAACAATAATATACCATTAAATAATTTATTTATCAATAAAATAACTGCTTTAAAAAGTTTGCTCGTTTCATAGAACCTCTAAATGCAATTGAAAAAGTTTTAATATCTACAAAAACGTGGAATTAAGTTTCGGTGGAAACTTTTTATTTACATTGCATACCTAGGGAAAGAAATACTTAAATTCTATCCATATTTTTTGGAACTTTATAAAGTAGTATTATTTTATACAGTACCTAACAATTTTTTTTATTTTCATTCATCTGAAACATGAATATCAAGATCACTATGTCTTAATCACTATAGAAAATGGTTATAAATATCAAATTTTGGGGCTGAGAATACCAAATGGTATAAAGGTAATTTTTCCAATTAATTTTTGACATTTTCCTTGATCAAAGAACTAATTTTAACGGCTAACATGTCAGAACAAAATGTAAACAAGATATAGATTTTAAACTTTAGCTATAACTTTGCACAAATCTGGATAAGACATCTAATTTTAGTATTTTTACGTGGTTTTAAGTGCATGAAATTGTGGAGGCGACTAACTTTACATGAAATAAACACAATAATCTTAAAGAATTTGCCGGTCCTTATAAAATATTGAGAATAATAATTAAACAAAACAAAAATAACAACAAAGACAAAATTAATTGTCATCCAACACTTGGTGAAATAAGGTTTAATAAAAAATAATAATTATTATTACATATTACAAAAAAGTATCAACTTTACAAATGTGCACATAACGCAATTGTGGTTGCAGGTTAATTTTTGCAACAAATTTAGAAAGTTCAACTTTTTTGCATTAAATTTGCCCTATTATAGTTTTTAGCTTGAATACCTACATAACAAAAATATCAATCAAGATTTAAATCAGACCAACCCTGGTTACGCCAGAGAACTAATTATGAGTACGAATTTAGACCTAAAAAAACAGGCTAATTAAGCACGAAAGCTCAGGGCAAAGTCTGTCGCTATACGTCATATCATTTCGTAAGTTATATGAGCATTCTAGTATCCCAGTCAGTAGATATTATTTGTATATTTGCCGCTGGCACGTTTGATAACTGAGCCTAGCATAACAGAACTTCACTAACACGCGGAATATATGCCGCGACCATACCAATGCGTGGATGTGTATAATTGAAGTAATCACATCATCGAACATGTGCATATAGCGAACAAAACACCCAGATAAATCTATAGTCACTGTGGTGAATACGGAATAGAAAAACGAACCAATTACTACAGTTACATATCAATCCTTTATCTGCTATATTTTTGTGGAACCGCTTCAAACTCCTATTCTATTTATTATTATCTTAATTTTCTTCTATATATATATATATATATAGGCTGTATCTGTACTTCCGGTATATACTATAAGACGTACTGCTCATGGAACAAAAATATACTTTTAAAATTCGCTAAATTAAGAATAGTTTACTTGAAATGAACAATTTTAGGGCCACTGGATTAGCGTACTTTATTGCTTGATCTGCTGTATTTAACTAAATTTAAATTATTAATTACACAACATCAGACATTTATTTGGTGTTGTGTAAACAATTACATGTAAGAAGATTTAAATAAAATTATTAAAAATAGCTATCAACCAGTGGCTAACAAAATGTTGTCTTTAAATAAGATGCAAAATTTGATAATTATTTTTGTTCCATGATCAGTACGTCTTATAGTATATACCCTTTAATTTTTTTCCTGAAGTACAGATACATCCTGTATATAATAAAGCCCAAAAATAAAGGGTTCAATTATAACAACGGTTTGAATTCGAAATACATGAGTTCAAAACGATATCCGGTTTGAGTTCGGTTCGGTTTCCAGTCCTTGTTTTAAATACATTGTTTCTATTGTAAGATATGGCGGTATATAAAATTTTAACCGACTTTTGTGAATACGCAAAATACTTTTGTAAACTCGTTTATATTTTATAATATGTTTGTTTAAAATAATGATGGATGAAAAAAGTTTATAAAAACGGATTAATAAAAAAATGTAATTAAAAGTTTTATTGTCTCATTAAAATGTTTAAAACTGAGTTTTAAAATATTTGAAGAAAGAATATCGTATTTCTGCGTAATTAATATTAACCACAATTTTTATTTGCACAAAAGTAAAAAAGTTTTCTTAACTTTTTTTTTGATACAAAAAAATATATTTTGAGAAGAAATCGATGTAACAACTATTTTAATTTACAGCTTAATATAAAGTACTCCTATGTACTTGGAAAAATTTATTATGTTGAATATGCTCTAATTATAACCATTCGGACACAATTGTGAATCAGGAAAATTAGAATCCGTGATTGCTCGTTTATGAAGCGAGAACGCTACCATCCAGTCACAACTACTCATTAATATAACCAAATTACGATGAAAATAAATTATTTTAGGCTTACGTTTAACAGTATTCACAATATAATTAAACATTGATAATACATGTAATTCTGGAAAAGGAAAAATAAGACAAGAAATTAATTTGGTCATTTTGTAAACGTTGTAGCACAGGGGCGTTGCTATGCCTTTTTCGAAAGGCGTTCTGTTTTACGTCCCACTGTTTTTAATTTAATATAAATCATAATTTGAATTGGTTTCGAGATTTTAATCAATAAGAATTTTCTTTTAATAATTACATTTATTATCAAGCTTTAAAAAAATTGAAATTACTTGTTGTCCTTCAAACTTGACTTTTATCGTCATTTGCCATAATACTAGAGAATTTTGTGAAATGAAAACGAAAATAAAATATGGATACATCACAGATATCTATTAGCAGTTTATATTTATATTGTTAGTTTGAGACAGCATTAATTTTGTTATTCCGGTAGAACAACAACCTATACACCAGTTTCATCAATCTTTCATTTGACGAACGTTTCAAATACTCAAATCATCTCAAATTACTTACGCCCGCTCCTCTAACAGCTAATCTAAAAATATAAGAAAAGGGAAGAGTCGGTGTGCAACAAAATAATTAATATGTGCGACAAGCTGAACGAAGTAACTAAAAAATCTCCATGCGTTAGTCCTAAAATTGTGCTCCCTAATTTAAAAACTTAGATTCGCCCTTTGCAGAGCAAAAAATCTTAAAAAAAGGTTGTACCTTCAGTTTGGCGCTTATACGAAATTCCAGAGGCTCTGTACGTCACAGAATATTAAATGCTTGACTTCCGACCCCTGATTTTGAGATACCGTGAAGAGAACGAAGCACTGCTGTATCAAACGCTGTTAATTTTTAACGAGATCGCTCGGCACAGATAAAAAGAATGAAGACATCTAATTAACGGATAAAATTAATTATTAATAAATCTGATATTGTTAAGACTGGGGAATAGATACTGACGTGAACTTCTAATTAACTATGCAAAATGTTGCGCTCAGGTACGTATTAACTTGGCATGTAACAGCCTGTTACAGCACATGAATATTGGAAATAATTATGATGTAACACAATTAAATTGTACACATTGTATGCGTGCTGCTAAAATACGTGATAATCTCTGTACGAAATCATCTGTGCATAACGAGCAACGGTAACATATTGTGATGGATCTGTACATAACACACAAAATTTATCCTTAATAATTATTACAATTGCTTATTGGAAACTCTCATGCACTCCAATTTAATTTACAGTTTAATGACTAAAAACAAGACAATTACAATTAATATATGTAGATTATTGAAATTTACGCATTTGTGGTTTTATTGTTCAATTAAAAATATAATACCGTGTGAGTGGTTTGGATTCCACTATAAGCTGTTGATTCTCTGTAATGTATTTTGTTTTCTATTAACAAATTAATAAACTACATATACTTTATATAAAAACAGTAGTTTTGTTTTGGAAAATGATACTTTATTTTTGCGTATGTCAGTACGAAGGTGTGGAAAGCGACTCGGAATAAGAATCGGAAGATCTCGAGTTCGAATCGCAATCAAGCTAAAAATGAACTACCACACTGCGATTCGGTGAGTGAGGTTCTTGTATACTCATTGGAATTAAGTTCCTGTTGTACAGCTTAACAAAAAAATGAATTTCGAACATTTTATAAAAATATATTACACAATGTTTCGATTGATATAAACTCGGAGAATACCGCTCCAAGCGTTATGTTTTTGGCAAGGCTCGATTTGCTTGCGTTTTAAATATACGCAAAATTATCTTCCCGTTGTAATACTAATAATTTACAAATAAATTTGAAATAAAAACTATTTTGATATATTTCTTTTTTCTTCCCATACGACTAGCGTAAAAAGGAAGGTTTGTAATTAAATCAAAACCTCATTTCGTTTCAAATGAAAATTTACATGAGAGGATAAAGTGATTAACACGAATCAGTCGGTTTGTCGGCCTGTCCGAATTTCTTGATTTCATTCTATTTCCTAATAGTTATTTACGAACTAAGTGCGGGAAGACGATGTTCCCGCATGAGCGCATTTTTAAAGCACGAGTGACTGCAAGGAGCGAGTGTCTTTAATAGCGCAAATGAGCAGAAGACGTCTTCACGCACGTAGTTAGAATTAAAAAAAATACATCTTTAATTTTAACTTGTGTTAGTACACCAGAATCTGCAAATTGTACACAATCTTTATTAATTGTAAACCAAGCTGCTCCAGGAACTACGATTTCTAATTGTCAAAATCTAACTATAAATGTTTATAATAACACTTGTAACAATTGAAACCTTTTACCCATTTTTTTTACTTTAAATTTCGGTTACCATGTTACAAATGTTAGTGGTGACTGAAAGGTGATTCTCATGCGATGAAAATGGATTAACGATTAGCTAATTGTGGAATTCGTTTTTGTTTTTTCGTATGTATTATTGGAATTTAGTGAATACGTTGAAAAAGGGGTTGATAAGGGAAGTGACGGGTTGTGGCTTGGGAAACCCGGGTTTAAGTCTAGCTCAAGCTAATAAAAATTATAGTAGTGATTCTACAGTTGACTGTAAAAATGTCATGTACCAACATCTGACAATGCAAGATTGCCACTCCACTCCTTGGAATGGATAAAGTATGATGATTGTGACGTTTATATCATCGATAAACTACTTCAATTCACGATCAAAAATGATTCATATGATTATTATATTACATCAATGGCAAAAGTGCTCGCAGTATAATATAGGTATAAAATAAGAGAAGGAACTCTGATAGATATGGATAGTTTCAGAGTTCCGAAATGGACAATTCTTATCGCGTGATCGAATAATATGTTTGATTCTAGTGTTAAAAGATCAAGTGTTTCCGGTATGAAATCTCATTTTCACTACGAACCAATACGAGCGAAAAATTGGGTTCTTAATAGTTCAGTGAGCATATCCAATTTAGGATGTGAATTTGCAGTATCATATAACTGTGCAGCTAGTGTGAACGTATAATGGAGACAGGCAGCATGGCAATAAAAATGAAATTATACATTTAAAGACTAGTAACTAACCAAATTACTGACTAACTTCGTTTTAAATTATATTGTGCAAGCAAATTTTAAAATGTTTGTGGTGCGACTTTAAATTAGGGCTGTAAACCGATAATAAAATCGGTTAGGTTTCGATTTGCGGTACTTCATACTTTGTTAACTCGGTTTTTGGAACGGTTTATGAACCGGTTCACATGATCGATTTTTTTTGTCATATGACATGATTGAAAGTACAGTGATAATGAATTTTTCTGTCATAAATTTAACTTTAAACAATCATATTGTATCTATTTTAATCGTGTGCCCAGCACGCCTTGCACCCCTGGGCCAAAACGGCCCTGGAAAAATGTAAAGAAATTGGGGATACTATGAACAAAAATTAAAAAAAAATTGGTAAATATTATCCTTAAATAACAATATCACTATTTGACTCTCGTATCAACTTTTTCAGTATATGAAAAAGTCATGGAATCGCTGTTGATTGAACCAATTAAATATTTACTTAAAATAATCATAAATTAGTATATATTTTCGGGACTGAAGCAAACATTTTTTCTACCAAAGCTGGCAATATTAAAAAACAATGTCTCGGCCATCTACAGATAGTATATAACCTATTAAAAAAGTTGATTGATATCGGTTGAAAACTGTAAGAGTTTTAGAAACAAAAAAGGCGAGTGAACGACCACATCCATCCAGTGGAAGCTTTACAAATTTTAACAATGAGTTCGCTCTTTTTTTTCTAAAAAAAGGCGGGATAAAATACTACAGAGAATTGTTATATTATGATTTATTAAAATAACAAGGATGTTTTATTAATTAATTTGAGTAAAATATATAAATGAAATATTATTTGATATAATATAGAAATATGTTTTTCTAGAACGAAACAAATAAATACAAAATTTCAACGGTTTCGTAAATAATATGCCGTAAATAAAAGGCATGGCCAAACTTTTTCATATGCGGACCACATTTTGATTGGAAAGTTGCTCGCGGGCCAATCACTACACAGCTTTTTATACAAGATGTTTCAAAATTATTGCAACAAAATAAAAGGGATATATTATTTGATGTACTGAATACAACGCAAAAATAATTTTTCTGAAATTCACAAAAATAATCACTTGAAGAAACTGGAATGATAGGTTACAGTAAGGAACAAAAATTAGTAAACATTAAAATTCATTTAATTAATTAAAATTGTGTAATAGTTCTTTCAATGTTTAATATTTACTCTTTTTAAAACTACACCTAACGAAGTTATTATAATTATTATTAACAATAGAAATTAAAATGTTTTTTCTGCATCATAATACAATAATAAATATAAATTTAATAAAATGAATGAAGTTGTACCAGAAATGTAATTAAATTAAAACAAAATACCAAATCAAATGATTTAACCCTGATGCACCGCGTAGTAATAAATAAGCAGTCATTAATTTTTGGTCAGCTATATTTAATGTTATTTTGTAATCAAAGATTTTAGTATACCATAGAGATAATCTACGATCAGAGGGCTGTGAACCGAGAACTTTTATGGTTACATATATTTGCGGTAGTGGTGACATGTACTGAGTTTAAACCGTCACTGTCATTAAAGTACCAAGTTTATGTCCAGATTCCTGACATTAACCTGGACAAGGAAATATATTACATAAAGTCAAGCAGTAAATTTATTTTCAAGCAATACGTCATATAATTTCAGTGAAATTATTAGTAACTCATAGAATTGCGCTTCATAGTTGAATGCACCCCGATATCTATATTATAGCTAATTCACACTAAAGCGGCAAATATCAATATTTGTGACGTTGGAAACATAATTTAATTAGAGCGAACGCGCATCATGACAAGTAAATTAGAATTATAAAATATTGTTAAATATTTCCATCAATTCCCAAAATTTCAAAGTTTTAATCACATACCTCTTTGAAGCGTTACGAACGGCAACCAACTGAACTCGTGACACCTTCTGAAAAAAGTAATAAATTTAGAAATGACAAAATTGTTTTAATTTAATTTATAAGTAATATATATATCAGGGTTCGTAAATATCATGATATTTATAATAAATATCAAAATATCTGATATATAGGATATATATCAGATAAATATCACTTTTTGGATATTTATTTTTTAATTTTAGTTTTTGTACACATTTATTATCACAATAGGAAATACAAAATAAATTATTACTCCTAAATAAAAAATTAACATAGGTAATGAAAAAAAGTAAATATACATTGAATGGATACACAAATATTATATAGTACTAAGAATAGTAAGAATATTTAAATAATCCTATATCCTAAATAGGGGCAAATCATCATCTTCTGATGAACTTCCTGAACATAGCGTTGCAGATAGACTCACTTGGCCAAATCCAATCTAAATTAGTTTTTTTTTTGTAGTTTCTTTTTGGTTTAAATATTTAAACATACCGAGACGATTACGTAATTGAGATTGGACAATGCCAAAAGTGGAGAAATATCGTTCCAGCCCTGCTGTTGGTGTTACAGCAGTGTGTAACTGTTCACATAGTTCAATAAATGTACTTTTATTTGGCCACTCTGACTCATTGATAGTTACACTTTTCCACCATATTAAAGGATTTGTATTTCTAAAATGAGTACCAAATAAAAATTTTGGAAATTTTGGTTTTTTCAGATTTTAATTCAATTTTCCCAAAAATCCTTAATCGTAGGATTATTAAAACGAAAATTTACATACAAATGTATTTTGACCCACTGAATCCAGTGGTGCAATCTACAAATGCATATGACTTCTGGTTTTCGAGAAAATGTTAAAAAACTGCTTTTTGCAATTTTTTTGGCGGAAAATTGAAAAAAAAATAAAAATCGCTGAAACTATGTTTATAAGTTAACTGAAGCACGAGAAAATTAATGCCGTTGAGCGCGTTTTCATATCACATTTAGTTTTTGAGATATAGCCTCGGAAAAGTAGAAAAACTGAAAAATTCGAAAAATTTCACTTTTCCGGAGGCTATATCTCAAAAACTAAACAAGATATGGAAATGCGCTCAACGGCGTTGAATTCCCCGTGTCCGAATTGACTTATAAGCAAATTTTCATACAATTTTATGCAATTTAATATTTTTAATTATTTCCTAAAGGGTACCCCTTTGGTTTTTTCAGATTTTAATTCAATTTTCCCAAAAATCCTTAATCGTAGGGTTAATTAAACGAAAATTTACATACAAATGTATTTTGACCCACTGAATCCAGTAGTGCAATCTACAAATGCATATGACTTCTGGTTTTCGAGAAAATGTTAAAAAACTGCTTTTTGCAATTTTTTTGGCGGAAAATTGAAAAAAAATAAAAATCGCTGAAACTATGTTTATAAGTTAACTGAAGCACGAGAAAATTAATGCCGTTGAGCGCGTTTTAATATCACATTTAGTTTTCGAGATATAGCCTCGGAAAAGTAGAAAAACTGAAAAATTCGATAAATTTCACTTTTCCAGAGGCTATATCTCAAAAACAATTTGATATTTTTATATAATGGATATATATCATTGCAAAAATATGATGATATATATCAAAATAAATATCATGATATATATATCGATCGATATATATCTTCGAACCCTGATATATATATATATATATATATATATATATATATATATATATATATATATATATATATATATATATATATATATATATATATATATATATATATATATATATATATATATATATTATTTCGACGAGCTTTTGAGTGGTGTGTCAGGATAGGAATGTTTGGCGAAAATTTATTGCTGGATAAATGTGATGAATAAGGACAAGTGCATGATTCTTGATATTAGATTAATTGGTTAGATTTTTTGAATGTTTACCGCAATTGTGTGGAATTCAAAAACAAACGCAGATGCTCCTTTCTTATCTTTTTGATTCATTTTCTGTTTTTACTATAGAGTGTCCAACTGCAATTGTGTTAAATGTATTTTTAAACACACGCAGAGGATGCTTCCTTCATTTCTTTATAGATTCGTTGTTAGAGAAATGAACGTAAGTGAAGATTTACGAAACAGATGTACAGGAGGGAATGGATGGATGTGAATGAAGGTTTGATATACTCGTATGTCATTAAAGTTTTGTGCAGAGGTATAGAAACAGCCTATATACCTACTTTATTATATTATTACGAGTATTAAATAAAGTATGACTAGATAGAATTTTTTTTTAGTTGTGTCCCTCTCAGGCCTTTTTGAAATTATCGAAACCTTATATTTCAGCTTTCTAAATTATTATTATAAAAGAACATAAGTATAACTGTATAATATAATATACGTATCATATTACAAGGTTGTTAAATAAAACCCATATAAAAACCGAAAAATATTACAAATAATTTAATAATTTCCAATATTAACGCAAAAACAGATTAACTAAAGTAAGACTATTTAAACAATTTTCCTTCGAGACAATTAATTCATTTTATCATATTTAATAAAATAAATCTTTTAAATCCAATAAACTCCAGAAAACCCTAAAGCCCTTAAAACACAAGCAGATTGAACTTTTCATAAACCACATGGTGCTTTCTCTAACCCGAATGTACGAAAAAAAATTGAGACACATTAATTATATGTGAGGTTTCCCGTCACACAATGAAATTATAGAGATAAAGATAGAGATAAGAGTAAGATAATTAAGTTGAATCTAGGACAAGGCTGTAAACATGTCAAACGAAACGCACAGCCAACGTAAAGAAACTATAAACTCTTTCTTAAAATATAGTAGGTACCTGCAATCAAATAATAATGGCAACCGGAAATGTGAAAAGTCGTTTGTACGCAAATAAACATATGATAACAAGTTAAAAATGAGGCGAAAAATCGGGTAGGTAGGTATAGATATCTTCTTGATAATAATTGGATTATTGGAAAGTTGCAATATTTAGCCATCCAATTTCAGCAGTATAGTTTATGCATTGAATCATGAAACAACTTGATATGTAGGTTATATTTGCTACAACATTCGCAATTAATGCTGAAATTGGAATTTGTATACAGAGTGTATCAAAATTATTGCAAAAATAAAGGGTATATATTATTTGATGAACTGAATACAACGCAATAAGAATTTTTCCGAAATTTGCAAAAAAATAGCACTTTATTTTTTACTTTACAAATATAATTTACTAGTTTAATAACTGCAAATTAGATATTGCAACACAAATTTATTTGTTAGTAATCATGCCGTATGTGACAGCTTCAAAAGATGTAAATTTAGATTTTTTAATATAATTTCAGATAAAAATATATTTTAGTCGATTAATTAAGTTTAATAGAAACAAAAGTGATAAAATTATGATGTGGAAAAATTCAGTGGCACGAGAAATAATGTGCAATTATTTTTGTGAATTTCTGAACTTTTTTGCGTAGTAATCAGTACATAATATAATATGTACCCTTATTTTTTGTTATAATAATTTTGAAATGCTCTGTATTTATAGCTTGAGTGCGATTCGAACTCTGGATTTTCTGATTCGAATGCCGTAACGCTAACCACATGTAATATGAAAACTTTTCTCTTTTGTATTCAATTTTAATTTCACGTCAAATAATTATTTTTGTTAGAAAATTAAAAGAAATTGAATATATTTTTTAAAATTACAATATGCGCCGGTAGAAAAAAGTCCTAGTTACAAATTTCAAAGAAAGGTGATGAGTACGAATAGAGATCTAACAAATCTAGTTTGGAACAATATTTTATCTGACAATCCTAATATTTTTTGTTCAAACAATTGCGTTAATTTATACGCTAAATCTAAGTTAGGGTTAGGTAAAAGTTATTTAGCGTGATCCGGTCTTTGGTATAAAAACCTCATTTCTCCATCTAATTGAATGCCTACATTTCATGAAACAACTGATTTCACTAAAAGCCAGCGACAGATTCCGGTTTAATTCTTTCAGCCTGTTAGCTACGCGACGAAAAATCGGAAAACGAAGGGCGTTGCCCATTACATTTTCCACATAAAAAGAGTGATTTTTCTTCAAACATGTTATTCATAATCCGTACTTTCGATTTGGCCGAAGATAGAATTGAGAGTGTTATGTTTATGTTTGATCTATCCCTTGTTATTTTACAATGAATCTGTAGCGTCTCTATATCCAATGCAGGATTCAAGATTCATTTCGCTATTGATCTTTGCGGACACAGTAAATGGGAAATGGTAAATAAATATTTATTGAATTAAGAAAAGGTTATTCGAATTAAACATTTAAAAAATACGAATTTAATTAGATGACAGATAAGCGAATTATGAGTTTTACGAGTACATTTTAATTTATTTAATTTATTTATAAATTCATGAAATTATTAAATAAAACATTTTAATATACCACAATAATATTTGTTAATATAGTTTAAAAAATCAATAATAAATGAATAAACACAGATTTATCTCCAAAATACCGGGCGTAGAATTAAAATATGTTACATATTAAATACAATGCTATTTTTTGATATGTTGATTGTTGCTTTTCTAATTAAATTAGACCAAAAGTATAAATACAAAAAATAAAATATGACAATACACGTTCAAATATAATGTATTATTAATTTCAGTTAAACATTTTGATTTATTTATTTTGTTAACTTGTTAAATGAAAACTATAATTTTCTTTTTACGTGATATCTCACTTCGTCTTAGCTCACCTTAGTTATCTCAGTAAAATTGTCCGTTCTATTTGTCTGAACTGAGGTGAGGTGAACTAAGAATGAAGTGAAATGAATTTTCCCCCCTTGCCTATGTTGAGCTACTTAGTCGAGTAATGCTTGTTGAGATTCTCACCTCAGTTCATGAGTGGGGGTTATTTTTTGAAGTGTTTGATACATCGATGAGCATTGTCAATTATTTCAAAATGAATACTGTGAATGTTAATGAAAGTGTGAAATATTTACAAAACGAATTTATAAGTTTATAATACCAACAATTTATTATACTTACAGCAGAACTACAGCTAGGTTTTGAGTTCATCATTTAGCATCTAAAGTTTGACGTTTGACAGCAACAGGTAACAGAGAAAGATATAGTACAGCGTTCTTTGTGTACGTTCTATTTACAAATCAACTATCTCAGCTCGCTTCACTTTAGTCTCATCTCATTTTGACAACTAGTGAAGTGAGTTGTTGGTAAAAAGAAAAAAAACTAATGAATCTAATAAGCTGAGAACATCTAACTTAGAATATAACCACAAAATCGAACAATTGCACAAATGTCAATAACAGTTACCAACCACAACATTTCATATACAAATTGCCTTAAATTGAGTCGGTTTAAAATATCGCTGATATTTAAAACAAAATTAATTTATAAATGACGCAAAATAGAAAAAAATAGTACATATAACTTAACAAAGACAAAATTAATTGTCATCCATACACTTGGTGAAACTAGGTTTAATAAAATATAAATTAAACACTTGGCTAAGTCTCACAAAATTCAGCCTCCAAGTCAACTTTTCAGTCATCGTCAGAGACTGGCCAGCACAGGTAGTAACCATAGACGCGTTTCGCTCTTATTAGAGCTCATCAGTATGAAGTTTATGAGACTTAGCCAAGTGTTTAGTTTATATTTTATTTTACAAATAAATTATTTATCTTTGAGAAAATGAGCCGCATCCGAGATTTCTAAACTTGGACATGTCTTATACAACTCTTCTGTAACATACTATTATAAAAACCATTTTTCGTTTGCTTGTTACTCTTGCATAAAAAATAATTGAGCAACAAGTAGATACTCATTAAATACAGTTTTTAATACTTGACACTTTTTTTGTATTTACACTTTTGATCCAATTTAATTAGGGAAGCAACACCCGGTATAGTCTCAATAATACGTGTAGTTTTTAATAAATTCGATTACTGTTTACGATTTACAAATAACAATAAAGCTATGATGTGTACACAATTTTATATATTGTAGTCATATTTTATTGAAAATATATTTGAAAGCGCAACGACATGTGTAAATGATATTCATTTAAACGAAAGTTATTCTAAATCGAATATACACGTATTCAATTCATTAGCATTAAACGAATTTGGAGGAAATGAAAGAAAAACAATATTTGTTCATGTAAATAGTTTTTTGTAGAGCTCCTATATTTGGCACGAATTGAATTTTCACGAGACAATCTAAAATTTGCCGAGACAGGCATATTTCATTATTAAATAGAAAATATATTCCGTTCCGATATAAAAATAAATTTCACGTTAAAGATTCTTTTCTTATTACTTTGCTGTCTGGGGTGGCCATAATTCTTTTACATTCCATTTTTCAGGTTAAGTCGAAACTGTCAGATGTACGCACTTTTTTATACTGTCGTCTTTCCTTTTCCGTTCTTCTTTATGTTTCCTTTCTAAACGATTTCATTATTAATTTTTTTTAATCGGACATTATTTCTATAGATATTATCACGAAACTACAAGACATTGTTTAATATCGCTAATAACAACCGCCATATTCAACTCGTAAAAATGTCTTATAAATAATTTTTTTAAATAAAATTAATACATTTTCATATTTTATTCATCTACGGTTACGACATCTCTACTAAAAATGTGGTTACCCGTCGTCAATTCACATAACCCAATGAAGTATAATATTTATATTGTATAAAGCGATATTAACTATATTGTTAAAAGTTAACAATAACCAAATTTTACAGTTTTTCTATTTTTAATGTTATAATTATTAATTACCATGCTTATTGTTAGCGAATTAACAATTAATCATTAATTTAATACAAACCACTGAAATTATAACCTCAAAAATTTTGGTGTTTCTTATAGGTGCATTTAAAAAAATTCAAATATAGTTATTTCGCCTAGTCAACAATGCAATTAGCTGCAATCGAATATATATATATATATTAATGTCATCAATTTAAACGTAAATGTTTCTTTAAGTTCTGATATTATCAACAGCCAATAGTGACAGCTCGGGTTTCATTGCAAAACCATCAAATCCGAGATATTATTTTTGACGGATGTTCAATTTGTACTCCGATCCCGGGCCTATTATAAACGGTTGAAAAACGATGATATATTTCCTTTTCATTAAAGATGATAAATTATCGATAGTATGATAGTATTTCATAGAAACTATCGATATATCAATAGTATAAATTTATAAAAACTATCGCGAACTATCGATAAAATTATGTACGTTTAAGAAAAATAAAACGAAAATTAAATTACAAAGAAAATCAGAATATTTTTATTTAAAAAATAAATTATACTACCCCTGTGGCTCCCCCTCTATTAACATCTTTGGGAGTCGTGATTTGACTACTGGTGACGCGCATAAATATATCACTTACCGATATCTGCCTCGGCAGAGTGCCACACTCAATAATGAGAAAAAGGAGTGATTATATATTTATTTATTTATTTTGTTTGTTAAATAAATTTGGATGTTTTAACAAAATTAAATTTAAATCTATTAGTAATCGATAATATGTCGATAGTTACTATCGATAGTTTATCACCTTTAGTTTTCATTCGATGATTGAAAACTGCATGTAAACATAACAGATAAAAGAAATGTATTAATCGTGATATTTCTGAAATATTTGATCTGTAACAAGCATTGCTGAAAAGTTATGATTCGGCGTTTTGAAAGCAGGCGAAGCAATAAATCATCCACTTGACACATTTACCTACACATACCATGTTTTATCTTCACAAACCCAAATTTAAAATGACGTTAGAGCGATATAAACTGAACAGAGCTGGATTAAATATAAAAGTTTTAATTTGAATGCTACCGGGGTTTAACTCGAAAGTACGCTCATGTTTTTTATTGCGAAAAAAATTATTTGTCCTTTGTGAAATACTAAATCTTATGTTTTATGCTTTTATGGTACATTTATGTCAGCCAGTCAGATTAAATAGGCTTTAAAAATCTGGACTGGTCCCTCTGGGACTTTCTTACACACCAACGAGTTTTTATTTTTGCTAATTATTTTATTTATTTGCTACACTGAAAAATATTACAGATCCTCAGCTCACAATGAACTCCGAAACACTCGGTTGCAGTTATATTTTTTCGATTAACAAACTCGGATAACCAGATAAAAATTCGGACTGTGTAAGAAGGAGAATTCATGTTCAAATCAGTGTACTAATATTGGTTATGACTTTTCAACTTTCTTAATTAAAAATGGTGAAAATAATTCGTACATTTTCTTTTTGTACTGGCGTTTGTGGGTACCTTGATTTGACAGATTTAAATCACATTTTGCGGTAAAAAAATTATCTATATAGACATGCAACTGCGAAGCTGCCACACCTAAAATTAGATAAAATACGTGATACCATGCACTCATTTACATAAAATGTACGTACTCGTATAGCTCAGCATGTTAAATCTATGGCTCTAGAGATTTGAATGTATTTAACCGAAATTGCTATATTTCACAGTAAAATATATCAATCATTCATATGAAAAAATAAATAAATCAAATATTAAATAAAACTCAAAGAAAAATAAAACGATTCAACAAGCAACACGTTTAATGTTTAAACTAGAGTTAAAAACTGTACTATAATATATAGTATTATACTATATTTTGGTATGATGTACTGTATACTGTTGAAAAATAATGTTATATAATTGCAGCGCGAACCGAAGGTGAGTGCAACAATAGTGTAAAAGGAACAAGACACTTTGTGCTCGTGATACGCACATAATTTCTTCTATGATTGCATCTCAAATTATTAAAAAATGTATACGTACTGAAAATAAATTCGTTCTGCCAATATGATAAGTTCTGTTTTGTTTGAACCCTTGTTACTATTGAAGTAAGCTCGCATTTAAATCTTTTTCGCATGTTGCCATTGGTAGCCCGTGCATTTAATATCAAAGTTGTTTTTCGATTGCTCCACAGAAAAAGTCAAATTTACGATGAGAAATGAAAACGTAATTGTCAACTTTTTATAGCAATCGTAGAAGAAATATACTTGTTTTGATATTTTATAGATCTATATAATTTGTAAAAAAATATGATTGAATTCGATCGAAAATTGCGGAAAGGAGATTGAGAAACAAAACAAAATATTTTTTTTGCCAAACTTTGCAAAATATTCTTCATAAAATATGTTTTGGAATTCTATATATCTAATTTGATTTGTAGAAAAAAATTGTTTGAAGTCGGTTGGAAATTGAGAAAGAAGCATAAGGTTGGCAATATTAATTCATGGTGATTATGTCAAACTTGACCTGTAAAAAAATTGGATGAAATCATTTAAAACCTGGAGCAGTAGACAAAGAAAAGCGGGCGGTCGAGTAACCGAGTAAGCATAATCGGATTCGTCTTCTAGGATTCAATTAAATGTTGCTTATAATACAAACTCTGTGCAATCACTTAAGCTCGTCTAAACAGTCGACGAACCAAAAATTAACTTAACAAAATGCACAACTAACGAAATCAAACATTTCATTTCAAATTATAATTATTATTTTAATTGCCTACATACAAGATTATAACAAATCAAGTTCTACGTGAATATGATCATCTCCCGTAACGAATAAATTTGATAATGTACTCTGTTTAGTTTGTTTTTAGTAATTTGAAACATAAGTACCTTACAATGTAAATGCGAGCAGGTAATTACAACTACGAAAGTGTATTATACAGCGTGCACGAAAATGTGAAACGGCAGGCGCGAGTAACGCTTCTGCCTAGATATAATGACTTTTTGGTGAGGTTGTTACGGGTATTTTAAGCATTAAAAATTCCTATTTGATTTTCCGCTTGGTGTAAAGGACCTTCCGTTTCACAGCCGTAAATACAACACAAATTCGTCACGTCTCGTAAACACGTAACAGTAATAACATTAACGTAAACACAAGCTGACGGAAAGTTTGTGGTATTTAAGCAAACAGAAAGCTGAGAGGGATACCTTCTCACTCTTTGTTCTAGACAGATTCATTTAAGAAATGGTGACATCACGTTAAAATATTACCAAAGTGCTTTTTTTGATTAATTAATTATGAGACCCACACAGTCTATTCCGCTTCTATATCACTTTTATATTAATAATTCTTTTATACAGACACTCGTAACACGGATATGCACAATATCACACAATTTCAGTAATTTTATATATTAAAAACATCGTTTTGCGATGATACACAGTAATTTATAAAAATCATGTCAAAACACATGTAATTTTTAGCTGTGGGTTAATTTTAGACAATAAAGAATTATAGATAAAAGATTTTTTAGTTTGAGTCCACTGTGTCAGGTACTTAATGAATGCCGTAATTTATTTGTAGCACGTTTCAAATATTTTACAATATACGTTATGAAAACGAAATACATAATTTAAAATGCTACATATTTTGTACGACATAGGACATAACGCCGCAAAACTTACTAATATTATAAAGTAATAGAAACTCTTGTGTAGAATAGAACGAGGAACATGTTCAAAATTACCTTACCTCGAAATTATGAGACTAGAATAACAAAATTTTGAGATGAGAAAATTATTATACCAAGTCTTATTGTTATGAGAAAACTACTCTTTTTGTACCTTGTTATTTTTTTAATATGAATAGGGAAGAAAGTAACTTAATTTTATTACACGTGTAACATTTTCATCAGCCAAGCAGACACAAAGTTACCAATAAATATTCCAATATCTATACCAATAGTAAAACTGATTATTGTGCTTTATTAAACAATATGCTCTCTAATTTATCAAATGAAAATGCACGTTTACACGTGGTACTAAGCTAGTGAAAGGCTTTTGATGTAATATTTTCAATTCATCTGTCAATCATTTAACAAAGACGTGTGGTAAATTTTGTATCTTTGATATTATGATGTTGACGTTAACTTTGTTACATGTTTCAGAATTCCAAGAAGAATCTTTCATTTTGATATTTTAATATAAAATACATATCGGGTGTAACAGGAAACGCGGTAAAGTTTTGGTGCGAGAGTATAAAACGCGTGTATTCATGCATTCGTGGTAATACGCTAGTCGAACACATTTTATGAGGAATTAATTCAGTTTTTAATTCTTCTGTCTCTTTCACTAACACGTGGAGATTTTGTTTTTGGATTTACATATTTTATTGTACATTTGAGAAGTCCAAGAACAATGTTTAAGTTTCATGTTAAAAACTGTATCATGTGTAGAACAGCTTCCTTGATTGCAAACTTCAAATAAAAGATTCAATTCTACATTTAAATCAGTCTACACATTAATTCATTTAATGTTAAAATGAGATTTAAAATACATAGGAGTTGACATATTTGTTTATATTTTATGAGGTAGGTGGTTCAGTGATATCGAGTCGGCCTGTGAATTTGAGAACCCGGGTTTGATTTCCACAGTCGACAAACAATTTTCATCACATTAAAATTACCCCTGTGGCTCTCCCACCTTTAAAATCTTTGGGGGTTGTGAGTTGACTGCTGGTAATTGCATTTCACGCGAAGAAATATATCACTTACTGAGATCTGCCACACCCAGTAATGGATAAAAGACGTGATGATATATTTATTTGTTTTATTTTTTTACAACTTTTACAATCTGCTCTCTTAATTATCACTATAAATATTAAAAGATATATTAGAATAATCATTATCTTTATTAAAAAAAAATTATAAACATAACCATAATTTTAAATATTTATATAATTTTCGTAGCGCTTTTCAAATGCGTTATATGCTCAAAAACATTGGTGATAGATGACACCAACCTTTCATCCTTAATCCATGCATCAATCTCACCATACCTCAAGTACACCTATCCGGTCATATCTCGTTCGCCTATCTACATTCATGAATTTTTTTTACTTGTAATTTATTTTTTCTTCACCTGGTATAAAACATATAAAACCATTTGTATTATAAAACCGAAACGCATTAGACGTAAGATAATTTGTAATTCGAATATTTAAATCTAATGTAAACTATCGCAAGCTGGAAAATTGCCTTACCGTTGCAGAAATCGAAGCCAGTCCACCCAATTACTACTTTAAACTATGTCGGTCGGTAATTATCGTTTGTATAATGACAAGGACATCCGACCGGCAATTTGAGAACCCGAATTTGATTCCCGGTAGAGGAAACTTAATTTCAAACAGGAGTACGACATATGCTAATAATGTAAGAAGTTTGATTAAACTTAATTAATATTTTTTAGTTAGAAGTTATTTTCAATGTGTGTAGTATTTGTAATAGTTACAAATAGAATCGGTCAAACAGACAAGAATGCTTTCTGAACACAAATGAATGCATGGAAAGCAAATATCAGATCGTCGCTGTAGACTCATTGTTATGACAATCCAAATAACGCAAACTTACGCTTTTTTGTTGAAATATGCTATTTCATTTTGACCTAATTTTGAAATAGGTTCGGCATATATGAAACAGTATTTTTACATAGATAAGGTTGATAAAAATCAAAAAAATATTTTGCGTGTGTTGCGCATACGAGTCAACAGTCCATTCGAGTTTATGTCGCATTCTTTTTCTTCGACATTTACTTTGATTTTCCCTGCGCGACTTCCAAATTTTTAAGGAGAAGACGATTCCTTTGAAGTTCTAAATTCCTTCGCAAGATCCAAATAACGCAAACTCTTGTAATTTACCGATCCATCCACTTACTTTTTACAAAATTCTACATCAAGCATCATTCTGGCTTCGCACAGACACACCTGATGATGGTGATTTGGCGATAACTCAACGGTTATTCATTAACATGAGAATACTAAAGTATTTTATTCTGAATTAATTCAGAAAATGTAATCTTTTTAATCGTAAGCTTTTGTACAAACAGGTAAGATAAGTATATGTACTATATCTTGTTCTATCCAGCAACAGTAGCAGCCATACAAAGCGTGTAGATTACCTTCTGTGAGCTTTAATGAAATTTCTAATTAGTTTTAATCTCGTTTATAAACACAGATAGTGCAGCATAAATATGAATCCATCTTTTAAGCACGCATTCAGTAGGCACTTTGTCTGCTCTGCCGTATTCTGAGGTCTGACGGTCTAAGCAGAGCTGGGGCTGGGGCTGGGGCTGGGGCTGGGGCTGGGGCTGGGGCTAGGGCTGGAGTTGGAGCTGGAGTCGGAGCCGAGCCGGAGCGTAGAGCCAGCGGCTTAACAAGGACATCGGGAACTCGTCAGTTCGTGAGTGAAAGGGCAGGGCACACGGCGAAGGACGAAATATACGCTGGTCTGGATATATTTCACACAAGATTCTTTCGATTTCAAGTTGCGAGTCGCCGAGCGCTGAAATAAAATAGACGAGCAAGTAGCAGTCCGCGCACGTAGTCAGTTTCAGCGGTTTAGCCCGAAAGGTTTGTTTGGTCGCGCGCGATATCATACAAACTGCTTAACACATGATACGGCCCAGCGACTCCACATACCACTTCTCGTTATCACTGATATATATGGTACACTGGGGTAATAAGCTCCTGTTAAAAATAAAAGTGTTCTGAATTTTAAACAATTCCACATTCTAAATAAATAAAATAAATATATCATCACGCCTTTTACCCATCACTGGGTGTGGCACTCTGCCTAAGCAGATCTCGGTAAGTGATATATTTTTTCGCGTGAAGTGCGGTTACCAGCCGTCAAATCACGGCCTCCAAAGATATTAGTGGTGGAGGAGCCACAGGGGTAGATTTTTTAAATTGATGAAAATTGTTTGTCGGTTGTGGGGATCGAACCAAGGTTCTCAAGATCCACAGGCCGACTCGATACCACTGAGCAACCTATTAATACTACCAGAAATCATTACACGCGTGTCACATGTGTCACATACGAGTATATTCATAATAAAAGAGACGTAATTTAAAAAAAAACACAAATTTTTTCTTATTCTTCTAATGCTCGATTTATTAATCGATTGTTGAGTAAATGTTACCTAACAAAAATGTATACCATATACCAGGCAGATAATAATAACAGAAACATAAGTTGAATAAAAAAACTAAGTATTATATTAATGCTGCCTATATGAATGAAGTACATACATATTCAAGGGTTTCAAAATTGTTGCAAATTAAAGGCTACATATTATTTGATGTACTGAATACAACGTAAAAAGAACACACCACCGTACTGACGGACATGTTTAATGTTTACTTATTTTCATTTATTACTGTAACCTATCAGTCGCATTATTTTTTCTAAGAAAATATTGCGAATTTTTTGAAAACCACCACATCAAAATTAAAAGGATAAAATACCTTTAATTTGTTTGCTTTATATTCGTCGTAAAAATTAAGACGGTTAACTACGAATTGTCCAAATACTGAAAATTTCTTTAGATTTACTTATTAAATTTAATATCAAATTAAATATTTTTGTAACAGAAAAAAATTTTCCGCAATAGTTTGAAGTTTGTCTCCAACTTTTTCTAATTCATATCAGTTCTGTAAATGTGATACAAATGGGAATATGCGTTGTTTAAACTTATAGTAGATCGTATATATGCTACTAAAAATGATAAAGAAACATGCATGTATTACGATTTACTATCAGTAAATGCACATATTTAACAATATCACATGCAAAAGTAGTAAAAGAATTATAAAAAAAATATAAAAGCAACCCAGTAGAAATATTACTGTAGATAAATTCACTGACAAAGGTCTAGTATACTATAATAAATGTTTGAAGATTATGCTACGAAAAGGAAAAATTATTATATTCTACAAAATATAATGCATTTACTTCATTTTGTAATATTTAATTCTTCGCTACTGCACTAACGTAAAAAGTACTTATATTTTTAAAGAATTAAAGCGTTTAATTAACAACCCGCATAGTATTTTTTCGTAACTGTTAGTACAAGAAACCAAAGACGAAGCTTTTATTTTAAGTTGAGCTTTTTTAGCTGCTATATTTACAATAAATAGCTTTTTTATCTTCACGGGAAACCAGCTTTAATATTCCTGGAAGTATTTTTAGAATAACTACCAATTAAAAATATACATTTTTACAATATTCAGCAATACTTTCAACCAAGTTTGGCCTGATTTAAATCAGTCTGTTTTTTTAAATCATTTTTTGATTTTTTTTCGTATTTTGAATTTATTTTAATTATATTTCTGGTAGAGAATAAAACAAGTGTTGTAAAAAATTCAGTTGTTGAAAAAACATTTTTAAGGTTCTTTGTAAAACAGACAAAATAATTTTAAATATTTATGAATTAAATGAATTAATATTAAATATGAAAACATCAAATTTCGTGAACAAACATGTTAACCTATCGCGGCCACCCAAGTTATAAACACGTCAATATAGTATAAAACATTTGTGTTAAAACTTGTAATGTGCAATAATAATCAAAACTACATAGTTTTTAAAGGAATTTTTCATATAAACAGTTAAATACTAATAACTTTTACTCAATTTATTGGTATGATTTTTTTTTTAAATCCAAAATTCATTATTAATTTTTGTTTAATCATGATTTTTTCTAACCCTACTTTCTACAGAATTAATTTTCCCTTTTCCTATGCAAGGAAAATTTGCATGTTTTACATGATTATTTATTGATAATCGAATTTAAACGGCTTGCCTATGTAATATATATTTTATAGATTAGAGTTTGGTCGTTAAAAATGCGCTCCCTCGAGTTAGCACCTATGTTTATAAGCGATTGTAATCATAGTTTTGATTTGTAGAATTAACAATTTTTGTTAAAATGATGAATATAAACGCGTTATCTATATAAATTATTTTCAGAAATATCTTATTTGCAAATAAATTTCAGATTATCAAAAAGAGGTAAGCATCATTGAAATTTGTAATCAATTTTGAAAATATTTTTGAAAGTTTTTGTATGTTTTTGGGAACTGCGAAATCTTTGGTAAAAACTGAGTTTGAACATGAATACCTCCAACTAACTATTTACCGCATAGATTATCTAGATAATTTTGTGTAACATAAATAACAAAGATAATTTGTCCTATCAAAAGTTAGTCTCTTTTCTCCTATATTCCATATGTTTAAGAAGTGCGTTGCTGAATTTTAATTCAACGCTTTTAGTTGTAATGCGTCATCAGATTTCCTGGCAAAAAGTTTGGAACTAAGCCTATACAACCACATAGAAATCGCCTGCATTTATCTCTTCCACTTCCACACACTTTATCTTCAGTACGACCCTGTACCTTACCCACCTACCCTCTCGGGTGCCAGCTACCTTCGTAACTTAAAACCAAAAACAAACTTTCATTGAACCACGCAAGACCTCATAAATTTTGCTGGGATCCACCACCTAATAACAGTTTTTGTTGGTATTCCTGATGATAGCCTAACATCCGAAACTAATTGAATTTTAAATAAAGTTGTAAAACATTCGGTTTTTATCTGTCTACATGCTTTAGCCGTGACTACCTAATTTGTAAAGGTTTTGCATTAAATTAAGCGCCGCAGAACTTATATCAAACAGGGGGCGCAGAATATACAAATAAGAAACCGAAATAAACTTTTATTTCATATTTTTTTCTTGACTAAATACAATACAATGCTATAGAAACTGAATAATGTAAAATTGAGCAATTTACATACTTGTGTTTTTTACTATTATTACATTTACATTTACTGAAACTACCCAGCATTATTCGTATGTATGCCATGCACTGTTGTATTTTTATTGCAAACCACCAGTGTTGCCATATTTGAAAAATGATTTAACCTTACTTTTATATATAAATTATGGTATATGGATATTTTTGACGGTATACTAGAAAACTAAAAGGAATCCTAATTTTATTCATAACAATAACTAAATAAACTTTTAAAGTGGATTCAGAGTTCACGTAACGTAACTTAACATTTCATAGTTATCGTAACGTAAGGGCCTGTAAAGTAACGTAACCTTTAATATGAAAATTAAATCGCTTAAAATGTGCTAAAAATCTATTCATCAGTAAACTCGGACACGGGGAATTCAATTCCGTTGAGTGCATCTTCATATCTTCCTTAGTTTTTGAGATATAGCCTCCGGAAGGGTTGCACTTTCCAAACATTTTTCAACATCAGATTTTCGACTCTCCCGAGGCTATAGCTCAAAAACTAAGCAAGCTATTGAGTTGCGCATTGAATTTATGAATATATGAGTAGATTTAAATAAATAGTAGTTTTGCACAGTGTTTATTGTACCTATTGAAATACTAGTTACTCCTTGTAACATTAACTTTCGGATCAGTTGAGTACATATCAGGTCAAGTAGGATACACATAATCGGGTTAAATTGGATATCCATCAGGTCGGCTATCCATCGAGTCCAGTTAGATACAATTAAAAACTATTCACAGGTTATCTATTATCCAATAATAAAATTATGCCTTTGGGAACCATGATTCGACGGCTGGTAACCGCACTTTACGCGCATTCTACGTCTGAATGCCACACTAAGCTATAAATTAAAAACGTGATGATATATTTATTTCATTATTTCTATAAGTTGTTCATTTTGCATCTGTCATTTACATTTCCAGTTTGCAAAGTATGGTTATTAAATAATGCGACAAGTTCCTTCTGCTTTCAGTTAAGAGGTTTTAGAATATGTACACATATAGTAGTATACATTTAGTTCGTACCTTTATTTATTGAATCATGTTTCTATTTCATCATCGTCAAATTATCAATTATGGAGTGCTGGTATGTTGGTCGATTTTTCATGCACAATTTTCGCAATAGAATTTGGTTGTTTTAGATCGAACACATTTCCTTGTATAGTATTCTGATTGATCGACGCACTATATCGGAATGCGTTACTAGATATTGATAGAATATCAGAGCTAATTTGATTATAACCCATATCTATGAATAACTTAATTTGTTAATTTTGAATTATTCGAGTTTCAATAATAATGTAATTATTTTCTAATTTAAAATAGTCTTTAATCTAGAATAACTGCGAGTATACTATGATTTCGATTTAGTATACATGTAAGAATTTTGAATTTCTTTTACTTATTTATTTATTTTGCTATATAAAGAAAAATTATTAATTACAGAATCGAATAAATTTCGAAGAGAATGAGGAACTATATTCTGGCCCAATCGGTGAAGAATATACATATATATTTTGTTATATATTACAAATTATAAATGCGTTTTTGTAAAGCTTACTTCGCTTGCTATTTTACTTTAAAATTTGTATGTAAAATTATCCTGTTCACATTTATTTCTTAAATAAATCATTCGTGATGCGAATATTGTAAAGTTTCCTCCAGGCTCGCTAAGAAAACTCAATTCAAATAAATTATAAATCGAAGATTTTTTTTTTAATGCATTTTTAACAATAATTGCAATCCACTGATTGTGGCTTCTTTCAACTGTTTAAGAAATGTCCATAAATACACTGAAATAAATAATACTCACAGAACAAAAGTGTTTAGTATAAAAATAAGTAGGACAAAAAAAACATGTAAATGCTCAACATGACTATTTAGGTAATTTAAATAGTTATAGCAATGCCGCACTAGTCACTATATCTGAAAACTAATTAAATGTATTTATTCATTATAAAGAAACACGCAAATTAAATAGTATTGAAAATATACTCTTAATATTGCGAATAAAAAAAAATCTTTCTGTTTCATGAATCAGTACGTTAAATACTACTGTTAAAGTACCTGAAGTTTTGATTCATCCTGTATATTACCTATAATATCACGTTAGATTCAACATTAAAAATGTATAGCAAGTATTTTTACTATAATTGATTATTACTCGTTTTGAATCAATGAAAAAAATATCATTATGTGTATGCTCCGTTTTAATATTAATGTTCATATCTAAATATAGTCTGAATAGATTACCTAAATCGAGATTTTAATTTTTTTTCCTATCATCACATTTCAAAAATTGTACAACCTAACTAATGATTTGATTAATAATTTACTAATGTATATTGTTGGGTTAATGAATAAATGAATAAATGGTCGTATTAAATGAATAGACAAAGTTACAAAACAGATCTTAGCAACTAACCAACATTGTATGCAATTACTAACCCGAAATGTAAGCTAATGATGTTAGAGAAGGGTAAGCCAAGCAAGCCACAAGATGAAATATGAACCTTTAATACGGTTTTCATTTTTGGTTGTAGAATAAAATTATGAACCCTTTGTGCCAATGTTGACGCGGCAGGATCTCGTATTTACATAGTTATAGTTAGTATCGTAATAATGCTAGGTCACTTAGTGTAGTTATATGACGTTCAGAGTCTAATACACGAAGGACTTTTGACAGAATACGAGAGAGTTAATGCATGGTCACTGCAGAAATTAATTAAAATATGAAGCGAACTTTAACCTGTCAGTAATTTGACGTTTATTGTCTCGGTCGTTTTTCAGTTATTCATGAAGTTTGAACTGGAATAATAAACTTCAGTGTTTCTCAAACTTCCAACCATAAAATGTTACAAATTTTTATTTTTTTCTTGTTCACTTTTATAATTACACTAATTGAGTCTTTTACAAAAGAACTGAAAGTAATTAGTAATATTTGTTTTGGCGACAATTAAAAATACAATATTGCGATTATTATAAAATTCAATCAAAATGAGAAACCAATTACTTTCTTGTATTTGGCTGTACTACGTTTCTAATTTATATTTCCAAAATAGTATATTAAACAACGAGTTTTATAAAGACATGTTTTTTTCAAAACTTGGACGCGTGTGATAAATGTCTTATAAAATGGGTTATTTTAAACCGAGTCAAATTAGGGAAATTTGTATATGAAATTGACATTTATGCATTTGGTTCATATTTTGAGGTTATATTGAAATTTTAATGTTCTCAGCTTGACAGTTTAAGTATGTCATCCGCTACTAACAACCGTCTAAAACAAAATGTTTCGTATCGTAATGAACGCTCTGTTGATACGCAACTGGGTTTCATAATGACTTGCTTATGAACATAAAAGAGAAAAATAAAAATATCAGTCTTCAAATCACAACATCCACAGATATTAAGTGAAGGAAAAGTCACAGGGGTAACTTTTTATCAAAAATCAATTGCACGCTGTGAAAATCGAATTTAGACTCGCAATTCTACAATCCCATACGTTGCTACTAAGCTAGTCATTCCATTTTGTTTATGTCATTTACATTTCCAATATATCTCAAGGAAGCAATCTTATTTTGTATAATCAAGTTTTAACTGATGGCGTACCTAATTGTCTTTCCATCTTATTTGGTCTATAAATCAAAATTAGTCGATTAAACTTTACGTTAATAGAATTAAACTATGGTCAAACTAGTTCCTATAAACAATTTACAAAACTAGTTGAGTTAGTATCTAATTCGTAACTTTAAAAAATCTGGTTAGCTTAGCAAAATGGGTTTTTTGTATTAAATGCGCGAAAGGAGTGTTTTTTGTTGCGCGTGAGAATGCCACTTTTAGTTTAGACCACAAAAAAGTCATTTGAATGCTCCAAAAAACAAGAATTTCGTTCACGAAATACAAACAATTTTTTTGTACTACTATCAGAAAAGAATAATACAATAATTATTGATTTATTCAAGTTATTGAAGGAATATAATGAAAAATAATATGAATTTGGTATTATTATTGAGGTATTTTAACCATTATTGGGTAATTTAGGGAATTTAACATTTTAATTTTATACATATTTTATTTATAATTTTATATTTTTTGTTTTTTTCTATTTTTATTTTTTGTGTGTATCTTTTTTGTTATTATTGACATTTTACAAATATCTATTTGATGTTACGTTTTTAACGTTTGTTTGACATTTTGATTAATTTGTTAGTTTAATATTATAATTATTATATTTGTAGCTTAAGGTGCTGATGAGCTAATATTTTAACTTGAAACATTCACAAATATATATTTTTTTAAATATATCGAATTTTGAAGCCTTTTATTCATTTAATATTAATATATATTTCAATTAAACTGATTAGAGTGTCGGATAGTCTAGCAAAACTAATGACACTTTTACCGTGTAATACATTATTCGGCGTTATTAAGTTTCTTTTTCTATTTCTACCTCCGAAGAGAGAAAAAAGTTAAAGTTTTGGGGAGAACATATATCAGAGAGTAACAAAACCGCTAAGCGTAAGAAGCAAAGAACATGGCATTTGGTATTAGGCACAGATCGCAGATTCGCGCTGCGATAGGCCTTCCAAGCCACAAGAGACGCCAACAACAGCCCGCCGACGTCTATGTGCTGTTATGTGTGTCACTCGATGGGGTAATTAATGGAGCTGAAGGATTCAGGGTCTTATGGACTTTTGCTTGTTGAATTGTTGAAAAATTGAGCCAGAGCAAGTTACTTGTGAAATTACTGTTCCCTCGAACCGTACTGCAGTTCGATACGATTTCCGATTAGACTATAATCATTTTTAAATCTATGGAAAACTACGTGCTATGATATTATTTCGTACAAAAAATGTTCCGTTTGTATTTTCATGTAATGATATCACAATTACAAGGCAGAATAATATCATAACGCGCATATGAACAAATAAAAAAATATTACGATTATGTTACGTTGAGAAGTGGAGAAAGTACTTCAGGGATGTATTTTAATTATAATGACGCGTCTGAATTGAGTTATCTAACTAACAACAATAGTTAAGTTTTTATTGCTCTCGCAATACAAGTAATAATTTTTATGAAGCGATGTGTAAACATCAGAAATAATTGCAAAAGAGTGAACTTCTTATCTTGTTTGTATAAGAGTAACATAAAACTAATGACGCACTAAAATTTCTGCTTAAAATTGTGGTTTCCGGAGAATAAATATGAAAATTTAAAATAAATGACAGCTACTTTAAATCTTACAGCCATTTTTGCAGATAACAAAGCTTAAAATGAAGCAAACATTTGTATAAAGCACGTGCGATTTCCAGCTCAGCATGTCGTAAAATCCGCAGAAATTTTAAAGGTGCAACTGTGCAAATTTCTAGAATAAACCCGTATTCTAAATCTACAGACTTCCTGTCTTTTAACATGTTTACATGACGTCACGGAACATAAACTCTTTTATAAGTTAAAATTTATCTCGTAATTTAGTTTTCTTGAAAAATATAAGGTGATATATGAACATGATGAACTTAATACGGTGTATAAGTTAGGTGTCACCAGTGAAAATGGTTATATTGCCCAATTATACAACAGAATCCATTCACTAATGGGCAGATACTGCAATGAAGTCCAGACCCAGTCCAGCAAATTGCCAATGAATCTCTCGGCAAGCTATTTGGGGCCAATTTCCAGGCATTACTCTCACTTTCGCTAGATTAAATTTATGTAATATCGTCAGCATCTTGTTCACGCACAACACACATTATTGCTGCTACGGACTGAGTTCTGTGAATTCTGATTCTGTTTTCAATCATTGCGACACACAAATGTTACCAGACATAAGTATAGCCGCACAGGGCTGTTCCGACTCGGGGGTGCAAGGCGTGCGATATTTTAATAGGTATATAAAATATATTTCGACCCTTCATTTCCACCACTTAATAATGTTAGACCTCCGAAAAAAAACAAGTATTATTTGACTATGAGAGGATGAGGCTCCACAAAATCCGCGGGACCTATTTAAAATTAATTTAAATTTTTTGACATTGAACACTATATTATCAAAAGTAGAAGAAACGTTTCAACAAATAATAACCCATCACACAGTTTTCGATTTTCTCAATGACTTACGAGCCGATAATTTCCTTAAAATAGATAAAGCAAATAGGTAAATCTCTAGAGAATATGTTACATGATCCATCTTTAATTGAAAAAGATCTTATAGCTGAAGATTTATGCGAAGAAATTGATAACTTCACACCACATATTTCCCCTGAAATGGACGCATTAGATGTGATTCAATACATATTTACAAATAACCTCACTGATCTGTTTCCAAATTTAGCTATTGCTTGTTGTTACAGTTGCTAGCGGCGAGAGAAGCTTTTCGAAAATAATCAAAAATTATTTATATCTACAATGGGGCAAGAAAGGCTTTCAGACTTATCTATCATTAGTATAGAAACAAAATCTGAAGATATACGTGTATCCGATATTATATCAGAGTTCGCTTTAAAAAAAACCAAGAAAAACAAAGTTTTTAAAAACTTTTTGTATATTTAGTATAAATATGTATATTTGCTTTATATTATTGTATCACAGTATATGTACTTTATTTTCTTTATATTTTGTTATTATATGTTTACATCAATAACTTTTGTATGTATTAATTTATTAGTTTATGATTTTAATAAATAAAATGTATATTTTTACTTCTGCTGTGTCTGTTTTATTTAAGGTAAAAATATTTTAGAAACATTCAAGTTAATCAATTGGGGGAGGTCGCAAAGTTAATGTCGCACACGAGCGACACATACCCTAGGAACGCTACTGTAGCCGCGTAGCGCCACACCATGTAGCCCAGGAAATGAAACAATTATGTGGTACATTTGTTTTGGTCCCAGTGTTGCGTACACTTTTTGGCAATCTCACCGCAAACTCATTTAAAGTTTTCTCTTTAATATTTATTTTGCTTGTCACTAAATACAAACAGAAATATGATTTAAATAAACATAATTCAATTCATTTACTGAGCTTGTTTCGTTTTCCGTTGTGGCAGCAGCTGTGATCGCGGGAGAAAAGTCTGGTCAACCACGTAAACTTTGTCTCACAAGCTACGCGTGAAATATACTGAAAAAATTGGGCGACGAACAACCAGCCAACAGCCACTCCGGATTCTGTCGTATAACGTAGCACCGTACTCTCCGTTCTCAACTGAAAATTGATTGAAAGAGGTCGACGCGAACGTGTAAGCGGCTCTCTAATTTCAAATTACGAACATATTTCTCTAATCATTTATCATCCATGAAATTTACACTCTAATAAATATAATTATCATTCTTCTTCCTTACTGAATAATTGTGGTTAAACTGTGTTTGACTTTCATAAATTATCTAATTTTCTACATTCATAACTATAAAAGCTGAACTGAAACTATTCGTTGGTTGAAGAAGAATTTATTGAAAAGAATTTGTAAAAGATTGCAGCAAATGTAAAGTTTAAGTTCGATAAGAAAATTAATTGATGTGATTGATTGTTTACGGTTAAATGGAGAACTCCGTATTTAAAGAATGAAAGCATATATACAAAGGGGCATTACAAATGTTGATGAAGCGATAATATTGTATTGAAAGAAGTTCAGTTGGTTGGAATGGTTGATTATTGTTGATCTGATGACAAATAAGTTAGTTAAATCCATCTATGAACGTGTGAGATTGCGTGAACGTCCCAGTTATAAATGGATTAGTATGATTGATGACTTATTGTATAAAAGGAAAATTCTGCGTGGAAAAATAAAAGAACTTGCATGAAAGGTATGATTGGAAAAATAGTGACGCCAATAACATTCTAAAACAGAAAATACTAGTTGTCGAATTTACGCAAAGTAGAATCTTAAAATAAAATACTTTTTCATTTGAATTACGCTATATTCTACAAACGGGGTAGCACGTACCCCTGAAACTTTGAAAGAACATCCGCTAACAGAATCATCAAAATATCAGACCGCGTCCAATATTCTCATAGTGACAAGATACTCGCATCAACCACACAAACGCTCCTTCATTCCTCACAACCGAAATCCACCATCACGCAACAAATGCTCAATCACAACTATCCATTCGTTCTTGTACACCTGTTTCATAAATCTTTCACTTGCGCCCACTCCTCTAACAACGAATCTATAAGGAAATGAAGGAAGCATCGACATACGCTTGTATTGGGAGTCAATTCTACACAATTGCAGTTAAACACTCTGTATTAAGAATTGAAAATGAATCAGAAAGATTAGAAAGAAAGGAGTTTTACTTTGCTCTTGTTTTGAAAGTGACTGATACGAAATATATAAGCAACACCATAACGACCAGAACATAATAGCGGTCATAATGACTCATAATGCTCGCTCCGTTCAATTTAATTTTATGTTTTAAGTAGTGTTTACAAATAACTATTTTGTTGTACTTATATTCATAAAAAAATAATAATAAATAAAGCTAGGCGTGGTGAATGTGAGACGAGACGAGAATTAATTGTTTCTTGCGTCATCATTAATTGTTTAGGGAGAAATTTTGTTGGAAATTCAACACTGACAAAAGGGCTTCATCAAATTTATGAAATATATGTCTTACCTGCACGTGTACCATGTATAATGAAATAATGACTCCCCAAGAAGCATAGGAGTTAAGATAACAGCAACGTGAGAGTAGCGAAGTTTTGATGAAATGTCATTCATTTGTTATAGAGGCACAAGTGGCATAGACATCGATCTTCGGCGAGTGGATATAGATCAATGTCCCTTGCCCGAGGGAAGCACCCAACTGAATATCTTTGCCGCGTCAGACAAATGCAAGAAGAGGACAACCGTGGTAAGTATCAATACCCAAACTATAAAATTATTGCGTTCCATTTAAATTTCCGGTTTGGTTATTTCAAGCTTTCTCTCAAAAACAAATAAGCGAGATAATTAAATTTTATATTATTAAAGAATAAGGAGTGATTGGATTTTGACGAAATTATTCAGCTGAGAGTGATTGATTATTGATACAACTTTAATTAGATTAATTGATTGAACAGATGTCACTTGATGAAACTTTATAATTAACTATCTATAACCAATAACAAAGGAAATAATCAAATTGGATTGTGACCTTTACATAAACATAATTAAGTTTCCTGGAATTTTCAAACTAAAAAAATAAAATTTAAATAATCCAACTCGCCTAACCTTCAAAAGAGTGAATGAGTACCTATATACAAGATGTTTCTATACCCCTGCACGAAATTTTAATGACATATATAATTTGATATACTGATTATAGAATAAAAAGGAGTTTTTTTAAATTCGCAAAAATTAGGGTATTTCATTCCTAGCGAACATGTTTAGTGTCACTGGTTTTAATGACATAAAAATAATATTTCTTAAAAATTTAAAACTTTTCAATAATAAGTTTCGCGGCATCGAGTTCGTTGTCACTTATTAATTATGTATTATTTTTATTACTTTTTTTTTAATTAATTTATAAAATATTACTTTTGTTATAAATAACTACTGCTGTATTATAGGTTCTGGATACCAGTCTCTGACTGCTTGCAGATCCTTGAAATGTGATAATAAAATAAATAAATACACCATACGGCCAAATAAACTAAATCTAATTTTATTTAAAATTCATGCACTAGATTTCTACTATTATTTATTATAGTTTAAATTAACACAGACTTAAAAATATCTCTCTCGCATATCTAGTCTATTCGCATTTCCTTCTACTATTCATGTCTCCTGCCTTCGTCTAACTAACAATTAATTTTGAAGATATTGTTATGTTTAGAATTGGCCTGATTTTAATCATAATTTAATCAGTGTGATCCAATTAACAATTATAAAATTATCATTCGGCATATTAAAAAGAACAAAAAACATTTGAATTTTAAAAAAATTTTACGTAAAACTTTGCAGATTTAATTTTAAAAAGCCATTGGGAATGAAAGAAGTATTTCGCATGCAACTAAGCTTCATAAAAGCAGTAAAAGTTTTTAAATACTAATTATAGTACAACATCCGCAGTGCATTTATTTATTAATTCTCTGTAAACGTTGTTCTAATAAGAATATTTACACATGAAAGCATCGTTAAGTATTAATAGTATGGGAGAGGACATAATCAGAATATGTTGCAACATGCATCAAGTTTATAATGTTATTAGTAATTACTACGGTTAGCTTATGGAGAATGTTAATGACAGCTAATAAATTAACACACATGAATAATATTTAATGTTAAAATTAATCGCCTGATGCAATGATTAAATATTTAAAATACACGAATAAATATCCTATAAATATTTATCATTGCCCAAATTTAATAATTTAATTTCTAGTACATATATGTAGACATAAGCACTTAAATGAAAGATTATAGTTTACCTAAATGAATAATTTCGCAGCAAATGTAATTTCATATGATTTCGATTTTCAATTATTTATATAAGCCAGGCTTAAATTTTAAGTCTCTTTGGTGCAAACAGGCATACCTAATCTCTTAATTTAAATAGGGATCGCGTTTGTAATAAAGCCCTGAGTTTATGCGGGACGTTAACTTGGTTTTAAAAATTTTATATCATTAAAAAAAAGATATATCTGTATAATGATTAAAGTAAATCAGAAAATTTATGCTTGCGCACACATATCACAGCTATGCGTAGCAAATCTAGACAGATACAGATTTACGAAAGAGTCGTTTTGGACACGGTAATCAGATTTGGAAATCTAATTTATTTATCTTATTGCATTGATGACGTTATTGAAGCAATATAGTTCACGGGCGAAATATTATCTTTATTAATCAATCCAAAAAATATGTAACATTATTCAAATGGCAGTGAAGAACTGAATGTTGATAAATTTTATTTTATATATATATAGGGTGTATCTGTACTTCGGGAAAAAATTAAAGGGTATATACTATAAGACGTACTGATCATGGAACAAAAAGAATTTTTGTAAAATTCGCTAAATTAAGGATGGTTTACTTGAAATGAACATTTTTAGGGCTACCGGCTTAGCATACTTTATTGCTTGACCTGCTGCATTTAACTAAATTAAATTATTAATTACACAACATCAGACATTTATTTGGTGTTGTGTAAACAATTACGTGTAAGAAGAATTAAATAAAATTATAAAAAATATCTATCAACCAGTGGTTAACTAAATGCTGCAAATTATTTTGAGAATTAAAAGAAATGCGGAATTCGGGTGTGAGGAATAAATGAGCTTGTAGGTAAAGTTTAGCATACTACGTTACATTATATTTTGGCATGTTCTAGTTTTATTTGTTAATTTACTTGTTAGTGGCCACGTTTGGCAGCTGTAGATGATGGTTGGCCTGACATACATATCGAAAGTTTTGCTTTTGATAGCTTGGTCAATATTACCTTTGAATATGTTTTGGAGAGACCAATATTTTTTCCAGGCCATGTTAATCTCTTTCTCAAGTCCGTTTTCAAAACTGATTACTGTCCTAAGGTATATGTAGTCCTCAACATATTCTACCTCTTCTAATTTAATTTTAATTCTTTTTCTTCCTTCATCTGAGTTTATCATTATTTTTGTTTTGTTCGTGTTAATCACTAATCCGACTTCTCTGCTGCACTATGTCTCTTATGAGTTCCTGCAGTTCCTCAGCTGCAGCTGTTATCATAGCTATATCGTCTGCAAATCATAAGTTATATAATTTCTTCCCATTAATACTTATACCATATTTTTCTGATATATACATCATATTGTAAGAGGCAGTTGTCTTACTCCCTTGCATATTTTTAACCTTCTGCCTATTCTTTCTGTTTTGATAACCGTTGTATTGTTTTTCTTGTATGTTTCCTGGTACAGTGCTTTCCATATGCTCTCATATTCTAAGGAATCGAAGGCTTTTTTTAAATCAATAAAACTGTATGAATTTTATAGTTATACTCTTTGCTTTTCTCCATTAATTGGTTAATGTTATGTAGGTGGTGGATTGTTGATTTATTTTCCTAAAGCCCGCTTATTACTACGTTTGATACTTCTGGACATAGTTTTTCATTCTTCTTTGTAGTGATTTAGTAAAGATTTTACTCAGTGTTGCTATGAGACTGATAGGTCTGTAATTTTTAATATCAGATTTGTCTCCTCTTTTGTAGCAGTATAATTTCTGATTGTTTCCATCGTATTGGAATTTATTCGGTTTGTAATATTCTATTGAACAGTGTTTGTAGAATAGACAAAATTTTGATTAACTCGTTTATTAGGGCGTCTTCTCCTGGACACTTTTCAAAATTGAATTCGTCTATAGTCTTTGAGATTTCTTCACTTGTAAAGTGCCTGCTTATTTCTTAAGTTAAATGAAGTGCCATCCTTCTTCTCGCAGTAGTAAAGGTTTTTTTTAAATTGTGTGGCAGTCTCTAGTAATATTTTTCTCTCGTGTTCTGTATTATCGTTATTCTTCAAATTGTAAATCCATTGTTTGCTTAGTTTTTTATTATGATCTCTTGTTGACATATTATGTCTGCAATTTGTTGTAAAGTTATATAATAACTGGTACCGGTTCCAACAAAATTCAATTTACGATTTAATAGCTGAGAAAATTTCTATGTTTAGTATTCATTTTTACCACTAGATGTAATATTGTAATATGTCAAACGCAAACATAAATTGAATTCTAAATGTTCATATAAATCTATTAATGTTCATATAAATCTATTACTGTTCATAAATAAAAAATGTTCATGTTTATGTTGCTTTAAAAGTACAAAAAAGAACTAAGTTGCTACTGGAACAAATAGGAAACACATCCAGTTGGTTCAACTAATGATATTCGTTCTATTTTACATATTCAGTGACGTTTATTGAAATACTGGATCCTATTGCGTTATTCAGTTTTTTTTCCAGAGAGTAATCACTCTTTAAATTAATGACACATACATAAATGGATAAAATTTAAATCATTGAAAAATAATTAGAATAAGAGTTGTAAATGTATTTTTGGTACAACTCTTTGAAATAATATTGTCATAATTAATATTTACACGGATATCATTTAATAAACAACATTTAATTACAAAAAAATAAAAATAACACCTAAAAATCGCAAAAGAAGCAATTTTAATGCCGCAAAATAATAAATAACTGCAGTTCACAAGCATAAATATATTACTTACTGAGTTCTTTAACGATAGAGTGCCACTGCCAGAATGGGTGATAGCATGTTTATTTTTTTGTGAATTTTGGTTGAACCGGTTCAAAAATTATGTTTCTATATAGTTCGAAGCACGAAGAATACACTCGTTCAAACCGCATTTCAATATCTATTTAGTTTTTGAGTTATATCGATTTTAGACTTTTTTAAAAACTCAACTTTGAGAGCCCATTTCTCGAAAACTAAAAGAGATATTGAAATGCGGTTTGAACGAGTGTATTTCTCGTGCTTTACTTAACCTATACCAAAATTTTGAAAATTTTGAAAATTTTACAATTTTTTCAAAACTTTTCCTTGTCAATATTTCAAAAAGTTGAAGAGTTATTGCAAATCTGAAAACACCAGTGAATTTTCAAAATTTTGGTATAGGTTAAGTAAAGCACGAGAAATACACTCGTTCAAACCGCATTTCAATATCTCTTTTAGTTTTCGAGATATGGGCTCTCAAAGTTGAGATTTTAAAAAAGTGAAAAATCGCTATAACTCAAAATCTCAAAGAGATATTGATTTGCGGTATGAACGAGCGGTATGAACGAGCGTATTTCACGCGGTTCAATATGTCATCTCAACTGACTGACAAATGTTAATATTTTTATATCATCATCATTTATATAAAATTTGAATAAATTTGGTCAGTTAGAAGAGCAGATAAGTTGATAGCATTTTTGAGCGTTTTCGCTTGTACTCCGGAGCGGCCTTAATTATAAACACAGAAATTACTAATTTTATTATATCGGGTGTAGAATTGAAATATGTAATACAGGAAATACAATGGTACTTTTTAATATGATGATTGTTGCATTCCTAATTAAATTAGAAAAACTACATCTAATAAGTGCTCAATTGTTTTTTATGCAAGAGTAACAAGCAAACGAAAAATTGCTTTTATAAAGAAAGTTCTATCTTTAATTTGACAAGCTCATACTTGATCGTGTATTGTCATATTTTATTCAAAATAATAATATCAATAAAGTAATGACAATAATAATAATGAAAATGATCATAATAAATGAATGAATAATTTCAAGGAAACACAAATTATAATTTATAATAAATATTTTCATGTGGGGTCCATTGCGACCATGAGTTAATCCTGCTCTGACAGTTACCAAGACTTGAACTCACGAACATTTACTTGGTAGGCAAAAGTTGTATTCATAGGACTGTGACTGTTTCTATACCATCGATGTAAATCAAATGCATCTACACGACAAGTGATGATTATCTACACGTGTTCGTGTTATAATTTACTAACTAGAATTCTGGGAGAGTCGTGATGTTCCACATTACCAAACCCAGAATCGGTGTAAGGGCTCTGCGCCTTGAGCTAACGCTAACGTAACTGTAAGTCAGTGGTTTATTGAGAATTGGTGTCTGACAATTGGCCTCAAATCAAAATCGTCATGACACAATTGTCCCCGGAGAACTAGTTTCTGATATTTAGTTTACAATATGGAAATTTAAAAAAATGCATATTTTCGAACAAGTTTATTGAAATATTTATAATAGAAAATAAATGTTATCATTAATAAATAAATAAATACAGTATGTTTGACAACTTATGGATTTATTTTAACCCCATATAATACTCAATGTACTGATTGGGAAACAAAAAGATTTCTTTTTAAAAAGACAAAATTCAATGCACTTTATATGAAGTAAACAATTAATTTTGCGAATTTAAACAAATATATCTTTGTTATATAACCTTTCAATACCGTATACGAAATCAGACTAGGTACTCAAATAAAAAATAAAAATAAGGCATTACACCAGGTACCTACATAATAACTAATTCATAAATGATTATTAGTAGGCAGTGTATATACTTTTATTTCATTAGTAACGTATTTATTAAATGTACCAGTGACACTAAAAATATTCGCTAGGAATGAAATACCCTAATTTTTGCGAATTTGAAAAAAATATTTCTGTTCCATAATCAGTATATCAAGTGAAATATATCATTAAAGTTTCGTATATATATATACGTACAAATAGTACCTTAAGAAGCCCGGGATATTCTTGGGGCGTTGTTCCACCCACTCTTTGTAGTTCTGAGAACGGAGTATATTCAGTGATTTTGGATACATATATTTAAAATTAGTAGTAATTCCTGTCGAGGGGAAACATTTTTCTTGATTTGTGAATTTTATATGTTAACTATAACTTGTGTAGCCCGAATATGTTATTTGTACGTTACGAAGCCCGTTTATATAGAATTCGCTATCTTACGTTCATTGTTCAGCCCGACGATGTTGCCAGTTTTTATCCAAATACGGCATCGCCTTTGTTATTGAAGTATGATTCAATAATTTTTATGCGTATGTTAAAATCTGTGTCCATTGGTTTGCATGTGTGAAGAAGGAAATTTTAACTTTTAAGCATATGATAGAAATCAAATACGATATTAAATTTAAAAGTATTAAAATGCAATGCCTTATTTATTAGCTCCTCCGCCACTACCAAATTTGGGGGTGAGTTGACGGCTGGTAACCTCATTTTACGCGAAAAAATATACCACTAACTGAGATCTGCTATAGCAGAATGCCACTCAAAGTGATAGATAAAAGGCGTAATGAGTTTTTTTGTTTTAAGACAAATATAAATAGTAATATTATGTTTTTATTTTATGTATATTTACATGTTAAAATAAATGTAAAAATCTAAAGCTAAGACCTAACTAACAAAGAATTTAACCCCTAAACCTTAATAAAAAAAATCAAATCTATAAACATATTTTGAGAATTAAACTTTCACCCTCAGTAGAAAAGGGAAAAAATCAAGATTACACGACTTGTGAACCAAATCAGTGGTCAAGATAGAAACCAATTTGCCCAAAAGGTCCCATACCTATTTATATTAAAACGAAGCAATCCATGTCCGAAAAATTAATAAGCATAACGCGTAAGTCAACTAAAAACTAATTACCTAAGAAATCAAACAATTTACTGTTAGGTATGGGACCCAGGTCAAAATTAATCAACCAATGTTTATTTTTAAATATGTTTATAAATTGCATTAAACAGTTAGACGCGATTGAGAGTATAAACATTTTTCTTGGATACGGCTCATTGCTTCGTTTTGGTATAAATAGGTATGTCCCCTTTTGGGCAAATTGGATTCTATCTTGACCACTGATTTGGTTCACAAGTCGTGTAATCTTGATTTTTTTTCCCTTTTGTACTGAGGATGAGAATTTAGTTCTCGAAATACGTATCTAATTTGATACATTTATTAAGGCTTAGGGGTTAAATTCTTTGTTAGTTAGTTCTTAGCCTTAGATTTCTTACATTTATTTTAGTTATGGCTTCCCGGTCAAATGAATTAAATACATATTTTAAACTCAAAAGGAAAATAAAATTAACCAACGCGGATATCATTTTCTTAAAAAAAATTGAAACTAAATTCAATCTTTCCTAAATTCATTAAAATAAATCTTTTAAAAAACTGTAAAATACCGGAAACTATAATATAACACGTTAAACGTAAATGGTTAATCAATGAAATAAAAATGTTGTACGCTAAACGCAATAAATTAAAAATAAAAGTTTGCGACCTACATTTAAAATTAACCAAAAATTTAAATAATATTGACTGTCAATCCTGGACAGCATTTGACAATAATTTACATGAAGTCATTCATCATAAACTCAATAACAAAATTATTAAAATAAACAATAAATTTCAAAATCTTATTCCTAAAGCTGTCATTAATAATAGTAACATTCGCGAAGAATTAATAATAAATCAATCGGATGAACAGTTTAACATTAATGAAGTTAACTTACTTAATAAAGGTTTAAAATATGCGCTTAATAATAAAGAAACACCGTTAGAAGAACGTATTGCCTCTATTGAATCTAATATTAAAAAGTTTGATAACTCCACTAAAGAATATATAAGAAACGCGTGTGAAATACAAATTGCAGACAATATTATAAAATACGGAAATATAATTTCGATTAATACGGAACATAAAATTATTAAAAATTTAAGAAAACGGGACGTATTTTATTTAAAAGCGGATAATGGAAATAAAATTGTAATTATAAATAAGTTAGATTATTTTGAACGGGGTAATAACTTAATTAAAACCTGACCTTATAATGAAATTTAAAAAAAACACAATGATAACGTCATTAATTTAATTAAAGATTGTCTTAATTTAATTTCTAAATAACTAAACTATAGTATAACAATTTCTAATCCAGTAATACCAAAAATGTACTGTCTCCCTAAAATATGGACATATTTTTATTTTTTCTGAAACCAAAATAAATATAAATATATATATAAATTTACACCATGATACTTCGATTAATTATCAAACTGATGCGTATAATAATTTATAATATGCTCAATTTTTTTTTCGGGAATTTAACAATTTATTTTTTATATATTTTATTTTAATTTTTTTTTCTATTTTTATTTTTCATAAGTATCTTTTTTGTTATTATTGACATTTTACAAATATTGTTTTATATTTTTACGGTTTTTAAAGGTTTGACATTTTGATTAATTTGCTAGTTGTATTTTAAGGTGCTGATGATGAGCTAATATTTTTGCTCGAAACGACTACAAATAAATATTTTATAAAAACATTGGATTCTGAAGCATTTTCTCTATTTAATAGATTATTATTATTATTATTCTGATCCATTAGCAACTCGAATCGCTCATTTAATTTCGACATAGCCGTGCCAAGTAAATAAACACAAATTATATTAAATTTTTTCATTGGGTCTAAAATGGGCTCATCTGTAGCCTCGTAATTAAAATGTCTTTTTCGGGGACGTGGACGAGCAGTTTCGGTAATTGTTAGATGTGTAGCAATAAGAGCTATTTTAACTTGTACATTGTGCGCGATATAACAAGTGCCGAAAGCGGTATGAGGTGTGTTTAATAAAATAATTTATTATTGGTGCCTATATTTTTATTTTGTGCATGCATTTGACTTAACAAAGTGTACGAAACGGTGCAATGACGTTGTTATTGAATAACTTAGAGTTTAATGAAATATCGAAATTTATAACGCTCGGCCTGTGTGCGCCCCCTAGGACTCTGCGCCCGGGTGCGCCCGCACCCCTTGAACTCCCGGGTAAAGACGGCCCTGACTTTAACCATCACTGGCAACATAAAACAGCAGCACTTAATTTTCTAGTTAATTGGTAAATAAACTTTCCTTTAAATAAAACAAGATTTAACAAAGAATTAAAATATATTAAACAAACTGCCATTTATAACGGTTTTTCGGATAAATTAATTGATAAACGTGTATCTAAATTCAAACATAAAAAAAGAATTTTTTATAAATAGCACATTTAGTTCGAATAAAAATAATTAAATTATTTCTTTACCCTATGACTCAGTCTCTCGAAGTTTAAATAAAGTTTTTAATGATATCGATATAAAAATCACTTACAAATCTAATAATACCCTTAAAACATTATTAGGTAATCCTAAAGACAAAATTGAACTCCTTCAAAATTCGGGAATTTACCAAATTTCGTGTAATGATAGTGATAAAGTTTACATCGGGCAAACTCAAAGGCAATTAATAACAAGATTTAAAGACCATATAAACTACGTTAAATACGGTAATCCGGAAAAATCGAGCGTAGCAGAACACATATTTCATAATAATCATAATATTAACTCCGATAATTTAAAATTACCAAAGGCGGTAAATAGTATTAAACAGTTAGACACGTTTGAGAGTATAAACATATTTAAAAATATTCATCGGTTGATTAATTCTGACCTGGGTCCCATACCTAAAGTAAATTGTTCGATTTCTTAGGTAATTAGGTTTAGTTGACCTAAGCGTTATGCTTATTAATTTCTTGGACACGGCTCATTGCTTCGTTTTTAGTATAAATAGGTATGTCCCTTTTGGGCAAATTGAATTCTATCTTGACCACTTACTTGGTTCACAAGTCGTGTAATCTTGCTTTTTTCCCTTTGTACTGAGGATGAGAACTTAGATCTGGAAATACGTATCTAATTTGATTCATTTATTAAGGCTTAGGGGTTAAATTCTTTGTTAGTTCTTAGTCTTAGATTTCTTACATTTATTTTACGAAGATAAACAAAAATTCGGAGACAAAAATTGGGTAAAAATAAAAGCTTTTGTGTACAATTGTTATAAGTAATTTTTGTGTTGTTTTACATTTGTTGACTGTATTAATATAACCGCACTTCACGCGAAAAAAAATATCACTTACCGACATCTGCTTAGGCAGAATGCCACACCCAGTAATGGGTAAAAGGCGTGATGATATAATATTTAATATAAATTTTATTGTTTTATTATTTTTAGTATTTTATTTTATTTAAAAATGTGTAGCTAATGTAACAAACATATTATAAACGAGTGTGTGACAATGTTATTGCTTTTTTGTATTTTGTTTTTTTTTTGCTTAAATATAAATCATCTATTTCAATGATTAACTTTTTTATTTAATTTTTTAATTCATATTTATAGAAAAATAAGTTATCTTGAAGCCCTCGCCAAAAACCTGTAAGTGAGATATGTATAGAAATAATTTTAAAAATTTGACGGTGTAAATTGAAAACATATGTTTGCAAGTAGTTTTATTTATTTATTTATTTGATTACGCTGCCCGACAGGCGAAGTTTCACAGTATTTGGATTCCGTCATCAGCTTAATCATAATTCACGTAACTGCAAAGCAACGTTGACAGTTATCACATATGGGCTGCACAAGATGCAGAATATATCTTTTTATATACATATACGCAAAGAGACATCTACAGTGAGATCTGGTGAACTATTCCGTATGTTTATATGGGTAAATGTATCGTTATGGAGCCCACCTCATATTTCTGCAATATATTCCTATTATATGATTCATTGGAATAGTGCTGATATACACGTGAAACGTTGTTTAGCCCGCATGAGGGCTACACAACGTCGTTTCGGGCTGAACATAGTACTATATATATATAAAATGGGCCGCACAATAACCGTTTATATGTATATATATATATATATATATATATATATATATATATATATATTGGAAACTAAATGTCACGGCCAATTGTGTGGGGACGAACTTACTCCAGGGACCAATTATCAAAGAACCAAATTATGCTGAGACGAACTTGCTCGAGAACCGAATATCGAGGACGAATTACTGAGGACCAATTCTCCGCATGTCGTAAGCAAGAAATAATGAAGTAAATAAATAAAAAAATAAAAGCAAAACGTTTCTTGTAAATTTCGAAAAAACTCGGACATTACAAAATTCTTTACATTCATCTATTAATATTTACGTTAAAATATAAAAATGTAGTAGGCATTATTCTGTATTTTTAGTAAAACCGATCTCTAATTTGATATTTATTCCTGTGTACAGTGCGTTCCGATATCGAGGCTGGGATTCCGACGGGGCAGCTACAAGTGCGTTTGCCGTAGAGGTTTCTACTTCCCGGACACTAAAGCGGAAAGAAGGTACTACAATGGCACTGTTGTCGAGGAGGAATACGAACGACTGATGTTGGTGAGTACAGATGTGCTATTTTTAATACCAAATCGATTCTATGTAGTGGTTTAAAGCGTTCTAACCTATTTCCGATTTCCGAATTCCTGGAGCTGTGATATTTTTATCAACTATATGGAATGATGCAGAAGTAACTTTACCCATTATGTTTTCATATCATTTAATTGTTATTCTACATAACAAGAACTTAATGTCAATTATATTTAAAGCTTATAGTGAAATACGAATCAATGAAATATAGTTGTATTTTAAATTTATATATTGAAGGCAGCGAGATAAAGATACACCCAATTTGTATGTACTAGGCTACGAATATTACAAATAATAAATAAAATTTACATATTATTGCATAAAATCAAATCGTTACTCTAGTTTTGTTCACGAAAAATAACTAAAGGCAGTTCATGTTAAAATAAGGTATCCGTCGGGTTGGTTATCCATCGGGCCGGGTATCCATTGGATTCAGTTGGATACCAATCGGGTTCAGGTCGGATCGGGTTTCAATTTTTTTGAAAATACGTATCTCAATCCTATACGAAATGTGTCTTATGACTTCTAGAGAAAAACAGTTGTCAATCAATTGTTTTCCGTCATATAAATATACTGATATAATTTTCATAAAGCTATCGTTCTGAATGCAATACTGAATTAAATGTTATGTTTCCGACCCACAGAATAACAATTAACGTAAGAAAGGCGATTTTTGGCTACTTTGGGGGACTTTGTTCACTCTTAGGAAAGGTTGATTCATAACGATGATTATACTGAAATAATCAGTGATAATTTGGGAAAAAAATATCAAAATTCCAGTCAATTTGAAGTATACTTCATTACATTATAATGTAAAAAAAGTTATAGACGAAAATCTATAAAAAAGTGCAAAAATGGCGATTTTGGGAACTCGGTGCTATCTGGGTATTCACCAGAAACATGTTTCAGGGCAGCTGCAGCACTTTTTAAATCCTAGAGAACGAAATCTAATTTTTTCGACCCACCCTAATATATATATATATATATATATATATATATATATATATATATATATATATATATATATATATATATATATATATATATATATATATATATATATATATATATTTAGTATATGAATAGTTCTAATTTATAAAATATGTCTTTTTTGTGTCTACAAAAAAAGGAAAACATTCTGGAAAGCAATGAAGCTTTGTTTTTAGAAATAATTTGATTTTATTTGCTTGAGAAGTCAAAGCCTCTCATACCGCATTTGATAATTTCATTATTAAGAAGTACGCTCTGTGCGGATTTTGAAACCACAGCATAACTGTGTTTTAATTACATATTGATAAAAACTTTTCTGGTTAATTAATAGCAAATCCCAAAGTTGTGAGCTGCGACCACAGACCTAAGAAAGCAAAGATGCAATCTCGACGCAATGAAGTTGTCAACGCGTTGCTAAAGCATCGATTGTTGACGGACTACAATTTAGATTGTCAACGGTCCTGGCTTCTGCGACGTTGGTTATCTCGCTATTACGGACTTGTCGACAATCAATGTAAATTCGATATCGGTTATCAGCGACGCAAATAGCTCGTATCCGTTTTTTTATCTTCGGGATAACGACAACCATTTGTTTTTTTTAGAAATGCTAGCGGTGTTTAAAATTGCGTCGCTGTAAAAAAATTTGTAAAAAATCTCGAGCTTGAAATTACTCAAACATCGACAAAGGGACAAAAAGATTATTTTTGTAATTTGCAATATTAAAGTTGGTTTTCCTAAAGCATAAACTTTTAGTACCGCTGGTTTGATAATTATTTGTAATATATTTATATTTAATTATAAATTGAGAGTGTTGTATAAAACAATGAAACAAAATAATTTGTATTATCAAGTTTGATAGTTCCTAAAATATGAACGGAAAATGGTTGAAAAATAACTCTGAAAGCTTTACTAATATTAACATTATCATTCTCATTATTATGGAGTAGGTGGTAATAGTATCTAGTCGACCTGTGGATTTGAGAACCTGAGTTCGATTCCCACAGCCGATAAACTATTTTCACTATGTTAAAACTACCCCTATGGCTCCCTCTTTACTAAAAATAAAAGAGACATTTTTGTCTTAATTTATAAACAATTTTAATACAACAGTAAATCATAATACTTTTTTATATTTATAAAAACGCAAAAGAAAGAATAATAATATTATTCCATTGAAAAGAAAGAAAGCAAATACAATAATTAACATAATAAAAATAGTAAACAAACATAATAACAATAAGTACACTATTAAAAATAAATAAAATTAAAATGTAAATTTCGTAAATGTATCTGTTATCAATAACGTATTTCATTGTAGAATATGCTCTGCTCCTTGTACTATTATGCAAAATTTACATAAAATGGAACAATAAACTAAGTAAAGTGTATTTGCAAAATAGCCATCAATAACCAAACTACCGCAAACGACACATGCAGAGGTTAGAAACTATTTCGAATAAAAAAGAACAACTCGACGATGCACACCTCTATGTACACGATTAAGATTAATACTGCGTCAAAAGTCTGAACTTTGCGAAGTTCCGTTTGTGCTTCTTGTGTTTGTGTAGATGTTTAAGATGTACTCCTTACAACAGATTTTCAGCAAATTGAAATCGGACGATGTAGTTTACTTAAACTTCATTGTTACGTTTTTAATTTTATTTGCGAAAGTATTATTCGATTTCAAGTCCGCAACTCCTTTTCTGAAACTTTAATACATTTTTCCAACTACAAAAACAAAATAATAGTTGTCTTTAATTTTTTTCTTTATGTTTTAACAAATGTTGTTAACTTTTGGATATTATATTACATGTAAACAATTATGAATATGGTGGCAGTTGATATTTATTGTTTTAACGTTCAATTTAATTATTTATTTCATTAAGATTAAATTAATATTGCTGAAATAATAAAATTAATTAAAAGCAACACTAAAATTTAATTTACTAATTCAACTAAATATTTAATATAATATCAATAAATTAAATAACTGCATTCAGTTCATGTAGATTACTAATAATTGTTATAGAATGATACACTAATTACTTTAATTAGTATTATTTATGTATTGTAACATCGATGACCATACATTCTTTATATAAGAATCAGGGATTCGACCCGTAACGAAACTGTAACCGATATTCACTTTTTAATGAAACCGTAACCGAAAACTGAAACCGATATTTTTTTGTTTTCAAATAGGGAAACTGAAAACTGAAACGAAAATTTAATTCATTTTGTAATCGAGAATGTAACTGACCCGATATTATTTCGGTTCTAAAATTGTAAATTTAAACCGGTATATAAAACGTACTTAACCGAAAATAGTAAGAATACAAAGAGTAATATAAATTATTAGTTTATATATTTTTATAAAGTTGCAGTCTTTACAGTCGTAATAGGGCTGGCAAGCCTAGATATAGATGGTACATATAAATTATTTTTGAAGATTGTAGAAAACAAAAATACAAATAATTTTAGGCAATTTGCGAATTAGTTATTTAAAAAATATATATTATTAGTTTGATATAGTATAGTAGATAGTACCTACATATTTTGAGAATTATATTTTTACAAATATACAAATTTGATTTATTGTGATTGTAAAGACTGCAATTTGATAAAAATATAAAAACTAATAATTTATATTATTCTTCGTATTCTTACTATTTTCGGTTAAATACATTACACACATCTGTTTAAATTTACGGTTTTGTAACCGAAATAATATCGGTTTAGTTACATTTTCGTTTACAGAATCAATGAAATTTTCTTTTCGGTTTTCAGTTTCCATATTTCAAACCAAAATTATCGGCTTCGGTTCTTGGTTACAAGTTTCATAAAAAGTTAAATATTGGAGCAGTTTTCGGTTACGGTTTCGGTACGGTTCGGGTCCCTGCAATAAAGTAAATGTAGACAAAATATTTATTGCAATATCTTAGTTATAAAATGAATAAAAAAAAAGTGTCTTATAAAAGTCGTTCTTTAATATACTATTATGAAATTCATTTAAACCGTGTTTTTTACATTGAAATTTTGTGGCTGTGTTTAGTCTTTATAATGTAGAAAGGTTGATATTTGAATTTATAAGCTAACAAAATAGTGTCGGCATTCAATAGCAAATGCAGATACATAACATAACGCCTATTATATTTTTTACACGGCTCATCTTAACGTCATCTTTATAAATGATGTCTTGCTACAATAACCCAACTTTTTTCTCTTCGACTAAAGAAAATGATTGATAACCTGCTTATCTGTGCACTGAGCAAGCAAACAGAGTCTGATAGACTGATCTCACTCGCACTAATTCAAAACTATTAATTTCAAATCTTCGTTTTTATACCTCGTTCCCCGCAGATGAAATTCGCATTAAATGACACAAATAAAGTACCTTGTTATGGCTGTCATTTGCGCGAAATTCTGCATACTTAACCTCAATAATTTTCTGATTACATTTTCCATACTTGTCATATACTTTTTCCTTTTTTTATCATTAATTTTAAAAGTGCAGTGAAGTATTTTCATGAATAATTCTGATATTTCTTTTCCTCATCAAAAGAACAGTGGAATATTTTATTTTTAATTTTAATTAAAACAAATATTATTTTGATTCAACGTTTTGAATTACAATTAAAATTCACAAAGTGAAATTTACACAACACAAATGTAATAATAATAATGCTATTAGTTCCATTCTATTAGTACAGTGATAAAGGTTATGTATGTAAATCTAATTTATATTTCGTATAAAATTAATTTCAACAAATTTAATATTAATTTCGCCAGGAGGTTTATCATTTTAATAATAATTAAAGAAGGGATTTAAAGTCGATAAACTTGCAAAAATAGGATCCAAAATAGATAAAATAATTTTTTGTTTTAGGTTTGAAAAATCCTAAATATAAATATAAATTAAAAGTGATATATTTCTTCGCGTGAAGTGCGGTTACTTAAAAATAATTTTTAAAAATTATACTATTTCCAGATTGGTCGAAATTGGCATTAACTTTCTTATTTTAAATGGTACATAAAATTGTAAATGATGTATATTTTATTGTAAACAATCATCTTTTTTAATTAATTAGTTTCTGTAATTAAATTTGTCTTTGTTCCTGAGAGAGTGCTATTCAGAATCACTACTATAACTTTGCTATTTGCTACCGATAGTGTAACATTAAATTACTTCTTTCTTCTAGATTGCAGTAGCGAAGTAATGCATTAATTTACCATGCGCAAATCTTAAATAACAATACTGCGCATTTCTTAAATTAATATTAAACAAATTGTATTATGTATGATAAAATTTATTGAACATTTATTATTGTTACCGTAGGAATATTAAGAACATTTCAATATTGCGTTTACATTTTCTTAGCGAGAATTTTTAATTATTTATCTTGTAAAGTTCAATCAAACATTTAGCATATTAGTAGCACTGTATTTTATGTAATCACTCTCATGTGAATCAAAGATATAAATATATAATGGATCCAGAGCGAATGAATTGAACAGCAACTACAAAGTTTTCTATTTTTAAATCAATTCCAGCTGATCGATTAAGAGCAAACAACATTTTATTTCCATATTAATTTATGTAACTAATTGAAATATATTTTGGCTATTTATAATATTCATGGCTAAACTTTAATTTAGTTCAACGTAATAATTTATCAATATAATAATGAATATTTAAATATTTATTTTTTCTTAAAATCAACTTTTGGTTCTTTTTCATTAGCATAATAATATATAAATTTAAAATACTGCGAAGAAAATTAAATGTAATCAATCATGTAACCCAAAATTTGGACAGCATTGCAGAATATCGTTTGTATATGGCAGGCATGGGCAAATTTTTTCATAGGAATAATTGGAATAATGCTCGCGGGCCAATCACTACATACTGAAAATACAATGTTCATATATGTTATGTGGATATTTTCTGTTTTATTAATTTTTCAGACGAAATATAATAACAAAATCTTTTCAGAACAACTACACCTAATGAACTTATTATTAACAATGGAAACTAAAATGTTTATTCTGCATTATAATGCAATAATAAATTTACAAACATATGTTAATATTACATTCAATTAATGAAACGAATGTTATTGTTTGGGTTTCCTAATAATTTCTCAAACTCGGGGTTTTATATTTGTGGCAGCCATTTTGAAATCGCTTCTAAATGTTCATCTGTTAACCTGGATCTTGTTGGGCTTTTATTGCAGTTTATGAGTGAGAAGGTGTGTTCATAAATATATGTCGAACCAAATACGACGCACATTTTCATCGCGAGTGTGCAAGTTATTTTTTTCTGATAATTTTTTTCATTCAAGTTTTTGGTAAATATGTAAAATTTTCTTTGAAATGAATTTAAGATTTGTACTAAGTTAGGCGCATATAATATTTTTGCTTGCAAGATTTGATTAAAATCATTGAAATGAGTTAAGATATTAATAAAAATCGTTCGCGGGCCCGGGCGTGGGCTGTAGTTTGAACATGTCTGGTAAATAGTGTTCAGTTTCTGTTTTAAAATCTTATATTTATAGTATTTATTCGAGTATAAATTAATATAAATAAATTATAAATTTAATAAATAATAAAACTGTCATCTCTGGATTACAAACCAGGTCCTTGTATTTTTAATTAAATTATTTTTCTCTTCTTTGAATGAAAATAATAATTAACATAAATTTACATTTCATGTCCAGTTAGATAAAGAATATATAATGTAATGCGTATAAAAATATATTCGAGTTTTAAAATTGACTGAATTCTTCCAGTTTTCCTAACGTTCCAGCAAAATACAACCAGCCCACCGGGATTTTCCTCGAGTCTTTCCGGACTAATTTATCCTTCTTTTTCCTGCAAGTATGTACAGTTGACAACAAAATATTACAGTATTATTAAGTAAAAATATTTATATTTTTTCACGGTTTACGCAAAACCATATTTAGTTCAATTATTCATAAATAACCATGCGCATTGCGACAGTCGACACATTATAGTAATCCAATTCGTGATGGAAATCACAAGGTTTACTTGTCAAATTACAAATGACTTTTTATTTGTGCCTCCTAGTCCCTAAAATATAACTGTGTTATTATTATAATTAAAATGCATTAAAGTAGGGAAAACACTAATTACTATATTCATCAAACTATTTAGCTAATTGTTTAAATAATCTTTCATTAAATTTTGATACATCCATTGTATAATTATATATCGATGTTCAATTGTTTACCACTGTAATGAGATACTATATGTTTCAAAATTATTGCAAAAATATTAAAGGGAATATATTATTTGATATAGTGAATACAACGCAAATTTTTTTTTCGAGATTCGCAAAGATAATTGCACATTACTTGAAGCATTTTTTGTGCCACTGAATTGTTAGGTGACAATAATGAACCAAAATTAGTAAACATTAAAATTAATTTAATTTAAATTGTGTAACAGTTCTTTTAATGTTTAATGTTTACTAATTTTTATTCATTACTGTAATCTGTCAAATCCAGTGGCTTAAGTAATGTGCAATTCTTTTTGCGAATTTCGAAAAAAATCTTTTTGCGTTGTAATAATATATATTCTTCATATGTTATGCAATAATTTTGAAACAGCCTGTAGTTACTAAATTATGACAATACGTTATGGAAAAAAAACGACTGTCACTGTAACATTTATTGTTGGTTGGCATAAGATCTACATTACTGAAACACAGGGTTCGAAGATATATATCGATCGATATATATCATGATATTTATTTTGATATATATCGTCATATTTTTGCAATGATATATATCCATTATATAAAAATATCAAATAGTTTTTGTGATATAGCCTCCGGAGAAGTGAAATTTTTCGTATTTTTCAGTTTTTCTACTTTTCCGAGGCTATATCTCGAAAACTAAATGTGATATGAAAACGCGCTCAACGGCATTAATTTTCTCGTGCTTCAGTTAACTTATAAACATAGTTTCAGCGATTTTTATTTTTTTTCAATTTTCCGCCAAAAAATCGCAAAAAGCGGTTTTTTAACATTTTCTCGAAAACCAGAAGTCATATGCATTTGAAGATTGCACCACTGGATTCAGTGGGTCAAAATACATATGTATGTAAATTTTCGTTTTAATAATCCTACGATTAAGGATTTTTGGGAATATTGAATTAAAATCTGAAAAAACCAAAGGGGTACCCCTTAGGAAATAATTAAAAATATTAAATTGCATAAAATTGTATGAAAATTTGCTTACAAGTCAATACGGACACGGAGAATTCAACGCCGTTGAGCGCATTTCCATATCTTGTTTAGTTTTTGAGATATAGCCTCCGGAAAAGTGAAATTTTTAGAATTTTTCAGTTTTTCTACTTTTCCGAGGCTATATCTCAAAAACTAAATGTGATATTAAAACGCGCTCAACGGCATTAATTTTCTCGTGCTTCAGTTAACTTATAAACATAGTTTCAGCGATTTTTATTTTTTTTCAATTTTCCGCCAAAAAATCGCAAAAAGCGGTTTTTTAACATTTTCTCGAAAACCAGAAGTCATATGCATTTGAAGATTGCACCACTGGATTCAGTGGGTCAAAATACATATGTATGTAAATTTTCGTTTTAATAATCCAACGATTAAGGATTTTTGGGAAAATTGAATTAAAATCTGAAAAAACCAAAGGGGTACCCCTTAGGAAATAATTAAAAATATTAAATTGCTTAAAATTGTATGAAAATTTGCTTATAAGTCAATTCGGACACGGGGAATTCAACGCCGTTGAGCGCATTTCCATATCTTGTTTAGTTTTTGAGATATAGCCTCCGGAAAAGTGAAATTTTTCAGTTTTTCTAAATGTGTACAAAAACTAAAATTAAAAAATAAATATCCAAAAAGTGATATTTATCTGATATATATCCTATATATCAGATATTTTGATATTTATTATAAATATCATGATATTTACGAACCCTGCTGAAACAACTGATTTTTGTAATTAGTCTCATTTTAAAATAATCTACATTAATTTTAATCTAATTAAGGCTCGAATATATTAGATTTATTTATTTATGACTTTTAAGCAATATGTAAATATTTTTCATGTTAAATACTTTTCCCATATAATAATTATGTAATTCTATATGATTCAAACAAACAAACAAAACAATGCTTTTAATAAGTAGACGTATTTCACAGTTCAATTAAAGTTAGTAACTTAATTCAACATATAAAATAAATCACGAACGAATTTTGTATAATTAACAGTGTAATTTCATAAGCGAGAGAATATAGAATAAATAAATACTGCCAACCTTGAACGTATGTTACGCAGGTGTAAACCACGCATATTTTCGCACTTTTTTTTCATAAAATATTTTCAGTATTACGACGCTAGTGAAGGGTAAGTCACAGGTGTACCGAAATATATTCGCAAGGTTTATTAAACCCAAAATTTGAACCTGCTATTTTCATTCGTTTTGTGGTGAAGTTGCAATTTACTTTTTTATTGTCGATTTTCAGAAATGTAAACTTGGTAATTCTAACATGTAGTTTGTTGAAAGATTACATTAGAACAAGTAAAGTTTATGTATAAACAAAGGAACACAAGATGTTTTATTGTGCTTGAAGAGATAATTCAAAACATGACCTATTTTACTTCCTTGAAAAATATATATAGTAAGCTTTAATTCTTTCTATAAAATGCAAAAATATACTCGTTCGTTAACATTTTTAAGTTTAACAACTGAACAAAATTTGAGTGAAATGACATAATTTTATGAAATAAATTAAAACATAATACACATAAAGATATAATAAATTGGAAGGATAATATTTTCCCAGAGTTTTTTTTTATCTCTGGGTGACTCTAACTACAGGGCGCCATTTTTACACAACTGCTAGATTAAACAAATCTTTAAATAATTTAAATAATATATTAGATTAGATTGGATATTCATCAGGTCGGGTCAGGTTGGATATCCATCCGGTCGAGTCGGGTTGGATACTCATCGGGTTGGGTCGGATATCCGTCGGGTTGGTTATCCATCGAGTCCGGTTGGTTTATTTTATAAAAATCATGTTGTTTCACTTAAATTTAATTGAATTGTGCGACTTGAAAATGGTTACGAATGAGTAATCGAAACGGCGCCACCAAAAACTCTATTTTAATGATTATATGTCATTCACGCAACTAATCGATGAATTAAGTTATGAATACTTTCAATACTGAAATTTAGACTTATTACGATTCGTAAAAAGAATGATATATTAGTGAAATATTAAGACAACAATATTTTCATCAATTGAAATATGTGGAAGTTTTGTGTCGAGACATCTCACTTTCCGAACTTCATTTGTATTCGAATCCTGTACTGAGTGATTTGCCCAAATTCTTGTCAAATTATTTAAAGAAAAAATTCAGTCTGACGATTTCTTATATTTAGGCTTTTATTGAACAATTTAGACAAATGCTTACCACGGAAGCTATAAATATGATATTTTATATTACAACTGAATAAAACCAAAACGTGTTTTAGAAGAGTTTCAAAAAAGAAAATAACAATAAATATAAAATAGCACTCAGCGAAGTTACTGGAGAGTGAAGAACACAAAAATGGGGGATTTGGGTGAGCGTTGAGAAAACACATTGTTACGCAAAATAAGTAGAGAGTAGGAGGATATTTTTCTATATGAAATATATTTATTCAATTTTATATTATCCATGCCTAAATAAGATACGGGATCATCGTGGTATTGAGCTACGTAAACATCAAAGCAATTCGTTTGATTGTTTAGGTTCCCATTTGGATTGAATATTTGAATCTACAAAAAAATATTGAACAACCCTTATAATTGTGTGCTCAAATATGTTTTGTACAAACTTTATTCAACGGACAACAAATATGTTTTTGTCAATATCGCTCCGTTATTGCTTATATATTCAATATTAATATAGAAAAAATTTATTTGGTTGGGTTAATCGCTGTAAGTGTTCCACATTTAATAATTCATTCGTAACTTAAACTATTTCAACTTTAAACAATATACAAACTAATCAGTTAATAGGCATATAAGGCAATTCAACAATTATTATTTTCATAATACGTTCGATAAATGAATGATAGAAAATTTAATTTACTCTAGTAATGGTAGTAAAATTAACGCATCGATTTTATGTCACAATTGTGAATAAAATTATGTTTCTGCATGTCTCATCACGTTGTCCTTACAGTGAAATAACAAAATATTAACATTCCAATAAAGCCTCGAAACTAAAATTTTATTTTACAAATTACAAATTGTAGGAAACAAAAAATAATAATTACAATGGATATGAAATTTAATTAAAAGGCTGAGATTTAATATTGAAATGGAAAATTATATTTTTATAGATAAATGAAAATATTATAACTGGAGCACATTCCATAAATATTAAATTTTGTTAATAATAAAAATATAAACAATAAACAATATTTTCTATTGCAAACAACTTTCTATGAGTTTCATTTATTGTCCGTTACAAGACCGTTCTGACCCGGGGTGCAAGGCTTGCGGGCCACATGGGCGGCAAGCGAAAGGGGCTTTAAAAAAATGTTTTTTGGTCCTTAATTTTTGTATTCGATTTTGTGATCATTGTTTAGGCAACTGAAAATTTAATAAAGGTAAGTACACTTTATGATACATTTAATTGTTTTTTATGCTCGATTATTTTTTTTTTATAGATGCCTGATAATCAAAAAAAGCTTTCTGGAGGAAAACAGGGGTGAGGAGGAGTCGCAAAATTATTCTCGCACACAGGCGACACATACGTAAACTAAGTAGGTGGCTCAGTGGTATCAAATCGGCCTGTGGATCTTGAGAATCCTGGTTTGATCCCCACAGCCGACAAACAATTTTCACCAAATTAAATCTACCCCTGTTGCTCTCCCTCCACTAACATCTTTGGGAGCCGTGATTTGACGGCTAAGAAATATAACACTTAACGACATCTGCTACGGCAGAGTGCCACACCCAGTAATGGGTAAAATGCGTGATGATATATTTATATATATTTATTTATGTAAACAAAGTAAAAAGACATGCAAAATTCAATAATGTACTATACTATAACTAAATTAATATGCAGTTTTGAAAATGCCATTTTGAGTAAACTCAAACCAAAACCAAAATTCATGGGTTTAACTTGAAAACTAGTTTCAAAAGTAAATATGTAAACAAGTAAAAATCAGTTTAGAGATAGCACATGCATACTTTATAAAATAAACTTTCTATATTATTTTCTTTCCCTTTGAATTTTAAATCTGGTGATACTGTTTATAAAGCTGATGTTTTAAAACCAATTCAAATATATGATCCATAATACACGAATAATATGTCACGCCGTTTACCCATTACTGGATATGGCACTCGGCCTAAACAGATCTCGGTAAGTGTTATATTTCTTCACGTTAAGTGTGATTACCAGCCGCTAAATCACGGCCCCCAAAGATGTTAGTGGAGGGGAAGCCACAGAGGTAATTTTAATGCTGTGGAAATCGAACCCAGGTTCTCAAATATTTTTTGAAACTGACATGTTCATAGTTTCACGTAATTTTGCTTGAAATCTGGAACCATTTTTAAAACGTCATGTAAACGTAATATATGTAGTAAAAAAATATCGAAGGTTATAACATGTTAAAATTACTTATTACAAATTTTAGAAATTCTACCTTTATTTCCCCGTACTTATTTTATCATTTCCTATATATTTTAATATTTTTCGATGCACATCTAGATTTTCAAAAATTGTTTTTATAACTACTTTAAATATAATATATAGTAACAATAATTTTTTTATTAATTTGACCTTCTTTAACATCTAATGGAGTAGGTGGCTCAGTGGAATCGAGTCAACCTGTAGATTTGACAACTCGGGTTCGATTCCCACAGGTGACATACAATTTTCACCACATTAAAACTACCCCTGTGGCTCCCACTCCACTAAAATCTTTGGGAGCGTAGCTTGACAGCTGGTAAAGGAAATCTTGCTAAAAGATAAGCTATAACTATTTTAAATAAAAATATTGTCTTGGTTGAGGAACCATGAAGCTTTGTGCTCTATTTATGCTTCATAGCTTTTCCAATTAGCTCTAAATTTACATGCTACATTACACTTGTATGTTTCAGAAAAAATAATTATTTTGTTTGATGAGATAATTAAAATGAACGGTGAATCTTCTGTGTGGAGACTCAAGCCTATCTTAAGATTAATATTGATAAAATCAACACAAAGGGATTATGTTTAATTCAAAGGCTAGCGAAAAGCGAGTTGCTGTAATCAAAAGAGATGCAACAGAACTTCAAAACTTATATTTCAGATTAATATACGCTAATTTTTTTAATGTGTTTGTATAAAATTAGGCACATATTTAATTTATTTTTGTTCTTTCAGCATTATTTGTTCATTATGAAAGAAGTATTCTTCCTGTTTCGTATTTTATTAATTTTTATTTGGTATTTTATCATCTGATCATACAAATTTTTGTTTAATATTTTTCATGAAGTTTTCTTTTTTGTTCGGTAATTTTAAAGCGTGGCAAAACAGACAGTAGCATGTGATGTCATAACTTTGTATTTCACGACTAGTTCTTATAACTTAGATAGGTGGGTTTAAAGTTAATTAAAATTAATCATAAAGTTATAATATAAAAGGTTAGAAATTTTCTCTTTAAGGAACAACATTTTTTTAAATATTTAATTATGTAGAAACAATTTGTAACAAAAATAAACGAATTTATCATCACATTTTTAGAATCTCACATGTTGAAAAATATTTTGAATATAGCATAATTATTACAAATTTAAAATATACTGAAACCGTAACGACACCATAGTGTATAATTACAAAAAACCGAAATCTATATAATAATATTTTCAAAAAGCCGTAATTGATAAACAAAATCGAAATGTTATTGATATAATAACCCTGTCTAATAGTTATGTATTTTTAAAAAAGTGCGTAAAATCCAACATTACATAACTTTCTAGTTTTATCTTCTTTAATTCTGAATTTACAAAAATTTTAATAAAGAAATAACGATGAAAAATCAAAAATTGATGAGCACCAAATTTAAAAATGTTTGTAACACAATTGAGATTTAAAGGGAACCTGCAGTTTTTTATTAGTTGTCATCAATGAGATTTATGGCCAATTACGCCAGTAAAATTTAAATTTTAAGTGTTTATAAATTGCCAATGTCGATTCGAATGCGAATAATTTTACACGATATGTTAACTTTATTCAAACCAAATTCAAAATTAGTATTTTGTTCGTATATAACATTAAATTTACTAACGCTCGTTTTGAAGCTGTCTCGCTTGAAATACGAGTATAGTAAAATAAAATAAATATATCATCACGACTTTTACTTATTACTAATTGTGGCACTCTGTCATAGCAGATCTGGTGTGAAATGCGGTTAGTGGAGGGGAAGCCACAGGGTTAGTTTACGCGGTAATAATTGTGAAAATCGAACCTGGGCTTTAAATTTGACAGGCCGACTTGATACCACTGGGGCACCTACCCCATTTGAAATATACTTTTGTAGGTAAATCAAAAAAGTGTTAAATATTTCTCTTATTTACACAATTTTGGAATACAAAACTGCGTAAAGGTGTCAATAATACAAATTCGTCAATTACATTTTTTTTGTATTTACAAGATGAATCAATTTTATTTTAGCGAATTCTCGAAGGTATTTAGTTTTATTTATTCTAATTTGACTTGTGAAAAATGTGTGAAAAATATCCCTATATTTCGTGAATGTTAAGGAAGATAAATTCCGAAGGCTACACTTTGGACCCTTGCGAAATCTCAGCTTCAAACGTATATCCTTCAAAAGAGCCTCTGATAAAATTCTCCAGCTAGTACAAATACTCAGACAGCTTCGCGATCTTGCGATTACTATTTCGTGTACCTAATCAATAGTCATTGCACATACTTTGCAACTTTCCTAATTATTACGCAATGTTAATAATTTTAATTATTTTAACGTAGAAGAAGTTATTATTCAGTGAAAAAGCATGTTAATTTAGAAATAGCTTAAATATTTTAGAACAAGTCCTTTCAGAGAGTCTTAACGCAAAAGTTTCTAAATAAGAATCTGTTTTTCAAAACTTTGTGAATGTATTTTAAAATTTATCAATTAGTAAATATTTCACAAATTAGACATTTTTGTTTCTCTTGGAAATGATTGTTCTGTTCTTCATTTAAACATTTCTATTGAACTTGTATTATTTATACTGGATCGAATTTATAACTTCCAATATTCAAGACATGAACTGAAAAGAAACTTATATTTTCCAGTTAATTATGTTTAATTTCGTAATGATAGCCTTTTTATTACTGCAAGATAGCATTACAAAACGGACATTATTCTATTTTCATATTTCACTAAAGCTACTACATTAAACGTTTCATAACTGCTAAAGTATTAAGCTCCGTTATCTTCTTGTGAATACAAACTTCCTTGTTGTATGTTGCATGTAATCAGTTAATAATTTAGCTTATTCCATTAGTTTACGCTGAGACTGTATCAGATATTAAATTATTGCTTCATTAATTTCATTTAAATATGCATAGGTACCTACTTTTAATTACATACATGCAAGTGCATCAGAGTAGATAGAATAGCTACGCCTAGTTCGGATCGTGTAATTTAATGAAAACAAGTAAAAAATGTTTACTTTCCCAATTGCAATTTGATTTAATGATGTTTCAAAATAAATGCCAATCAAAACCAAGTAGAAAATGCAGTACAAACATTCATAATTGAGATTGTTTTTTTTTCCGAAATTTGCTTTTTCACAAGGTAATGAAATGAGATATACATTATACAATCCGTTTGATACGTATCATAGAAAATCATCATCTTTTTTCCACTGAATCCAATGGAAAAATGTTTAAGTGCATATGTCTTCTACTTTTCGAGAAAATGTTAAAAAACTGGTTTTTGCCATTTTTTTGGCGAAAATTTGAAAAAAAATAAAAATGGCTAAAAATAAGCTTAAAAGTTAATTGAAGCACGGGAAATTCAATGGCATTGATCGCAACTTCATATTTAGCTTAGATTTTAAGATATAGCTTCGGAAAAGTAGAAAATCTCAAAAAAATGAAGAATTTAGATTTTCCGGAGCGTATATCTCAAAAATTAAACAAGATATGAAATTGCGCTCAACGGCATTGAATTCCCCGTGTCCGAATTGACTTATAAGCAAATTTTCATGCAATATTAAACAATTTCATTTTTTTAAATTATTTCCCGAAGAATATTCGAAGGTCGCCCAAATAACGGACACCCTAGTGTGGCGTACTCACCTTATTTATTTTATTTTATAACTTGGATTTATTTTTAGGTTGAACAGTATAAATAGAATTTATAAATATATAACATTGCGTTTCATAAGTTTCATAAAAAAATAGCCTATTGTTTTTGAGGAAATTCTCATTCAATGGAAACTTATTCACTGTGGCTTTATACTGAATTTATTTACCTACATAAATAATACACAATATTTAAAACATTTATTTATGGTTTTTATGGAAAATATGTTCAGGCGGCTACCCCTGTGGCTTCTCCACCACTAACATGTTAGGGGCCGTGATTTGACGGTTGATAACCGCACTTCACGCGAAGAAATATATCACTTACAGAGATCTGCAACTGCCGAGTGCCACGCCCAGTAATGGGTAAAAAGCGTGATGATATATTTATTTATTTATGTCCAAAAAATAGTTTTTCTCATGTCAAACATTTATCAACAGTTAATTTCTCAGCGACATATCTATTAATTTATTTTGTTGTTAAGATTAGAAATTTAGGAGAATTTCCAATTCAGGTGCGTCCTAATAGAAAGCAGGATGAATATTTAACAAAGCGATTGTCAAACTTTTTATTCCCGACCCAACAAAGTTCTTCGCATAGCAACCAATTATTTGTCAATTAGGGACAAATTTAAATCAATTTTCAAACTAATTTACAATACTGTAACCCAAAGTTTCTGATTGAACATGACGTGAATGTTGTTGGAAAAAAATGGTGTATTATAGAAACGTTTAAACTTCGGAACGTGCTACAATACAATATTGGCAAATTGTACCTATGTAAATATGTAGCTTAGCCAAGTGACTGTACTTACTAAATTCAAGCGGTATAGTCAAAGCAACAAGATAATCTCAGGATTTAACTTTACATTTGTCGTATGCAAATTGTACTTTATATACGAACAAATATCTACCAAACACAAGAAAAATAAATGTTTCGGAATAAAGGACCAATGTATTACTGCATCAAATGTGAAGGTAAATGTAAAAAAAAATACATATTGAGAACCTATATTTCAAAAACTAAGCAAGACACAAAGTTTTTCTGTACGGCAATTAAAATCTTATGTGTTGATTAAATTTTTAACATATTTTTAAGATTTCCAAATATTTAGAATTTTTTACAAAATTTCAACAGGTGGGTGAGTATTTAAAACAAATTAAATAAATATATCATCACGCTTTTTACCCACTACTGGATGTGACACTGTTCCCTAGCAGATCTCGGTAAATAATATATTTCTTCGCGTGTGGTTACTAGCCGTCGAATCACGGCTCCCGAAGATGTTAGTGAAGGAATAGTATTTAAAAGGAGAAAACCTAAAAATTCTCAAGGCTCTCATCTTTCCTTGACCAAAATTTTAAAATGTTTAAAAAAGTTAACTGAAACACGATAAATTTAATATCGTTAAGTGCATCTTCAATCTTGTTTAATTTGTCAAGTTGAAATTTGCAAATTTTATTCTTATTTACAATCAAATACCCAACAACAAAATATGGTTCAATTTCGATTAAAAGTTTAATTTTAGTTTTTGGTTCGGTTTTTTTTTGTTTCGGTCAAAAAGTTTTCTTTTACTTCGGTTTTAGAAGTTTAGATATAAATTGTAGATAAAAAAAAATAATAATATTACTTACAACAAAAGCAAACCCGAATAATTGGTTTGACAAAAATTACTACTCTAAATTTGTACATTTTAATTTTTACTGGTAAGTTCACAAAATATGAACCGAACCAATTATAAAACCGATTAATCTAGCTGGTTTAATTATTACGGTTCGTGTTCTGGTTTAGGTTTATTAAATATATACCAGTTCAATACGGTTTAACTGTAACTTCTCTATTGCATTCGGTATACGTATTTATTGATTAGCGGATAAATGAGAGAGAACCAACCACTTTCTAGATCATAAAAATCACCTCTACAGCCTTCATTAGCATTTAACTATCACACCCAGGAATGGGTATAACAATAAGGCATAGTGACATTGTTTATTTTCGTCCGGCAAATGGTGCAATTAATTTTGTAATTAGAATCGCGATGTTTGCATTTTATGAGAATGTACGTTAGTTTGATGTGTAACGTGTAACATGTAATTTAATATGTAGGTGTTACGTGAATGACTTGTTTGTAGATATGTTCGTATTCCTGCGTACGGTTCTGTTTCGCGGCTAACTAGCATGACTGGGATAATGATTTTGTGCGTCTGTTAGAACCGATCCACGACCAGAATTCCTGCTACACGTACAGGGGGTATTTTCAATTAATGAGATTAGTAGAATGGGCGGAACAGATCCACCGAACCGATTTAGTATAATTTCAACAGTTCATGTGGGTTTTCCAAACGTTTCACTCGATCAGCGCTGTATGCTGTATCATATTCATCGATAATTACAAACATTACATACACGCGTTGCATGTTCGTTCGTTACCTCATACCTTAACTTCAAGGCTCATGCGTAATATGAGAACGCATTTCATTTTTTATTCGGTTTTACACAGAGTGATCCAAAAAGATTGGCCCTCGCGTGACATGAAAATTTAAATTAAAAAAATATATATTAATATATCACGCCTATTACCCATTACTGGGCGTATCATTCTACTATAACAAATTCTCAATAAGTGATATGTTTATAAAATTGTTTGTCGTCTGTGGGAATCGAAACCGGATTTTAAAAATCCACTGGCGACTCGATACCACTGAAACATCTACCTAAAAAATTCGCATTATTATCAAAACTATCTTCCACGAAATAAAATTAATAAGAGTTGCCCTGAAAATGCAGGTAATATTTGCATAATTAATGAGATTTGGGTAAATCAGTTGTCGCGTTTTTATTAACATCGTATTGTTTGGTCTACAAAGTAAGTATAGAATTGAATTATAAACTAATTTTTAAAACTTATTTATTGAAATTGTTAGGTTCACAGAAGATCATGACAAGTTTCTTTTGGAAGCATATTTTCGTACTGGTATGCACTCTCTAGAGCAATGTCGCAAACAATTTCTGCAAAATTTTGTTAATTTCGAGGACATTGATTATAAAGTTTTTACATGTCATATTTGTAGAGTAATTGAACGTTTTCGTAACTTTAGAAGTGTATGTAAAAACATCAACTAAGAGACACATTGTTCTCACACAAGTTACTTTAGATGATATACGGGATCGTTTAGAAACAAGTTCAAATAAATCATTAAGATAAAAAACATCCTGAATAGATTCAAATTTACTCCTTTTATAAATTCACTGCACGCAAATGCAAGTTGTCAGTCGTAATCCACTATCAAAACGATGCGATAAACAAAAAAAACACTATGAGCCTGCAGGGTCAATCATTTTGGACACTCTTCTAACAACATTCTTCCCAATCTCACATTTATCATACACCAATGTATTCCGGACACGGTCTCTTTTAGTATATCCACACATACCCCGTAAATACCTTATTTCCATAGCAGTTATACGTCGTTCATGTTTCCTCATCCACACCCAACATTCACTACTATATATCAACGTAGGTATTAACACACCATTATAAACACACAATCGAGCATTTCTGAATACATTCACGGTCCAAGCACCCAATACTTTCCATCCTGCTGATACTACCTGTTCACGGAACACATTCAAGCAATAGTAGTGTTAATTTTAAATTTAGAGTCAAAATTTTAGCAAAACCCAATACTTTAGTAACAGGGAATTTAGTCACTACAGCAGAACAGTGCTGCTACTAGGGCAATCACAGAACTATCTGTGACCGCTACAGCTTCCGGTTGCTGCCGTTGGCAACTACAAAACTATCTGTAGCTGCTACAGTCCGCTAAACAACATCAACACATTATGAGCAGAGTGTTAGCTCAAAACTCAATCATACTTCTTCATGCGTGCTCTAGAATTCAACACTATCCACCACTACCGACTCAAACTTTCACACTACAACTTTACTCTTTAACCCGCGAACAGAAACAGACGTAAGAAATCCGATGACTGAGTAATAACGATCTAATTCTTTATATACCATGATTATAATTGATATATTATTAATAAATAATATATCTTAAAATTAATTAATCTTTCATTCGACATACATTCCACATGACCATCTCAACTGACTTATTCCCACACTCTTAATCTCACATTCATCATACACCAATGTATTCCGGACACGGTCTCTTGTATATTCACACACACCCTGCAAATTTCTCATTTCCATAACAGTTATACATCGTTTATTAGAGTTTAAAATTTAAGTTAATGTTTCTCCGACAGGAAGCCAAAAAGAAATTGCTTTATTTTGAATCAAATATAAGAAACAATTCGAAAATATACAAAACTTTAACATTTCTATAAATTAATAAAATTAAAATAAAAAGTTGTAAATAGTCAAGTCCTTAATTTAATTTAGTTTAATAATTTAAACTCAACATTAATGAACAACATTGTTCCTGGAATTTCTCCGAATACCTTGTGGTAAATCCGGCCTTGACAAGAGAACATATAACCTAATACTATAAATGCAAAATTTTATTGATAAAATAATAACTCTATTGAAAAATTAACGCCAATAATTGTATAATCATATTTAAAGCCTTTATGCATGAAACACATAAAACCATAATTACCATTCGTTAATAACTTTAAAATACTCATTTATATGTCGATTTAAAAGTAAATTAATTACTCTAGTTCAATTCCATACGGTATTGCGTTTGATTTTCGTATCAAGTTGTCTTTGTTCAGCGTGACCAAATTAGTGCATAGTGTATTCACTTGGGAAAGACCACATGTTTGTAGACCGAAGTCAATTAAAACTTGCTGCTGAATCTGATAATATCGAAGACAAGGATCACATCCCTATTTTGTAAACTCTTGGTCCAGATTTGTTCATTAATACTTTGCAGGATAAAAGAACATCGTATTTCAACTTAATCTCTACTGTCTACTAATGAATATGAAACAAATTTTATTGATTAAAAGATTATTTCACATTTTATATTCTTTAACAACTGTTCAAAATATAAAAACTAGTACTGGGCGTAGTGGTTTTTATATTTTGAGTTTTCCGAAAAGTACATATATTTCATTATGTTTACACGATTTATATATTCCTATTGAGTCCGTTAATATAATATTCAGAAAGTTATTGACGATCTATTATAAAAGGAACACTGTCTGGTGGCAGAAAGTAAAACTTCGATGACTTTTTTTAAATCGCTTAAAATAACCTAAAATTTGCTTATAAGTTAATTCGGACACGGGGCATTCAATGCCGTTGAGCGCATCTTCATATCCACCTTGGTTTTCGAGATATAGCCTCCGGAAGACTTGTACTTTCCAAACATTTAACATTAGATTTTCGACTTTCCCGAGGCTATAGCTCAAAAATTAACCAAGCTATTGAGATTGCGCTCAACGGCATTGAATTTCTCGTGTTTAAATCAACTTATAAACAAGTTTTGTGCAATTTTAAAATTTCTAAAATTTTCTCCAAATTTTTTTCCTAGAACAGTTAAGACTTATGGACTTTGCAATTACATCATATGTATATGCATTTTTGTTACAATACTTGTACGCGAAAGAGATTTAGAGCAAATTGTTTGAAAATCGGATAAACTCTTACAAAAATTTCCAAAAAAAATAATTGCTTAAAATGAACTAAAAATTTGGGTATAAGCCAATTCGGACACGGGGAATTCAATGCTGTTGAGCGCTTTGCATATCTCTTTTACTTTTTGAGATATAGCTTGCGAAAGGGTTGAACTTTCCAATCATTTGTCAATATCAGATTTTCAACTTGCCCGAGGCTATATCTCAAAAACTACTGACCCAAATATTTCTACTATTTTAAAATAAATATAAATAAAGTTCTAATACTAGCTCATTATATCAAACATATGACATTTGTAAATGTAACACAAAATAACACATTGGTGACATAATCTTAAAATTGATTACCAATATTTCCATCTCTTGAACACTGTATGAATTTTTTGCTTAACTTCAGACGTTTGCCGGAAGTAATTGCGGCAATTGGCAAAATTAAAACTTTCTGGCATTGTTATAATCACTGTCGTGTAGAAATTATTTCCTTTTATTATGGGAGTTTTATTTAATTTATCTTAATGTGTTGTCACATCTGTATTATTCTGTTTGATGTTCGATAAATTATGTAGTGCAACATGAATAACACCGTATGACAACTCTCGCTGCTGATTTGATTTCAATGAATTTGAATCACTGTTGTGAGATATTTGAACAATGTATCTAACAACAAACTTTCATGGAACGTCGAACAAGAATCATAGAAACATAACAGCTATTGTTTAATAATTACATACATACATACGTACATAACATCACAATATATTCCCTCGACTGGAAAAGCACGAACCTTTAAAACATTCTCGGAATATCCACTCATTAGATTCATCAACCAGATTCATAATCCCGTCCACACAACAAACATTCAATTACATTCATTCAGACGGTTCAAACCACCTTTCATTAAGGCCGCTCCGGAGTATAAGCGAAATCGCTCAAAAATGCTAAACTTATTTGCTCTTCTAACAGACCAAATTTATTACAATTTTGTATAAATAATGATATAAAAATATTAACATTTGTCAATCAGTTTTTTGATAAAGTTTATAATAAACAAGATACAGTCATTTATGTGTTTAGACATTATCATACTTTTCACAGATTACAGAGCATTTCAATATACAATTTGTATATGAAATGAAAGGTTATGAAAAAATAAAACTTATTGTTTAAAATATATATTCTACATGCTCCACTCATTTTAACTTACTAATGTTCTCTTCTAACAAAGAGTCTAAAAAGATAAAGAAAGAAGTGACGCCTGCGCTTGTTTTAAAAGTAAATTTAATAATTGATATATTATTTATGACAGAATAAACAAAATTTGTCTAGTTGTATAATCATAGTTTATATTTTGAGGTTAAAATTATAACGGCGTTTATGTTCCAAGTTGGAAAAATATATTAGAAAAGATAAAAATAAAATAATAACTATGGAAAAAGATGCATTCTAACTTTATGTACAAAGTTTATAGTAGAAGTAAAAACAACGACAAAGTTACATGTTATTAAAAAAAATAACAGTCGCCGCCTTTTTGTCTTTAAAATATTGACGATAAACAATAAAAAGTGTTGGCAAATTTAACTCATAAAAATTACAAAAGATATGTTTTAGTACTCATGAATAATTTAGTTTAAATTTTTCTGATTAAAAACCGGCATAATTCTTTTGTTTTACAATATATTCGCAACAGTTTGCAGCTAGCTTAATAATAAGAAAAGAATATTCAATAATTTTTTTTGCTACTATAATCACAAATGATTTAAACACATGAACGGGTAGCAAGAATTTTGTTTGTAGCTTTATGGCCAAACTTTTTCATAGGCGGACCACATTTTGATCCAAAAATTGCTTGCAGGCCAATTAATAGACAGTTTATTATATAGGAAATTCAATGTTCAAATTTATATTGTCGATATTTTATATTCTATTAATTTTTGATCGAAATATAAAAACAATATATAGCTAAAAACTACACGTAATGAACTTATTATAATAATTATTATTAAGTCTTTATTCTGCATCAAAATACAACATTCAATTAAATTTAATGAAATGAATGAAGTTGTGTCTTAATATTTTCTAAATCTCGGGTTCTATATTTGTGGTTGCCATTTTAAATTCGTTTCTATATTTTCATCTGTTAAGTTAAGTTTGTTGGGCTTTTTGCAGTTCATGAGTGAGGTGTGTTCATAAATATATGACGAACCAAATATGTCAAACATCGCAAGTGTGCGTAAATTTACATATTTATCTTTATTTAATTCCCATAAAAATTGCTCTGCACAACGTATTTTCAATTGAACGAAAACAATCAAATCTACTTTAAAACTCATTTAATAATGCTCTTAAATTACTAATGCAGCAGTAATTTCTTTTTAAATGAATTTAAGATTGTGCATATAATTTCTTCCTTGTAAGATTTGATTAAAATTATTGAAATGAGTTAAGATATTAATAAATATTGTTCGCGGGCCATATAAAAGTATTAGGCGGGCCCCCGGTTGTGGCCCGCAAGCCATAGTTTGGATGTATACAAATACTTGCATGTTGACCTTACACAAAATTCTCCTAAAAATTATTTGTACTGTTATTATTAGCTAATTAATTTTTTATAGTTTTATTTCATACACACGACTATTGACAATTAATGTTAAATGATTTGTATTTGTACGTACTTATTCGGAATTATTTACGCAAAAATATCCATTATTTAGTTTTGAATAAAATAAAATTATGAGTTAATATATTTAAGTTATTTTAAAATAGAAATTATATTGTTTATAGTAGATATTACGTTTCCACGTTGTTTGTATTTTAAGAAATAAATAAACACGCATTCTAAATTTGCAATAAATGCAAATTAATGTTACAATATAGTAATTACCTTCTGTCTAAAAAATAAAAATGTACTTACCATAAACCGACGAAACGAAGCAATCAAAATGGGCGAAAGTTGTTCCAGTATTTCTGTAAGATAAAATTTCAAACTATAATCCAATATGAAACACTAATTTAAGACATTCACAATCAAAATTCACGTCTACTTCTCTGCATTCTATCCGACAAACTAAACCAAACCAATAAAACAAGTTTCCTATCGTGTCTGCAAATAACAAGATAATCAACTTGTTCAATACAGTCTTTTCCATAATAGACAATACTTGTAGTGTATTAAATGAAGCATTTTATACATTATAATATGAAAATACTGCACAAGCAAAACCAATAACATTTGATCTGTATAAAGATATTGTGCTGTCTATGTATTCGATACGCATACTTTTGTAACAATAGCACTATACGTGTATGTCTGTGATAACTAAATTATGCAATAGCTACAATACAGTAATATCCTAATATTTACTTTGTCGGCAATTTTTGAAAAGAAAATTCGTATTTATTATCGCAAGGCTGTCAGCGAAAATTACAGTAGGAATTTAACAATTTAATTTTTATATATTTTATTTTAATTATTTTTTGTTCATTCTATTTTTATTTTTCATTGTATCTTTTTTCTTTTTTGTTATTATTGACATTTTACAAATATTGTTTTATATTTTTACGTTTTTTAAAGGTTTGACATTTAGATTAATTTGCTAGTTTTATATTATAATTATTGTATTTATATTTTAAGGTGCTGATGATGAGCTAATATTTTAGCCCGAAACGTTCACTAATAAATATTTTATAAAAACATTCTGAAGCCTTTTCTTTATTTAATATAAAAAAAATCTCTTTATACGAGTAATATCGATAATCCCGACTATCATCCTAATTTTTTTTTACCTATTTTTATATCTGAAAGACCTATTAGCAAACTATTAAACTAAGCAATAAAAATAAATTATAATTCTAAGTAAAAATAACTCTTTTTTGTTTTAAGTTAGTTATTTTGCCACTTATTTTCAAATAGTACTTTTGTTAGATTTTGATTTGCTTGCATTAAGAAATTATAAAACTCTTGCAATTCGTATAATTGAAATTTGTATTCATCATATTCAAAAAATTATTATTCAACCGGAAGATTTTTCTTATAAATCGAGAGCGCTGAGATTTGTACTAAATCCGGAGTTTCAGGGCTGAAACCAGAAAGGTGGCAATCGTGATTATAAGTGAGAAACAGAACATTCGATTAAATTTAATACAGTATTTATCATAATTTAAGTTTACTTTTATCATAAAAATATTTTGCATTCAGTACATCAAATTATATATAACCTTCAATAATTTTGAAACAACCTGTATAAAAACTCATATTCTTCTTCATATTTATACTATTTTTGGTTCAGTATGTTACTTATACCGGTTTAAATTTTCGGTTTTAGAACCAAAGCAATATCATTTCGGTTACAGAATCAATTAAATTTTCGTTTTGGTTTGTGGTTTCCATATTTCAAAACAAATAATATCGATTTCGGTGGTTTCGTTACGGTTCGGGTCTCTGATTTCAATCAAAAGTAATGGTTAATATTTGCTATACTTACAATGTATTTATACATATTGTAATGACTTTAATATAAACGAGAAAATACATAATAAAAAAAGACAAGAACAAAGATTCTTGCGAAGGTATGCTTTTGTAGTAGGTAAATACTGCGCAACTGAGCAGTACAGTACCTACCACCCAGTTCAAATACTTTGTCAACAAATTCCTGCGTTTGGACCCATAACTATGCACACTGGTTTCACCGAAAAATAAAGTAAAAATGTAATCTGAACGCCGAAGCACATGTGTTGGTAACTTGCTACACAAATCTCTTATGTATTATTCATCAAGAACACGTGATAATGATAGCACAACAACGAACACCCGTACACGGTACAGAAACACCCTTTCGTTCAAGTTCACCTTCACGTAACTCGTAACAGGGACACGACTGCCTGAAGAGTGTTTGGAAATTAGGAATTACACATGCAAATGATTTGATTAAGTTGCCGGTCCAACTGGGATCCAATAAATCAATGATTCAATTGTTTGTGTGAAATGCATGTGTATTCGAAGAATTAACCAGCTTGATGGACGATTTTTAAAATTAATTACTCAACTTCATACAGCCACATAAAAGTTACCAGAATAACAAGACTTACCACTAATTTAAAGCTTTCATTCGTTATTTTTAACAGTTGAAACGTCTGTTTCACAATTCTGTATTAATATTCATAAACGTAACTTTTGCTAATTTAGGAGAGTCATTTAAATATCAACACGGCAGTGAATATTCGCTAAACGGGCTCAAGAGTAAGAACTTCATTATCAAAAATGTTTTAAATTTCTATGAAAGTATAATATATAAAACTGTTGAATGTTGGAATTCTGTTGCACTCAAAACAGGTCAGGTGTCAGCGCGTCTGTTAAATTAAAAACCAGAATCAGCCGACAAAATAATTATTACCCCTATTATTCTCCGTCCACTTATATCTTTGGAGGTCATGACTTGACGGCTGGTAACCGTACTTCAAGCACATTAAACTTACCGAGATTTGCTACGATAGAGTGCCACAACCAGTAATTGGTAAAATTTTAATTCACTTGTTATTAGGGATGATTTTAGGTGAATAAAATGCACAGTTTATATAACCTGTAACGGAGAACCGAAACCCAAATTTTACTGATATAAAAACCGTTAACCATAACCGATCCTCTAAATTTTTCGATTCGATTGTTCACGCTGATATACGCAAATTAAACTACCATCTCTAAAACTATCCCGAATATCCTGAAAGCTCTTCTAATTAATCGATGAACTGAACCTAACATAAGGAATCCAGCGACTCGGTGAAAAAAAAATCAATCATTACATAAATACGTAGATTCGTTATAACAAGAAGGGATGACAAAAGCAGATACAAAAGCTAACTAACAAAATTAATGAGATGAAATAAAAATGGCTATACTACATTTATACTTTATTTACATTTTTCCTTTTTTTATTTCAAAATTTCACTGCTATTTTTTAGCACTATTTTACGAGTTTATTTTAATATCTATTGGATTTCTCAAACAGTGCAACAAAAAATTAATTATTATTTGGTTGTTCTGAATATTCAGTTATGTAATCCAAATTTTCTTTTAAAAAAAATAAACAGAAAATTATGATACCCAGGGGCGTATGTATAAACCAACAAATTATGGAGTAGGTGGCTTAGTGAAATTGGAAACCCCAGTTCGATTCCCACAAGCGACAATTTTTTTTCCACGTTAAAACTATTCCTATGAATCCCACTTCACTAACTTCTTTGAGAACGTGATTTGACGACTGGTAACCGCACTTCACGCGTATAAATATATCACTTACCGAGATCTACTATGGTAGAGTGCCACACCCAGCAATGGGTAAAAGGCGTGATGATATATTTAATATTTTATTTATATAAATTATAAATGGAAGATCTCTTTCGGATTCTTGCATTTTTAACAATCAAACTCAAATTTAAAACACGCATAATTAACATGTTCAAGTCGTTAAAATCAGCTATCAAATAATATTCTGAGAGGTTCTGATTTCGGTGAAAAACTTATTAGTTCCGGCTCTAAAGATTTTCATTTTCACATCTTTTTGTCACGAAACTATGTACCTCAAATATCTTATGAGGGATTATTCAAATATCAGAGTAAAAATAAATGTTATTTAGGTCTAACGTTGTTATGTATTTTGTACATCTCCATTTCATTATCATTTTTTTCTTGGGCACAGGACACAGCTCTGTCGCCTATAAAACGTCATTATTCGTCGCTTTATTTTAATTAAAAAATAAAAAAACACTCTAACTTACAGTACAACATTGTATCGACCGCATTTTGTAGCTAATTCGCAACTATTAAGGGACAAGAGGAAAACCGCAACAAAAGTTTCATTCAAAGACAGAAACTAATTCCCTAATTCCTATCAGAGTTAGTATTTTTCAGGCAATTATCAATTAAATTACTATAATTTGTCATTTGTAAAATAAAAGAAATATAAGGCGTTAATTAATTACTTTATTTGAAATGTTTGAAATTAAAAATTGTCATATTTCTGTAGTTTTATAAGTGTTCAACTTGGAAAACAAAAAAAATCGTATATATAAATATTTACATGTCCAGTTGCATAAGTATTTTTTTCTGTCAATATGTGTGACAGTATTTTATTAACGCTACAATAAATATTTTTAGCTTCTGTAACTTGTATTTTCTATTTAGTTCTTTTTACGAAAATATTTTTCGGATATTTTGCAAAGAAACTTTAAAGTTCCCGGCGGTGTATATCCAAAGATGTTCTGTAGAATTTTATAAATAATTTTTACATATTAAATCTGCAGAATTTGAAAAATGATATAGAAGCACACCCTTCTGTAACATTTGTAGAATTCCAAAAACAAAACTTCTGTACATACATTTTAACATGACTGTTTATATCCACGAACTCATGAAATATTCACTGAATATTTATCATTCGGTTCATCCAACAATATTTAATCTTTGTAAATGTGTGGCACATTCCTATCCTGGCACACCACTTTCGCTTCATCCACTTCCACTCGGAATCAGGTGTAGTGTCCAAAACTGAGGAATGCGAAATAATTAAACAAAACGAAAGCTTGGAAACATTATTGCCATCTAAGATATTTTCTTTGGAGAAGTAATGTCTGTCGTCTTTCAACCCCTCGCCGACCTACAGTACATCAAATGGATACATGGACTAAGGAAAGCAATCCCAACTTACGAGTATATAATGCTCGAAGAAACTAAAGGTTATAAAATGAGGATATACACGTGTAAAAGGGCCATTAGATTAAGAACTCCATGGATGGAATTGACGTACGACTGTTATCAAAAAAGAAGAAATAGGACAAGAAACGAATCAATGGGCAGAAAAGAACAATTAACGTACGAGTAGAAAGAGATAGTGACACCAGCAAATATTAATTCTATTATTTCCTTTAAATCATAAGATGTGTCGTTACAGACGAAACCTATTATATAGAAGTCTTCGGATCGATGCTTCGTTAGACACTATGACAGAAGAATTCGGTTGATGCCATACTTCGTACGTAGGTGACGTGGTGTAGCGGTTAGCATCTCTGCAGAGGGTCCCTAGTGTCACCCAAATCATAAATTTAACTCTTTTTTAATATTCTTTTGTATTTTGTCCTCTATATATATATATAGACCTCTGTTGGGCAGTAAATATACTATTATTGTTATTGCTATTCGATGATTAAACTTCAGTGACTAAAGCGCGCTTAGCTGTATTTCAACGCGGAATGAATTTAAATAGATGGAATTAATACTTATCAATGCAAAAAAATTATTGCTCCCTTTTTAGTACTTTGCAGGGATTAAAGTTCAATTGACCTCATGAACGAGCAGCTACTGGAGTACACTGTATTTGAAAATACTCTATTTTTACCAGTCTTTCATTTGAAATACAAAAAATGTATATTGAACTCCATGGTTTTTTTTTATAGCAATATCAATATAAATGTATAAAACAATTCCTAGAATAAATTTAAAATATCCGCAAAAAAATCACATAACAAGAGTATTTATTATTTTTTTCTATCAACATATACAACAAAATTTGTATGTAGGCCACAATATGTTATTATCAATGTCATAAAAAAAATATTTCCAAAAATATATAACAGTATTCCGACCAGCAATACAACCCTTAGTGTCAGGAGTAAACCCACAAATTCACAGCTGCGTCGGGTTTAACCTAGCAATTTATGAGTCCAGTCAATATCCCTACATTCTTGAGCACACTTTACTACAATCGTGGAAATAAGTACGTTGCGGGTACGCGCCTCGGTAGATGTACAGGGCCGGGCTTTTCAAAGTTTTTCCATAAAACTGGGGACGTATCTATCCTATAGTCCAATACGAAGAATTCTTTTCTCTCCGTCTATATGTTTGGTATTCTAATGTGCCGCATTTTATTTAGTACGTTATTTTGAGAAAAATAGAAGGAAAAGTTTATGAAAATTTTGTTCTTAAAATAATATGTATGTGAGGCAATGTAAGTTGACTCAATAAATAGATTAATATAAATATATAAATCCTTCCATTCACACTAATCGATTCTACTGTTTAAAATTCTAGTTCTCAGGCAGATGTATGCTTCTAATCGCCATAAAATAGGAGGTAAATTACTAGACGAAGCAGCAAATGTGGTGGATCGAGATTTATCAGATCGTTTAAAAAATGAAAATTGTTCCTTTTCTTTATTATTAGACGGGTGGTCAAGTATCATAAATGATCCAATAATTGCCACCAGTATCCACACCGGTGAAAAGACTTTTGTGTTACAAACAATAGAAAGTGGACCAGTTAAGAAAACTGCAGAATACTGTGCAAAAATTACCTGAGAGTCCATAAATATGTGCAAAGAACAATGTCATAACGACATTTTTGCTGTTTGCACCGACAATGAAAATAAAATGAAGCTTATTAGACAACAAACTATTAAAGGAAACAGACGAAAAATTAATTACATACGGGTGTTCTGCGCACTTTATGAATTTAGTTTTAAAAGAAATATTTCCTAAAGAACTATCGAAACATATTATTGAGGTGAAAAAGTTTTTCCGCAATCATCATCAACCACGTGCGTGATTGAAGGAAAAACAGGGATTAATGCCTCAACTTCCATCCGAAGTAACATAGAATTATTTGAAAAATGCTTAAGCACATGTAAACATAATTATCATATATATGTCGACATAAGTACATAACATGAAGATGATAATCCTCTAAATTTTTTAAATATATTAAGAAATGTGGGAATATATCAAGAGGCTAATTATTAAATAATCACTTGGAAATAATTTCAACTGCTCTTAACAAACAACTACAATCTGATTCAACCACATATATATATAAGGAAAGTAAATATATATAAGCAAAAGTTTAATTTTTCCAAGCTAGTACAAAAAAGAAAAATGTAAATGTCAAAATTTTTTAGATACCGTTTTCAAACAATTGTAGAAATCATTTTGTGTGTACAACACGTGAAAGAAGAATCCCTTTTCGTATTAAATCTTAATTATGCTTCGATACAAAATTCCACGTTAAATACGGAAAAATAAATACTTTAAGTTACTTGATGCAGAAATGGCTAAACTTTATATATCTATATGAAACGGTTCGATATTAAAATAAATACAGAAATAATAATACAAACTTATGGTGAAATTCTGTAATAAATCTATGTTTTATAGATCCATAAATCTGTAAATAATGAACAAAATCAAATGAATATTTGTTGATAAATTGCGTGTCGATTTTATTCACCATTTGCAGATTTATTTTATGAATTTACATAGTATTCCACCGTAAAAGTTTACGAAATAAAGATCGAAGCACGCTTTTGAATTAATATTGCTAATTTTACATCCAGAAGGAAAGATTTTATTCCATCGAAGGGGGAGATTCACCCTCGGTCACCCCTGAATTCAATACTGTTTAATTTTGTCACTCACGCATGGTTCGAAAAATATAAAACCGGCACTGGCGATGCGAAAAGCGAATGCTGGGACACGAGATGGATCTCAGAGCAGAGATCACATTCTGTGGGATACTTGCGAACCGTGCGCAGGGAGTCTTCGCTCCATCTCACTAAAATCGGCTTTTGCGAAACACGTAAAATCGATACAGAACAATATTTCGCTACATGGCAATTGAACATCTGATGTTCTTGTGCTGTGCCAGCTAGCAGTCTGCATTGTATGATTGTGCCCTTACACCTTAAGCTAGAACCACTAATCTATGAATTAGGAGATAACATATATTGTATATTCCAGTTTCAGTTTCGGAATTTCACTCATTGTGTACATTTTGATTATTCACGAATTGAATTACACTGTTGTCTATATGTTATCACAATCTTCGGAAGTACGGAAGTCATACTAACATACTAAAGGTCTTTGACCCTTGTAATTTCAACTACGTTACTGTTTAATTGTACTTTTTTTCGTTGACTCATTTTAACTGCATTATTCGAATTTTATGCGTGATAACTATTAATCAGACTGTAAGCAATCTAGTATTTTAAAAATTATAAGTCATTATTATATCAGAAAAATGGGCCCGTGCGGGCATTATACTTCATAACTAAAAAAAAATTGCTTAAAAAGAACTACAAATTTGCTTACAAGTCAATTCGGACACGGGGAATTCAATGCCGTTGGGCGCATTTTCATATCTTTCTTAGCTTTTGAGATATAGCCTCCGGAAGACTTGAACTTTACAAACATTTTTCAACATCATATTTTCGACTTTACCGAAGCTATGTAGCTCAAAAACTAAGTAAGCTATTGAGTGTTTAAGTTACCTTATAGCAAGTTTATATTATTTGATATATAGTGTGTTGATCCAAAACTCAAATACAGAAAGCATATTCAAATAATAGTTGTAGAGATTAAAATTACGAATATTTTATTATAAAACACATTTTATTTGTATATTTAATCAGAGCGCAAAAATTAATTAAATATTTGTAATATTCGTGAAAATAAAAGCTGCCATGAACAAATTTAAACAATTGTCTAGTGCCAAACTTATTGAGATTAATATTTAGTCATATAAAAACGTAAAATATTGACTTTTATATCTTTGCCACAAATAAACGTTCTATTTATTATTATAGTAATATTGTTGTTATTATTTTATTCTTATATTTAAAAAAATCAAAGTCATTTTAATTTATAACATTTCTTGACAAATTATTTGAATTTGAAAACCCGGGTTCGATTCCTACAGACGACAAACAATTTTCATCAAATTGAATCTACCCCTGTGTTTCCCCCACCAGTATCGTCTATGGGGGCCGTGATACGACTACTTCACGTGAAGATATATTTACTTATTTTATTTAGGAACAGTGTTGTAACTTATCTACATATTTTTATCAGTCGTTTTAAATTCAAATCAAAATAAAAACATATTTTTAATATTAATATAATTTTATACATTTTACCTCTGAGGTCTGAGGCACACAAATGCTTTAGGCTTCGTTTTGTTTTATCTGTTTTTGATCGAATTAATATTAGATAATTTCTTGTATTGTTATCTATTATATTGTTATCTGTTACAATACCGATGTAATTTATCCAATATAATTGCAGTTGCTACTAAACAAACCCGTTGCGCAATAATAATTGTGTTGTCGGTACGTGTTATTACAACATATGTATATGGATTTATTTAAATAAACATAACTATATGACTATGCCGTGTCTGTTGAATTGGGGTGGCAGTTCTGCTTTAAGCAGATTTGAGGAAACAGCTTTATCTCTACTCCTAACAAACTGTTATCTGTTTGGCAGTTCACATCACAAAGATTATTTTAGCGCTTAAAATCACTTTACCTTGTAGAAACTTCATTATTCATACTAAATGATCATCATTAAAAGTTTGTAATCATTTACCACAAGCAACTAATTATTGTTATTCTGGATAACAGTTGTATCACGATGTTTCCTCCTTTGTTGAATCATCGTTGGTTTTAAAAATAAAAAACTGCGTCCTTTGTACTTCTATGGAGACCACAAAAATAATATTTTGACTGTTGTAGTGCTTTGGTAGCGCTGTAGAATCACAAGCGAGAGTTCGTGGGTTCAAACTTCGCTGACTTTAATATAAAACTAAAAATACAACTGTATCCAAAAGGTCCTAATTTCACTACGTCCTGTAAGTTTTCTTTACTCGACTAGTTCAGTAAATTAATTTTTATCGTGCACATAGAACAAACTTTTTAAAACTAATATCTAGTCTGGAATGCAGCAACTAACAAAAATAAAACTCCTGGGATATTGGACACTATTTCCAACCATATTAAATATATAGAAAATTTCAAATATTTTTTTCTTTCAACTATATATCTGCTGATAGCATCGCGATGTAATTACAGCCTTGGAATTGATATGGACGAATTTTTTTATAGATATTACAGATACTGATTAGATTGAACAAATTTCATACGTATTTCATGATAATAATTATAAAAATAGAAGAAACTGTAAAAGTTCAACTTTTAACATAAAATTAAGTATGTTCTTTAATTTGAGTTTTAAAGTTAGTTACATATTTCGCCGGAATTAGAAATAACGTATTTATTTCAAAGTTCTACAATATCTACATTTTCTGTCTATAAGGTAAAATCAGATTTGTTTGATATTTGATTACAAAAATGACAATACTTTATGGAATATATTGTACGTTGAAAATAACGATGCTATATTTCACTGGATAATAATGTAGTTGCAGTCCATATTAAAAGTTAAAATTATGCGAGAAAAAGATTTAGATTCAGTTTTATTACTGGTGAGATGTGTTGATATGAGAAATATGTTGCAAAAGTAATTCCTAAGAACAGAGTAACAATCTGGTAAAATGTGCAAAAATCGATAAAAACTTGGAACAGCAATGACAAAGAATCAAGTATTATGGTCCTCACAATCTTAGATATCAGACATCATTCGATTTTATGTTATTTTATTGTGCGCCTTTTACGGAGAAAGTGACGATCGTGATAATTTTTTGTTCCTTATTCGATGTTCACAGGGTGAAGAGAGCCAATATGGCGTGGCTGGCGTGTTCGAGTGCCTGCCATGCCCCGAAGGCTGCGATTTCTGCGAAGACGACCGTCCGTGCGTCGTCTCCTTGAACTGGGTCATGCGAACCGCCATCCTCATCCTCTCGTGCGCAGTCATCTGCTGCCTGCCCATCGTCGTGCTTTTCACGTGGAAATATGGCCACGTCAAGGTAGATTCACAACCGCTCATTCTCAACGCTACGACTAAAATACTTACAGACATTGACAACGTTTACACCTGCACAAACTTTTCTTCTTTCTTACAGTTAATATAAGCAAACTAGCTATGCGACAATGTTCTTTTATTTTAAACTTTTTCATTTCCAAGTTCTTTAAGTTTATGCTGTCTTTAATTATGATTAAAAACTAACAGGTTTTATAACAATCAAAAATAAGTTTACATTTCATAGATAATTTAGTCGATTTTCAAAATAGGGAACTAAACATGCACCCGTGACACCCTTACAACCTTCGATGATTTTTTATTGATAATTTTCAGCGATTTTCCGCAACAAATATACTAAACTAAACCTTCCCACTCGGAATCTTTCGTTCACGCAACAACTCTTCAATCATATTTATCCATTTATTCCTAGGTTCACCCTCAATTTTACCAACATACACCTGTTTCACCAATCTGTCAATAAACATACGTTCCACATAACCAGACCATCTCAACTGACTTATTACCACTCTTCTAACAACATTATTTCCAATCTTACATTTATCATACACCAAAGTATAGCATACTTTAATTTGCGAAAACTTTCAAACAAAAATTCAGGTACATCCTAATCAATTAAAATATACTCCAATGAATCCTAAATAAAGTGTCTATACGAAGCACCACTTCACTTCACTTTCAATTATTCTAGTAGATTTTAAACACACTTATCCTTGAAAAGAAATACTTTAAGTCCACTGTTTACACAGTATTTGAATAATTAAAGTCGTCTTTTGAAAGCAAAAGCAAAGTCAAAGAACATTTTGGAACACGTGTAAACGTAGCCAGCGTTACAGCGTACTCAGTTTTCACCGCCGTAGCGAGTCAACAAGTGTTGTTGGCTTATGTTAACGAATTTTAGGGGAACCCAACCAAACGCTGTTCATGACGTAAAATATGTTTACTGGTATTACCCACAATAAAGCTTCATTCATAATTTAGATTTTAGTTTCACTTTTACGTACTAGATGTTGTCGATTATCTTTGAGAATAGTAAATGTTTTCAGACATTCGCAAAACCCGAAGAAAGCAGAATGAAGTTTGTTTATATTCACCGTTACTTTGTAATGAATTTTATGCAAATTATAATAACCAACAACAGACGATTTTAAAATAGATTTTATGAAAGAAACTTCATTCAACTTATTTTATTTTCAATTTGCTTTTACGAGTTCGTTTACGTTTCCGAATTATTTCCAAGAATAAATATTTCATAATTTTCTATAATGATTAAATACATATAGGTATATAATTGTTGAAATCTCATTAAACAAAAGTGAAATGATAACAAAAGATGAAGCGTAACTCTATAAATAACATTCAGTCAAAAAATGAAGCATTCATAAATTTATTGTAGCAATTTGTTTCACTTTTACGTGTTTCCAATTTTGTTTTCAAAGCAGCCAGCAGCAAAAGAAAGAATGTTTACTATGTGCAGAACAACAAATGTTCATTCACAAACACATACCTAGTCGTAATTTTTATATTTACTTTCTGTTTTAGGTATTTCGATGTATAAATAGCAAACCAAGAGGATATTTTGAATGTAGACTCAGAAAATTATAATTAAACTTTATATTAATTAATTTATATCAATAAACAATTTGCTATGAGGATCGGTGGAATAATTTTGGGTATATACAGGATTATATATCCTTTTCCCTCTTAGATTAAAAACTGATTTATGGAATACCTGTCCAATCTTGAAATTTTGAAATATTTAACATGGGAATTTAGATTTTGGTAAACGAGTTATTCACTTCTCCTATCCACAAACATATTTTTCTATGATTGCTATGAAAAGTTGACAATTACACGCTCTCATTTGTCATTGTAAAATACACAAAAAAGATATTAATTGCGCTCTTATTTCAATAGTTACAAGGGATACAAACAAAACATAAACTTATCATATTGACAGTTGGCAGATCGAATTTATTTTCAGTACGTATACATTTTTTTATAATTTTAAAATGCAATCGTAGAAAAAATTATGTGTGTATCACGAGCGTAGAGTGTCTTTGTTCGCCGGAGCAGATCTCGGTAAGTGATATATTTCTTCGCGTAAAGTGTGGTTACCAGTCGTCAAATCACGGTCTCTTACACTATTGTAGCGTAAGTAACAAAGAATTACTTTACGCTCTTAATACGCAAACAACTATTTAAAAAATGAAGAAATAAGTATTTATTCGTATAGAAATAAACTGAATACTGAAACATCATTTAACAGTTATTTTCACATCCAACGTAAAACGTCATGAATATTATTGTTTTTTAATTGAATAGACCCGAAGCTATTTATTCGCCACAAACATTTGTTTCCTAAATGGGATACAAATTTGAACTCTGCGTATAATTACGTATGAAATGACATGACACATATATTTAGAATCCTTTGAGTATAATAACATATTTCATAACTGAAATTTTGTTCTATTTTAACAAGCGTTTTTGTGATACAGAAACCTTATTTTATGGAGTATGTATTACAAACTCATCGAAGTTATATACTTCTAGAACAATTTTATTAAAGAACTTTTTAATAAGTTTCATGCAATTATATTTTTTATTTACCTTATATGATGAGTTGAATTTTTAATAAATAATATTGCATTTGAATGAAATCTTTTGTAAAAACCACGAGTAATATTAAAGCCCAAGTCTTCAAATTTTCAACTTAATAATATAACTTTCTCACTGAATCTAGAAAGTCCACTTCAATAATACGAGTACAAGTTCAGAGTTTCTGCTTAAAAATGATTCACTCTAATTTATTTCAGACAAAAACTCGATCAATGAGAATCTTGGATATTTGTTTATTCATTGCTAATATTCACATTGATGACAAAATTCAAGCATCGATAATTCTGATGAATTTAAGTATCTACAGTGTTTTATTCATTTCATTTATTTGTTATTTGAGAACTACTGTTCCCAATTAAGATATATTCTCAAGTTGGTCAGTTCCTATAAAACGTAATAGTTGTTCATCGGAACAAGAAGTGTTACGATCACCAGATGCATTTCAAGAGTAATGTACAATGATTTATGATAAAGTCCGCACTTTCACTGTAGTTCTAAAACCGAGCGCGGGTAGCTTCTTGACCGTCCTAACGGATTAGGGTCGATAAGATTACCTACAATTTATTCAAAACTCTAATAAAAATACGCTTCCACTTATCGGGGTTGCAGACACACTCGTGCATCGTAAAAAATAGCAGCGGTCAGGATTTAGAAATGATGAAAAAATATGTCTTTCTGTAAAAATTGAACAAATTTTACAACCACAGTCGTTTACCAACTGCACCAACAAAGATGTGTCTAAACTTTAAAATGATTGCTTGACAGCAACAGAGACTCGAACCGCAACATTTTTGGATTCGGTTACGATTAATGGTTTATATATGAGTAAAATTTGGGTTTTGTTTAATAGTTACAGTTTTTTGAAAATATTATATAGATTTCGGGTTTTAAAAATAATTCAATTCGTTGCCGTTTCGATTCAAAATACCTATAAGATATTTTTGAAATTCGCAAATTTTCTAAAATTATTTATATTTCTGTTTTCTTCAAAAATAATTTCTACGTACGCCATAGTCAGTGCAGAATTTATGTATAAGCTACATAAGCTATAGCTTAGGGCCCCCACTTTCTTGGAAGGCCCCCAATAAAGTTGTCCGAGTGAGCAAGTGGCATATTTGGCACTGATATAGATTATCTGTACTTATAAAGGGCCTCATATCTCAAGTCTAAATCCGGCCCTGGCCATACTGTTGCTCTTGCTTTCACACTACCATTCATATCCAATGTTGCTAGTCCTATTACGACTACAACTTTATAAAAATACAGGAAGTTTCAAAATTATTACAAAAAATTTGAAAGGTATATTTTGCCCAAGAGTCACTTTTCTTATTTTACTAAATGCTGATTAATGTTTGTAAACGAACTGTGGTTTTAAGAAGCCGAGTTCGAATCCCACATGTGACGAACAATAAAATTACACCTGTAGCACCCCCTCCATAAACTCATTGAGGACCGTAATTAAGTGGCTGATAACCTCACTTTACGCGTATAAATATATCACTTACCGAGATCTTCTACGGCGGAGTGTCACACCCAGTAATGGAAAAAAGGCGTAATGATGTATTTTTTTATATTCAAATTAAGATACAAGGTGTTTTAAAATTATTGCAAATAAAATAATTAAAATTACTGGCAAAGTTTGTATTTATATAATTAATTATTCATTTATTTGTCATGTTTTATTTAAAAACATTATTACGTTTTTCATGGAAATGAGTTTGAAATAAACAGTTTATTCAAATTTCTTGTAAAATCTGGAAAAAAAATCCTCTAAAACTTAATTGGATTCCAATTTAATATTTTCGATTTATATTCGCGCAAAAATTACCACTGCAGAAAGAAAATATCTTTGAAATGAAAATTTTAATATTTCTCAGGTCGTCGAGTTTCTGTCTCTTTGAAATCTATTGCATCTTGACATTTTACTTTTAAATACTAAGTACATGGAATCAACGAATCTAGTTCGATTCATGAATAAGTATTAATTTATTTAAAAATCTGAAAACCATCAATTAAAAATTGAATCACTTCTTATTCATTAATTGTGTGATTTGATTATAATCTATATTTACATGCAATTCGACATTCGCTAAATATAAATTAAGAATAAATACAGAAATTATTAAAATCAAAATTCAATATCAAAATTCAATTTCAAAATAAAATATTCAATATTCAATCATACTTTTGTTTTTCTTTAGCTCCGAGTCCGCAGGAATATTTTTGTTATATTATTATTACATAAAACAAGAACTATAATAGAGTGTTTAATAATAATTTTGTGACATTTTCTTTCAATACAAGGGCAGATTACTGCTCACCCTCTTTCTTATCTCTTTAGATTCGTTTTTAGAGGAGTGAGCGTGAGTTATTTGAAATATTTTTAAAATGTGACACGTACGTTGAATTCAAGATAATGAAAATGGTGAATGGATGTGAAGGTTTGTTGCGTGATGAATGATTACAAATGTGATGAGTATGGTGTGTTCAGATGCGAACACTTTCAAATTTATTCATTCATTACTTTTTCATAAATTGATCTTTAGGTTTTTGTGTTGAAATATACGAATACATATATCAAGAGAGTGCGAAAAGAAAAAACAGAAACCAGTGTGGTTGGGATCAAGGATATTAAAACACATATTCCTTTCTTGAAAACAAAAATCATCAGGATTCCAATAGTTGGATAGCGAGATGCGCGAAGGTGTCATACATATATACGAAAGTAAAAACCAGGGGAACAAAAAACGGAATCTTATTTCACAGCTGTTTAACATTTTCAAGTTAAGTAAATCATGTTGACGAATGGTTTGCGCGGTTGCGCCTGCCCGTGTACTTGTCTCGCAAGACGCGACGCGCTGTGTTGCTATGGTGATACAGATACGGGCTATTGATTGGGAGGTGTCCGTTCCCGTTCTCTGTTTCATTCTTGTTGCGACAGTGGGTGTGTGTGGCTGCGTTTGGTTACGCACTGACACGTCTTGCACGCATTGACATCTCTCCATGCAACTCATTTTTAATCAACGCACTTTCTCACACATCACAATGAACTTGAACGCCTTTTCTCAAATATCAACGAGAATCGCTCAATCTATACAATTTTTTATGTTGTGGTCAAACAAATCAAAAGCCATTAGTTGAATTTTAGAACGCAGAAACCTCGGAACAAATTTTATTATCAATGTCACACCCAGTTTCCAAATTTAATAATATATTCCGTTAATGAGAGTCACTCACTTTTTTATTAATTGCTTGCTGTTAAGTAGATTAATTCATTTCCGGAACCAATATTTTGTAATCTAAAGCACGTATTCAGTACTGAATATTATCGTGTCTTGACCAATTGAATAGTGTATTTAGTTGTAATAAGCCAAAAATGTGATAAAAAGTTTCAGAATTCTATACGCTTTCGTTTTCTGGTTGCAAAATAAGCCCAAAATTTAATAGTAGGAACGATGAATAAAAGTTATTTAATTCAGCAACAGTGCAGTGCAACGGCATATTTGGTCTATTTAATTTATTACGAGTATCTAAAAATATGGCTGGTGTATTTATCTAAAGCTTGAGATAAAGTTTAGTGATTTAACATCGTCGCAATCTTCAATTTTAAGGGTAGTATCGTCTGGAGGAAATGTCTCAATCAATCGCATTTTTAATTCACGATCCGGCCGACAAGGTCGTAACTGTTGCGCACCGTTTTTATCTTTTACGATTATGTGTATCCAAGTGTTTATCATCATCTTTCCAATTTCAAGAGTACCGAATTATTAAAGCTTCTCACTTTTAATTCTCAATTAAAATTCAAAACCTTTATACTCATCTACTAATAGGTATGGATTAAACAAAAAAATACTTTTGAAAAATAAATTAACAATACATCGCTCGTGTCTCAAAATCAAAGATAGTTATAAGTAATGAATAGCAGTTGATGATTCTTATTTTTTATGTACAAAAATTAAGAAAGGAAAGGAGTGTCTACCCGCACATATTTTGAAATTTCACACCCAAAAAATCTAACCAATGAATCTAAAATTAAGAATCATGCACTTGTCCTTATTCATCAAATTCATTCCTATCCTGATACCACTTTCACTTCAACCACATTCATAATTCATTTAATACAAGCTCGTTTGTTCTTCACACTCGGAATCTTTCGTTCACGCAACAATCCTTCAATCATATTTATCCATTTACTCCTAGGACGTCCACGCAAACTTTCATTTTCAATTCCACCAATCTTTCATTCGACATACGTTCCACATGACGAAACCATCTCAACTGATGTATTCACTCCTCTAATAACATTCTTCTAAATCTTACATTCATCATACACCATTGTATTCCGGACACGGTCTCTTACTAACAAATAGAAAAATCTCAAATTGTAGACAATCTCTATATGAAAGAAATGATATTTTTTATATAAGAACTTACAAAGAAAATAAATCAATAATGTATGTTAATTTAATTGTTCAACATCTTTTGTTTGAACGTCGGCTCTAATTTGTATATTGCATAATATTTAATAATTTAAATCTTTCAACGATTTATCATTTATGATTTATATTTATTTCAAGTACACGCTTAGACCTGACAGATAGCAGTTGATAATATTGATCACCGATTACTAAAATATTAGATGACCATCTCCTAGATTATGCAAAAATACTGACATTTGTATTTTTGTATATGTTATCAAGGGGAATATATAACATTTGCAATAAAAATTATGTTCTTGGATTATTCTGCAGCAGCAGATCTCGATAATTGATATATTTCGCACGTGAATTGCGATTACCAGTTGTCAAATTCAAATCACTTCCATAGTTTAATTCGATACCAAGGAACTTTTGATATTGATTCTATTATTTCTAAATTATAATATACTTGACTTTCCACGTGTACGAGTTCTATTTGCGCAAATAAATACGCGGAAAATCAATCACGTTAATCGGTTAATTCCATTTTCTACAAATCTACGTTTTCAGTCAAAATACTCCTTCTTTAGTAGATATTTATGCTCTTTTAGAATCGAATCCATAATTTCTAACAGTTTCGTAAGGTCCATTTGTGCGAAGGTTTAGGGATATCGGAACCCTCGTGTACACGGAAGGTCGAGTATATATCATATCTTTTTGTACACTTTTAGGGTAGCAACACTAAAAATGACAAATTTTTGACGGTCGTTGGGTTTTGAATCCAAACCTTTACATAAAATGTCGACTTGTTAACTTCTTGGCCATTCATCCTATACTCCCGGAAAAATGAAAATCAAATAACTTGTCTTTTCATTTTCACACATCCGTCAACGACATAGATTATAAATCATGACATAGATAGTTATTTCTTTAATGTACGTATGTAACAATGCATTTGAAGTGTTCCGTGAACCACAATTATTCTTCTTTGATAGCGCGCGGATGTTACGGATACGACCTGTTACTCATTGCAATCGTAAGCTTTCAGTGTTCAGTGTGAAATTCGCCGTAGGCTTGGATGACGTGACGGAAAATAAAGTAGCTGCTTCAATAACAAATAGCTCCGGGTCAACTGGCTTTGATTCAAAGAAATACTGAAAGAAAAATACTGTGATACTTTCCACGACATATTTTCAGATTATTAAATTAGGTACAACAAAAGGTAATGGAACTATATCCAGGGCCGGTTTTGAGTTTTTATAGTATAGTATTAGCAATCAGGTCGGCTTCGCGGACCCTAAAAAAGTATTTTTAATCTACCCCTGTGACTCCTCCTCCACTAACAACTTTGGGGGTCGTGATTTGACGACTGGTAACCGCACTTCACGCGAAGAAATATATCACTTACCGAGATCTGCTACGGCAGAGTTCTCCTACGGCTATTAGTATATGGATATTAATGTAATGTAAGGCTACTATTATTTTTATTTTTAGTGTAACATACATGTTACAGCTTCAGGTTTCAAAATATATAAAACCGGCACTGACTACACCCCAGAGATAAAGATTTACAATTTGTTTTACACTAAAAGCAAAAAACCCTCTATCGTATGCAAATTGACTCAATGACGATTTGAAAGTAAAATAGACTGTTTAGATCTTTTTGACGACATCTAAAATGAAACCCACAATAAAAGAATTACTCCATTTCTTATTCAAATTACCATTTCTAAACTACTAAATTAAATAACAACAAAATGATTTTTAACTTAAATGAAAACATATCAAAATAATCACGACTTTACAATATAAGTAGAAACGAGTAAACGTGTACTATTCGACGGAGTATAAACAAATATTTTATAACTTTAAATAGGACCGCAGAAATGATATTCTTATACAACAGGTGTAGTCCAACTTTTTCATAGACGGGGCCACATTTTGATTGGAAAATTGTTCGCGGGCCAATCATTACATATAGGAAATACAATGTTCAAATTTTTATATGGATATTTTCTGTTCTATTAATTTTTGAACGAAATATAAAAACAAAATATTTTCAGAGCTAAAAACAACACCTAATGAACTTATTATAATTGTTATTAACAATGGAAACTAAAATGTTTATTCTGTATCATACTATAATAATAAATTTAAAATTTGCAAAAATGTGTTAATATTACATTCAATTAAATTTAATGACCGAATGAAGTTGTTTGGGTTTCCTAATAATTTATCAATCCGGGGTCCCATATTTGTGATAAACATTTTAAAATAGCTTCTAAATGTTCATCTGTTAACCTGGATCTTGTTAGACTTCTATTGCAGTTCATGAGTGAGAAGTTGTATTTAAATTCCCGTAAAAATTGCAACTATTGTTTACTTCACGAAAAAATTACTCTGCACAACGTGTCTTCAATAGAACGAAAACAGTTAAATCTATGATAATAATCATTTGATAATGCTCTTAAATTACTAATGCAGAAGCTATTTTTTTCTTGAGAAACATTCGATGATAAGTTTTTTCATTTAAGTTTTTGGTTTTCTTTCAAATGAATTTAAAATTTGTAATAAATCATGCACATATAATTTTTTTCTTACAAGATTTAATTAAAACCATTGAAATGATTTCAGATATTAATAAATATCGTTCGCGGGCCGTATAATAGTATGAGGCGGGCAGTAGTTTCTACATGGCTGTTATACAATCTCACATCTTATATTTTAATCTCAATCAATTTAATATATGAATATGTTTTCATGTTTTTTATGCTTATTATGAAACTATTTATTAGGTATCTAAACCCTCTAAAAACAATCTCATATAACAAACGATTAGAAGGTAATTTAACTTAATCTTCTTTGAACATTTGTCAAACTGAAAACCAAAAGGCAATTCTTGTAAAAAGAGATTCCTTTAACTGTAATTCAGTGTCAGACATAACATATAAGTTTTTTAATAAATATATACAGCGTTTTCAAAATAAGGTTAGTTCAAAAAAGATGATCGTTTAACTTTAATTCAATGTAGCTAAAAAAATGGAATGGTCTTGATTCGTTTTTTATCACAACTGTTGATCATTTGTCAAATATAACGTAGAAAATTTCAGATAGACTCTTCAACCTTTTTTATCAGTAAAGATTTGAAGTGGATAGAAAAGAATCGCATAAGCATAAAAAATGTTAATATAACCTTTACATTGTGATAAGCGGTAGGCCTGAAACAGACTTCCGTCTTGTGCGGAAAATAGTGAAGAAGATAATCTATTACACTGCGAAATTTATGGCACGGCATTTTTTTATTGCGCCAACAAACTCCAAACTTAACAAAAGTTTGAAATGAGAAAACGGGGAATGAATCTTCATACTCACTCAAGCAAACTATCGCATTGACTGATACCGAGTGGCGACGGTGCTTCTTAAATTAACAAGTTTACTCAACAGGCGGCATCAGGCTCTTCTTCACTCGCTTTAGGGACTCTCGACTTAGTGCCGATAAAACACGGAACAAGAAGCTACGGGGAACACATTTCCCAAACTTATTAAGCAACTTAAACAAATTTACTAGAAAATGTTACTTTGTTTTGAATGCATAATTTATAGTCTCCTATTTGCAACGCATTCAAATATTATTGTTGTATTACTAGTTCACTGTGTTACGCAAAATACAACTTATACATAAATAACTATATTTACACTTTTTCCCAAACTGTTACAGTATATTAAAGAACATGTTTTTTCGCACGCGTCCAAGTTTAGAAAACGAGCCGCAAAAGAGTTTTCTAACGGACAAGTGAGATAAATGTCTTATATATGAGTTATTTATAATATATTTTCTATTATGTATCTTTTATGAATAAAATTTTAAAAATTCTGCGTTTTTTTTAAATCGAGTCAATGTAAAGCAATTTGTATATGAAATGTTGTGGTTGGTAACTGTTATTGACATTCCTGCAATTGTTCAGATTTTGAGGATATATTGAAATTCGGATGTTCTTAGTTTGATAGGTTCAGTATGTCATCCGCTACTACCAACCGTCTAAAACTAAATATTACGTATCGTAATGAACATTTATATCAATGAATAAAAATTAGTAAGCAATTAAAATTATTGCAGAGAATATATTATTTTATGTACTGATTACAAAGCAAAAAGATTTTTTTCGATATTCGCAAAAATAATTGCACATTACTTGAAACAAATATTTTTCGTAGTGCTGGCCTGATAGGTTAAAGAAAAATGTATTTTATTTAATTAAAGTTGTGTAACAGTTCTGTAAACGTTTATTGTTTAATGTTTACTAATTTTTATTCATTACCTAACCTATTAGACCAGTGGCACGAAATATGTTTGTTTCAAGTAATGTGTAATTATTTTTGCGAATTTCGGAAAATAATACATATCCTTTTTTCCATCACCATTGTATAAATATTTACTGGGCGACAACAAACTTGCTATAAATGTATAATATTTGATCTATTTTACAATTAAATATTTAATTGAAAAATTAATTAGTACAGCAAATAATACTTGTTTTGCATTAATATTGAAACGATTAATTTTGTGATATATTTCTTATTTAGAAACTGAAAATGCCCTAAATACATATAAAAAGCCCTTTTCGCCATTTTTTAAGTGCTGCTAAATGAAAAGCGCAAGTCTGTCGCAACTGATTATTCCAGCATCTGAAAGTGTACAAAAAATTATTTCATTTGCACCTCGTAAAACCATACCAATGTATCCCAAAATAAAAATACAACAATTTCAAAATTAACATGTATTTTAAATAGGAGAAATATTTTTGTTAATGATTAAATTTGTTATAAACTAAATAAAATCGTTCATATGATGATTTTTAACACCAAACTATTAAAGTTTAATGTTTAAAAATACCGAAATTTCACCATGGACAGTATTATAACCGATCTGGACCATTGCGTGTCGTCTGTTATTGACCAAAAAATTAACAGATTATTTGCGAAATACGCCTAAATATGAAAACCAATGTTTTAAATATATATTAAAAAAAATATAGAAAACACAAAAATAGATGAATTTCTCCCCCGATGAAATGTTTTTTGTGGGACATATATTTTTATTATTTTGTTTGTAGTAGACAAGTACGTGTTTCAAGCTTCCACAATATAAATGACGTCATTAAAATGAAATTTACAAATCTGCATTCACTGTTCCAGTTTAATACTTGATGCATAATAGGCTATTGACTGCTGACAGTTGTTAACAAACTTTATGCAACGGTGGACGTGACCATTGACACCTTTATTTCATTCGCAATACAATTGTTCACAGCCAATTTGAAAACTTGAAACTTGATGTGCTCTACATTATCAACTCATATCTTTTCACGTTTACTTAAATGTTATTGTTACAATATATTGTTTCGGTAATACATTTAATTTAGAAAAATTATTTCAAAAACTAAAAACTTTCATGTAAATTACTCGCCTAATTTTGATACAAAGTATTATTATTGTTATAAATTAAACTAATTTTTATTCTTTACTGTAAGCTATTAGTCTAGTGGCATGAAAAATGTTTGTTTCAAGTAATGTGCAATTATTTTTGCGAATTTCGGTAAAATTCTTGTTGTATTAGAATCAGTACATACAATAATACATATCCTATTTTTCATCACTAATAGTATAAATATTTACTGGGCGACAACAACCTTGCTGTAAATGTATAATATTTGATCTATTTTACAATGAAATATTTAATTGAAAAATTAATTGGTTTGTAAAATGAAATTGATTAAAAAAATAATAAATTCAATGTCAAGTTAAATTACAAAATATAATTAATTTCACATTTTATTGCAAAAAAAAAGTCAAAAATGGAAAATTTATAAATCTGATCAAATTTCATTCAAGTTATCATAACTTCAAAGCAAACAGTTAACCCAAATAAAATATTGATTTACTTTTCTCATATTTTTATTTCAATCGCAGAAAAGTAATAATTTTACTGCTTGAACTTTTGCTTGAAATACCAGTAATAACAAAATATTTTTGTACATTTTGTTTTATTTGCAGGTGGTGCGAGCAGCTAGTCCGGTCCTGCTGCGAGTCATAACTTTGGGTGCATTTTTCATTTATTCCACGGTAAGTTAATCCTTATCCTTCTGTGCACGTCTTATAAAGGACTGAATTTCGCGGATAGCGCTATAGAATTAGCATTTCCGGTGAGATGAAACATTATATGAGGATCCATATTCGCTTGGCACACAAAACTGAAAATAATCTAAATTTCACGAAATTAGATATTGGCTTTCTTATTTTCGTTATGTTATTGAAAAGTGTGCCACTGGCAAAGATGAAAATTTCAACCGACTGTGACTTCAGAAATTGGTACCAAGAGTTATTTAAAGAGACATTCAACCGTGTTAATTTATGAAGCTATTTGTCTAACGTATCTCTTTCTATTTTAATTAACTCATCCATTATTTATTCTAAAGATGCATGCAAATAATAAATAAGCACAAGATCGTGAGCGAAATACAGCTCAAGACGCATTTCGTATTTGAATTTGTAAGATGTTGATTACTGTAAATTATTACGAAAAGAATACTTCTTGATCTAGATGCACAAAAGAAAATCGTACAAAAACAGTCTAGTGTTTTACATAATCAGAAAAAAAAGGTAATAATCTATAACAGCAGTTCTTAAAATGTGCTACATGAACCCCTAGCGGGCCGAGTTGTCCTCACAGGGGGCTCACGAAATTTTTTTTTTCTATTTTGCGATCATAAAGAAGTCATTACTAAACCCAGTTGCGTATCGAAAGAGCGTTTCATTGCGATACACAATATTTTGTTTTACACTGATAACATGCTGAACCTATTAAGCTGAGGACATCAACATTTTAACATAACCTCCAAATTTAAACAATTGCATAAATGTTAATAACAATTATCAACCACATTTTATATACAAATTGCCCTAAATTAACTCGGTTTAAAATATCGCAGATTTTTTGATAAATTTTAATTTATAAAAGACTCAAGATAATAACTCATTTTATAAGACTTTTATCTCATTTGTCCTTTAGAAAACTCGTTCTTTATATAATATTTCACACAATTTGTATCTAATCATTATTAATATTAATATTATATTTGATAATAAAAGATTTATTGACTGGTTATGTATGGGATAAAATTACAAAAAGTCTGGACAATCTTTTAATGTATTTTTTTAAGATTTAGTAATTTTTTGTTTGTATTTTTCATCAGATCTTGAAGATAACTCAGATTGAGTACAAAAACAGGCACGAAAAAAGATTAAATTCTTTAAAAATAAATATATCATGCCTTTTACCCATTATTCAGTTTGGCATTCTGCCGTAACAGATTTCGGTAAATGATATATTTCTTCGCGTAAAGTGCGGTTACCAGCCGTCAAATCACGACTTCTAAAGATGTTAGTGGAAGGAGAGCCACAGGGGTAGTTTTAATGTGGTTAAATTTGTTTATCGGCTATAGGAATCGAACCCGAGTTCTCAAATCCATAGGCCGATTCGATACCACTGAGCACGGTTCGAAGATATATATCGATCGATATATATCATGATATTTATTTTGATATATATCGTCATATTTTTGCAATGATATATATCCATTATATAAAAATATCAAATAGTTTTTGTGATATAGCCTCCGGAGAAGTGAAATTTTTCGTATTTTTCAGTTTTTCTACTTTTCCGAGGCTATATCTCGAAAACTAAATGTGATATGAAAACGCGCTCAACGGCATTAATTTTCTCGTGCTTCAGTTAACTTATAAACATAGTTTCAGCGATTTTTATTTTTTTTCTATTTTCCGCCAAAAAAATCGCAAAAAGCGGTTTTTTAACATTTTCTCGAAAACCAGAAGTCATATGCATTTGTAGATTGTACCACTGGATTCAGTGGGTCAAAATACATATGTATGTAAATTTTCGTTTTAATAATCCTACGATTAAGGATTTTTGGGAAAATTGAATTAAAATCTGAAAAAACCAAAGGAAATAATTAAAAATATTAAATTGCTTAAAATTGTATGAAAATTTGCTTATAAGTCAATTCTGGCACGGGGAATTCAACGCCGTTGAGCGCATTTCCATATCTTGTTTAGTTTTTGAGATATAGCCTCCTGAAAAGTGAAATTTATCGAATTTTTCAGTTTTTCTACTTTTCCGAGGCTATATCTCAAAAACTAAATGTGATATGAAAACGCGCTCAACGGCATTAATTTTCTCGTGCTTCAGTTAACTTATAAACATAGTTTCAGCGATTTTTATTTTTTTTCAATTTTCCGCCAAAAAAATCGCAAAAAGCGGTTTTTGAACATTTTCTCGAAAACCAGAAGTCATATGCATTTGAAGATTGCACCACTGGATTCAGTGGGTCAAAATACATATGTATGTAAATTTTCGTTTTAATAATTCTACGATTAAGGATTTTTGGGAAAATTGAATTAAAATCTGAAAAAACCAAAGGGGTACCCCTTAGGAAATAATTAAAAATATTAAATTGCATAAAATTGTATGAAAATTTGCTTATAAGTCAATTCGGACACGAGGAATTCAACGCCGTTGAGCGCATTTCCATATCTTGTTTAGTTTTTGAGATATAGCCTCCGGAGAAGTGAAATTTTTCGAATTTTTCAGTTTTTCTAAATGTGTACAAAAACTAAAATTAAAAAATAAATATCCAAAAAGTGATATTTATCTGATATATATCCTATATATCAGATATTTTGATATTTATTATAAATATCATGATATTTACGAACCCTGCCACTGAGCCACCTACCTTTTTAAAAATAAAGGAATTTTTATAATATAATTCAATATTATTTTTGTTGTCATATATATATATATATATATATATATATAAACCGGCTTATGATAGATTCTATAAATTCATAAGTTAAAAAAATTCCGAGTGAGTGAAATGAAAGGAAGTATTATGAATATTGATGAAGAGTTATGTCATTTTGTTATCCTCTTGGTGTATTTACGTTGAAAAATGAAAGCGTCCATCAATTCTGACAGGATAAAAATAGTGGATCATACAAGAAATGAATGATATATGAAGATGTATGCTCGATATTACTGCATAATTGAATGTTGTTACTCTTAGTTTGAGACTATGTAAATACGTAAAGTTAATATATATACAACAACACCAAACAAATACCATAAAGCTTTCCAAAGTTCTGGGGATGACAGTTCTGCTATTGTTTACGGATTCCAGTAGGTGATATATTTATATTCGTCATAAACAGTTACGAGTCAGACACACGGTACCACAATTTGTGCAGAGAGGAAGCCACAAAGCTTTTCAGTTTTTGACAGATTGTCTGTTTGCGTCCGAGACACAGCTCAGTTGTTCATTCCGTAATTAATAATGCATCAACGAATTAAAATGTCATTTTTGACAATGTGCACTTGAATCCAGATAAATTCGTTCAAAATTAACTTTCACTTTTATTAAACTTTTTTAATAATAATAATAACATTTTATATTTCATAAGACAATGAGAATACAATGTAATGGAATAAGTCAAACAGAGAAAAATCATTTCCAGTAATTATAATATTCGTTCAAATTATAAAAAAAAACAATTTAGAACAAGAGAGTTATTTTTAAATGATAATAAAAATTTACACGTTTAATTTTTTCTGGTAAATGTGCAAGCTAATTGAATGAGGAGACACTTTACCTACTTTAGTTGCATCAAACGGTACTCAAAAGTTCACTTTCGTTCTCGTATTTATTGAATGAGTTTCACTATGTACCAAAAACTTATGTTTGTATAAACGAAGTAATATAATTCTAGTATTAGAATACAGATAAGAAGAATTCCAAAAATTTTAAGAAATCTCTGCAACTATTACACATCATAAGCATATAAGGACATGAGGAGTAAACTTCATATTTTAGTTTTGATTTAGTTATTGCGTAATAATAATTCAATATATGTTTATTTTAAATGTATTATTTGAAAAACGGTACTATTAAGAAATAAGTTAGTTGAGATGGTTTGGTCATGTGAAACGTATGTCGAATGAAAGATTGGTGAAACAGGTGTATGTTGATGAAATTGAGGGTGAAAGTTTACGTGGACAACCTAGGAATAAATGGATAAACATGATAGAAGGGTGGTTGCGTGAACAAAAGATTTCAAGCGTGAAGAACAAACGAGCTTGTATGAAAGGAATTATGAATGTGGTTGAAGCGAAAGTGGTGTGTCGGGATAAGAATTAATTGCGGGATAAATGTGATGAATAAGGACAAGCGCATGATTCTTGATTTTAGATTCATTGGTTAGATTTTTCGAGTGTAAAATTCACTTTCAAAGCAAGTACTAAGTGACACTCTCTTCCGTTCTTATGTTTTGATTTGTTCACTGTTCTTAAATAGTGTTTAACTGCAATTGTGTAAAATTTACTTACATTTGAAACAAGAGCCAAGCAACACTCCCTTTCCTTTGTAATCTTTTTAGTTCATTTTCATTTCGTACTATAAGGGGTCTATTTGCAATTGAGTAGAATTCAACAAGCGCAGGCTGATGCTTTCTCCCTTTCTTTATAGATTCGTTGTTAGAAAAGTGAGCGTAAAGATTTATGAAACAGGTGTACAGGTGCGAATGAATGGATGTGATTGAAGGTTTGTTGCGTGATGTTGGATTTCGGGTGTGAGGAATGAATGAGCTTGTATGGAGGGAGTAACTAGGTGGTTGAAGTGAGTATCGTGTGTCAGGATTTTGAACGAAGATTTTTTTTTTATGAATGTGGTCTGTGAATGTTTCAGGGTTTCGTGGTACCCCATCTGATGGGATATAGCGTGATATTATGTATGAAATTTTCATTTGTAATTTATAATCATAAACAGAAATATACAATTTCGGAACATTTCTCTTTTGATAATTATAAAATTGAATAAACGTAGGTTTAATCTTATTCAAAAATAGAAAATAAATTAAATTATTACATTTTTGTTGAAGTTTCTCCTTATCTAAAGAGATAATGCAGTATTATCTTTAAGAGATAAATTAATATCATTTGTGTAAAAATTAAGAAAATTAGAATTACTGGTAAAATAATTAAGGGAAACTGATTTTTGTTGATTGTTAGCAGGGTTCGAAGATATATATCGATCGATATATATCATGATATTTATTTTGATATATATCGTCATATTTTTGCAATGATATATATCCATTATATAAAAATATCAAATGGTTTTTGTGATATAGCCTCCGGAAAAGTGAAATTTTTCGTATTTTTCAATTTTTCTACTTTTCCGAGGCTATATCTCAAAAACTAAATGTGATATGAAAACGCGCTCAACGGCATTAATTTTCTCGTGCTTCAGTTAACTTATAAACATAGTTTCAGCGATTTTTATTTTTTTTCAATTTTCCGCCAAAAAAATCGCAAAAAGCGGTTTTTTAACATTTTCTCGAAAACCAGAAGTCATATGCATTTGAAGATTGCACCACTGGATTCAGTGGGTCAAAATACATATGTATGTAAATTTTCGTTTTAATAATCCTACGATTAAGGATTTTTGGGAAAATTGAATTAAAATCTGAAAAAACCAAAGGGGTACCCCTTAGGAAATAATTAAAAATATTAAATTGCTTAAAATTGTATGAAAATTTGCTTACAAGTCAATTCGGACACGGGGAATTCAATGCCGTTGAGCGCATTTCCATATCTTGTTTAGTTTTTGAGATATAGCCTCCGGAAAAGTGAAATTTTTCGAATTTTTCAGTTTTTCTACTTTTCCGAAGCTATATCTCGAAAACTAAATGTGATATGAAAACGCGCTCAACGGCATTAATTTTCCCGTGCTTCAGTTAACTTATAAACAGGGTTCGAAGATATATATATCCATTATATAAAAATATCAAATAGTCTATAATAAATACAGTATTATTACTTTCATTAATTCTGTTAAAATTATATTCTAAAGATAATTCTTACTTTACTAGCTTTTGACTAACTTCACATCAACGACATAAATCCAAATTGTGTGCCATTTGTGATGTCATTAACGGCAAAGTCTGAACCATTTCCAAAATTTTTATTTGGTACTCATTTTAGAAATACAAATCCTTTAATATGGTGGAAAAGTGTAACTATTAATGAGTCAGAGTGGCCAAATAAAAGTACATTTATTGAACTATGTGAACAGTTACACACTGCTGTAACAGCAACAGCAGGGCTGGAACGATATTTCTCCACTTTTGGCATTGTCCAATCTCAATTACGTAATCGTCTCGGTATGTTTAAATATTTAAACCAAAAAGAAACTACAAAAAAAAACTAATTTAGATTGGATTTGGCCAAGTGAGTCTCTATCTGCAACGCTATGTTCAGGAAGTTCATCAGAAGATGATGATTTGCCCCTATCTTGGATATAGGATTATTTAAATATTCTTACTATTCTTAGTACTATATAATATTTGTGTATCCATTCAATGTATATTTACTTTTTTTCATTACCTATATTAATTTTTTATTTAGGAGTAATAATTTATTTTGTATTTCCTATTGTGATAATAAATGTGTACAAAAACTAAAATTAAAAAATAAATATCCAAAAAGTGATATTTATCTGATATATATCCTATATATCAGATATTTTGATATTTATTATAAATATCATGATATTTACGAACCCTGATTGTTAGTTTTACAAGTATTGTCAAATGACACTTATTGTTGTCTATCTTGCAAGAACCTTCGGAACCACTTATACCCATTACTTCAAATTTGCCCAAAAGGCAATCAGGGTTTACACAGTCGAAGGTCTTGCTTTAAACGCAAAACACTTCGACCGGGCAATTCGTTTCTAAATAATGCAACAACGACTGAAATACGATTTTCATATTAACTCGAATACAAATAGAATAAAAAATCAACTTTAACTTTTAGTTTAATAAAGCCTTGCAATTTTTTTAGACATATTGAACTATTCAAACAAAACAAGCAAGAATTAATTAAATTGAATAGATTAATCCACAACAACTACCAACCATTCATTATTAAATAAATTATGCAAAAACAAATTAAAATGTTATATTTACACCACATACACTTAAATCTAAATAAATTAATACACCAACTTACTACTCATTTAGCTTTCTAAACAGTTTCAATATTCGACATATTACGAGTATATGAATGCAGTAAATCAACAATTAAAATATCGTTCCTAGAATATCTACATTCAAAAATTACTTAATTATCTTGAGTTATTTAGTTTCACAAACCTAAATTTATTTTTGATAGATTGTCTGAAATCGAGATACTACTTTTACCCAGTTTTATTTTAAACTTATTAATTAAATTTTGACTAACTCGAGCGTCTGGTTTCGAATGTGCTAAACTTTACCAACTAGAAGTATTCATTGCATCAAATAAACTTTAAAATATGAACATTTTCGTGAGTGACACCAATGCAAATGCAGAACAGCAGACTAAGTATAAGACATTTTTTTTCAGTGAAATGCGGTTAGAGCCATCAAATCTCGGCACGTACAGATATTAGTACAGGCTGGGCTGATATTTCAACACTGAAAAATTCCTGACATAATAGCAACCTGAATCAAGTAGACATGTGGGATTATTTTCATCATTAAAATTTAACAGGAATATATGGCAAAGCATTTGTTATGAGTAAAATACTTCAAAACCTACATAAAAGTTATTCTTTTATATAATTACATAAATGTTATATAAAATACTAAATGCTTTACAGTTTCTACAGGCTCTAGTTTCAAAACTTGTATATTTACATATCATCATTAGAAATGAACTGGTACGATTTAATAACGGCAGCGCCCAAAAGTTTAGTGCTATTTTATTTTACATAAATTTATAATAACGCTAATTTCTAAGTTATCCCTAGAGTTTCTAACAATACTAAGACTTGTCCTGGTCTTGGTTTTGACCAAATCAAGACAAGGTCATGATGGAAGATCAAGACAAGAATTAAGAATCTTGACAATATTCTTGATTAACTTTTAATTATTTTCATTATTAATTTCTTTTATAAAATTAAAATAAATATATCATCACGCCTTTTACCCATTACTGGGTGTGGTATTCTGCTGTATCAGATCTCAAAGATGTTAGTGGAATCGCCCGTGGGAATCGAACCCGGATTCTCAAATCCACAGGCCGACTCGATACCTTTGAGCCGCCTACCCCATAAAATAAATAATAATTGTTTAAATCTAAATAAAATATATCATCACGCATTTTACCCATTACTGGGTGTGTCACTCTGCCTAAGCAGATCTTGGTAAGTGATATATTTGTTTGCATGAAGTGCGGTTACCAGCCGTTAAATCACGGCCCCCAAAGATGTTAGTGGAGAGGGAGCCACAGGGATAGATTTAATTTGGTGAAAATTGTTTAAATCTAACATCAATATTTTCGAGGAATAAATTGAACGAAGCATTCTTGTACTTTCTAAATAGTAACCCATCAAACCATAGTGCCTATTTTTTCATAAATATTTGACATGTGCTATCTACAGCGCCTATAATTACAGTATCTTGAAATAGGGTTGATGCTTGAATCTCTTTGCATATGAACGATACAGAATCGTATTTGTTCATTCTCATTCCAAAACTCAAAATTGCTTGTGGACATAGTAAATACTGCAAAATAACCTATAATACAAGGTACCTATTTATATTGATACTTTCAAACTTTCATAAATAAAAAATAATTATAAAATGTACTGTAACCAAGGCAAGACTTAATAAACCTAGAAAAATCGAGACCAAGATCAGACTAACCTAATTATTCTTTGAATCTGTCATTCATGTAATAAATCAGCAGCAATAAAAACATTTGTGTAATCTTAGAACATCCACACAATTGTTCATCCTGAATTTTTCCTAGCTTTTTTTTAAATCAAATACATATTATTGAAGGCTAGGGTTTAGCAAAAAAAAGCATATATAGGTAGTCATAAATTTATATAGGAAATGAATTTTCTATATAGCATTTCAATTGTTTGCTATATACCATTTACGTTGTGCTTCTCTGGCTTTATTGTTGTTCTGTAATTCCTGCAGTATTAAGAAGCCTGTCAAATGTCCTATCAAAACAAATTTCGCACTTCAACAATTTCTCAAATCTGCATCGTCCCCTACTTTCAAATCTTAAACAGCTCAGTATTCATCCCATTATGAATTATGCAGCGAGTTATATTATTCCACGATCCTTTTCGTTTATGAAAATAATTTTGACACGAGTTATACTAGAATATTCTTCTACACTACATCAATTAGAGTATGTTGTAGCGCCGGAAGGCCACGTTGCTCTTGTTACGCAAAACAGGAAGCGCTAAGCGTGTAAGAGATGCAACAGCAACCGGCAGTTTGAGGGATCACAAACAAACAGCAACAGTACGAGCGAACACTGAACGTGAACATTGAACAGCAACAGCGAATTCTAGTGCGAAGCGTTCCTGGGGGAAATTTGCCTCGCGACCAGTTCCCTCTGGGCGAATTAATAGAGCGCAGGTCAGTTTGGACCACGAAGTTTAAACTGATAGCCTCGCAGTAGAATATAATCATTGCGTGTCCTCTATTTAAAAAAAAAATTTTCGGCGGATACACATTTTTACGATAAATTAAATTCTGTTAACTCTGTCAAGTTTTACAACATTTACAAAATAATATCATCTTTATAAGAAACAGATTGAATGAGGATATTAATTCTTCGTAGATTTCTCTAGTTTTAATTTTCGTAAACCTTTTCGTACCTAGTGGTTTCGCTACGAAACCACTGTTCAAAAATTTATTTTATGCATTGTAATGGTTACATCCTGCCATCTCTTGGCGCATAGCATTAGTTGGCGCATAGCATTAGTTGGCGCTGAAATGTATAGGTCCACTAGAATTTCATGTTATAATTCTGTGCTACACATGTTGACGGGCTTAATCGGTCTTATTTGTAATATATTGTTAAAATTTGAGCAATTAGTAGAAAACAATGACTGGTAAGTTAGTTTATTATTCATTTATTACTAGATAACCATGATTGATTATTTGTTTCGTGAATTTATCTTTATTTATAGGGATTAAACGATTGCCTTCCATTATAAATTATTGGTCTTCTAACGAAGAGATTCACGATAAATATAGTTTATTTTTACCAGTGATCATTTGGAGCAACCTCCATTTTTTCCAAAATTCGTTTGACCAAATAGCCTAATACATTTATTTATGTTATTTGAAGTTGAAAAAGTAAATAAAATTTCGTTTCTTTTTAAGATTTTAATTTGGAGCTTAAGATGGAGTTGCTTTTTTTATTATGTACCTTTCAAAATAAGAGCATTGCAGAAAAGTTGATCTTCATATTCTCCTAAGCACATTAATTCTACCTGCATTCCCAATCATTATTTTTGCAGTTTACTGTATAAATATAATTAATTTTTTATGTATTTACTAACTAGTAAGCAGAGCTGAGCAATAGCTAGCAATTTTTATAACTCTAGGCCGTTTGACGCGATGCATTTTTATATTCAAAATAATGTACATAATTATGTGCTAAATATTGATCATAAAAATGTTAGAGGTTTTTGTACATTATTCTGCAACACTGTATGTTATGTTACTACTCCATAATTTTGTACAAAATTCTGTATACGCGCCTGCACACAATGCATCACAACAGTTAACTATTAAATCAGAAATTGTGATTGTAAATGCTTAAATTTAAAATCATAGCTTCGAAGAATTTAATTGAAAATATTATAAATAAAAAATAAATATATCATCCCGCCTTTTACCCATTACTGAGTGTGGCACTCTGCCTAAGCAGATCTCGGTAAGTGATATATTTTTTCGCGTGAAGTGCGGTTACCAGCCGTCAAATCACGGCCTCCAAAGTATTGTTAATTATAAAAATCACATAAATAAATATAACAAGTTCTTTTCCTCTTCGTCTGTACCACCGTTATCGGAATTTTTATATGGTTTTCAATTAATAAAATTTTGTTTTATTTCATTATTGTTGATTTTGGTCTTTTTAAAAAAAAATTCATAATATTTGTTCCAACCTCATATGTTTGTTTTTCTACTATTCTTCAATTAAAAGTGTAACTTTATAAGGATACAAGGATATTTTGTGATAATGAATATGAAAATGAAACACAAAACAGAAAGCCTGTAAGTGACAAATACAGTCAACGAAAGCAAATGTCACTGGGCACTTTTTAAAGTAAATTTCGCTAGAATGTAAACCAGACATGTCCAAATTACGACCCGTGGGCCACATCCGGGCTGTTTGATACTTTTATACGGCCCCCGAACGATATTTATTAACATTTTAAATCATTTCAATGGTTTTAATCAAATCTTGCAAGGAAAAAAAATATATGCACCTGATTCAGTACATATTTTAAATTCATTTTAAAGAAAACTTAACCTGTTTAGCCAGTTTGTCCATGCCTGGCATATTAAATGAAAATAATAGCTAAAAATTTTTTTTAATTTTAATATTAGTTTTTAGTTGTAGCTTCGTTAATTTTTCTACAAAATATAGTTAGTAATTATAATTTCGCTATATTTTTCGTTATTCGTTTATATCTGGCTTGTCCAGTTCTTCTAGTAGGAGATGTACAACTTATAGTGAAATCCGAAACACTTACTCAGGCGTCAGGCTTATATTTTTAATATCTACAGATAGACTGTAGTGTTGAAGTCAAGTTGAAATACGAATGAGCAATCAAAATCATATATATTTCGCCTCTTTGATCCTTTCTGTGGAATATTAATATACAAGTGTTCAGTGGCGTAACTGAAATTTTGAGGTGAATCCACAACCATTTGTCGTGGCTCGATATAAATTACAAATTTACCAAAATAACATTTTCTTTTAAATTCGGTCAAATCTAAGGTTGCCAACCATTCATTTAAAGTGGTACTTTTAACACGTTATACATAAATATTTTATTTATTACTTAATGAGAAATATACTTGTATTTATGTTTCAGTATTTGTAAATCAATTGTACCTATTGAAATGTGTTTTTTTTCCATAAGTTTCAGGAATTGGCAACTCTAGGCCGGGTCACCAGAGGGCTATCTGACATTCGTGTTTTCTTAGTTTATCATAGGGATATCTTTTTTCTTTTCACTAACGTTAAACTTTAATAAATGATATTTTTTATTATTAAACATGGAAATAAAATGCTTGATATAAATATTACAATTAAATTATGAATTATAAATATTTTAAATGATTTAAATTTAGTTTGACACCAACATATTTAAGTAAACAAATATAATACATCAGCATACAATGTAATAATTTAACTAAATTTAAATGTTATGCCTGATTTTCACTTATTTACACAACACTATATGATTACAGTTTATATAGAACCAAATAATATTGAAAACAAATAGAATTCTATAATACATACATACAACTTGAACACAATTAATTAATTTATCTGTAAAATTTTCAATTTCAATGTTCATAGCACGCATACAACGCGTGTCCTAAATGCCCTTTAGTTACGCCACTGCGAGCGATCTAAGTATTTCAGATGGTAAATTTGAATGTACTAATTACAAAACAGTCAACAACAGTTACGACATACACGGTACACAGTCAAATAGTGCACCCTAAACCCTAACGCACAGGCTTTTCCATCATAAAAGAAAGAAAGAAAATTACGGTTGTCTATTAAGTTACATACGTTTTCTGTGACTTATTTGAATATTTCGGCAGATGCAATAATTTACGGACTGTATTAGAATGTATCATTTTACTGCTGCTTTTTATATTCATACAGTAGGGTAATATTAAAAATTAAAATATGCTTAGATTTTATTCAGAATAGAACAATGAAATATATTTATATTTATGTCATTTTAATGAAATAAAATTGATTTTTTTTGTTTTACCGTGATATGCGATTTATTCAAAATCACGTTAGAAGCATTTTAGAGCATAAATTCATTATTCTAGTTCACTCTCTCTGTCTCCATTGATTAAGCAACTAGCATCCAAAGCCAGTAAAATGTACTGGACGGCTCATCGCCATAAGAGCTGTATACATAGTCTGGTAACAGCAGAGCGAAGCGACATAATTCGTAGACCCTGTAACAAACTGTCATTTATAGCTAGCGTATGTAAATTTTCGTTACAATCATACGAGAAAGAGTTTGAAAGTCGTAAAAACACCCTAAAAAAATTTAAAAAATAAATCGCTTAAAATGAGCTAAAAATTAGCGTGCGGAATTTAGTGCCGTTGAGCGCATCTTCATATCTTTCTTAGTTTTTGTGATATAGCCTTCGGAAGAGTTGTACTTTCCAAACATTTTTCAACATCAACTCTGTTTTGTGAATGTACTTTTACAACTGAGTACTTTCATACATATACAATATATATATATATATATATATATATATATATATATGTGTGTGGGTACGTGTGTAGTTGTTCATATGTAACCGCATTTTTTTACACTTTACGTTAACCCAGATTCATAACCATTATTCAGTGTGACTATGAATGAATATAAATTATGACAACGAATTGTGCTTGTTTTAGATGTTACACATTTTATGTTTTCGTTTCATTCTTGTTTGAATAATTGCTAGTGCTAAAGCATATAGCATAGCTGTAACTGTGTTTACATTTTTAATAAAACTCATCACTTCCTGAATCATTATTGTTGGTATTTTCTTGTTGTTAAATAAAGTTCTTTGTGATTTATCCACGTATTGAGTTGGCCGTTATTAAATCAAAACCTTACCCTCGCTCGAGTAAATCCGGCAATCGGATGGCATCCGAAACTTTACCAAATCGACAACGTGCTGTTTTTTCTTTTGCTCTGATCCTTGAACGCTAAAAATTTGACGTTCGACCAGGGACGATTAAATCAGCAACTCGATTAATGACCAAGAATCAAAGTGAGAGACTCAAGACCTTCCCCAAATTTGATGTTAGCATTACGGATTTCATATAACCGTGCCGCCAAAGCTGTCTAACTGAAGATTTGTTTATGGAACATAAGTACGATAGCTCCAAAACCGATTTACACAGCAACTACACTTTACACTTCGACCCACGTTACAAAGCCGACAGGGAATGGAACAAACTTCGTCAAAGCGGCTACTTCTGTACAATCGATCAGATGCAGGTATTGACAATTCTCATGAACGTGATCGTATAGCCACAACTGCGATCTAATTTTTAAGTTTATCATAAGTGAAATAGTTTGAGCATTATTCCAGAACTTTTATTGCCTGAAATACCAAAGAAATGAGATCAACCAAACAGTTTGAAAGACACTAAAGCACGGCTGATGCAAGTTACAAAGTTACAAAGTGATGATGATTTATTGTTTCTAGGTAAACATTAGCAGTCAAGTGAAATAGTTTGAAAACCTCTAGTGAATCTCTAGATTCCTATTGAAATTACATGGTGGAAACGAGAGATCAACTGATCAAATTTAACGACAGTAATGTTACAAAGTCTAAGATTTATGATTTATGTTGTGTATAAACACTATCTCCGAGGAGAATTAGTTTGCCCGTTTCCTGCTCTTGAACTTCTCGGCTCGATTCCAATTGAAATTCAGTACCGGAAACCGGAAAAGAGAGACTAACTGATCAATTCTAACGATTGAATTGGTCTGTCCATGAATGATAATATATTGTTCCTCTGTAAATATGTATCAGTTCTATGCACGCAAAAAAGAGTCCAAGCATAAATAACGAAACATATCCATAAATAAACAATAAACGGCAGATTCGGTATGTGTGACCTACCGGAAAATCGAAACAAATGGCTCACTATAAACGTGAAACTAACGAAACCGTAAACCATCATTTAAAAAAGCAATTTCGCCTTCCATTCAAACGCTTTGTGTTGCCCTCTGACTACTCTGACTTCAGGGGTAGTAAGAGAGGAAATGCCACTTAAAACTTTAAATTCCCTAGAAGGAAATGTTAAAATACATCACTTGCACTGTTTCTGTTTCCGCAGGTGTGTATTGTATTAATAGCGTTTCACACACATTATTCTTCATTGCCCTACATTTCCGGAGATATTCATAAAAATATTAAACACAAATTTATTACTTAAAACTCTTGGAAAAAACATGTTGGTTACAGAGTACTCTCCTTTTCTTGGCAACATTCTCTTTCATTTATTAATCATCTTAATTAATATCTAACTAAATACTGATGATAGTACTATGAAGGGTTAAAATTGGATATTAGGGATGTTCGTTTCCCGCCAAGTATTTTTCTTTTTCTTATTAAGAAAATAATTATGTGGTGCTTGAAAATGAAGTAATTCAAGTGCTTTTCTAAAGAACGGAAAAAGATAAGAGAGAGGAAGTGAAACTAAAGGAGGAAATCACTTTCGCCCTCATGATTTTAAAGTCGCATAGTTGGAAAACTAATTTAATGAAAGGGAAATTTCATTTATCTGTCACAAAACCTGCTGAAATAATTCACTGGACGCAAAAAAAGAACAATTATTGATTCAACATCTGTAACATTGTCGAAGTAAGGCTGAAAATACGAGCTTGTAATAACATCGCCAAATAATGCTTTAATCAAATAACAGCTTTTGTGATATTTGAGTAAATTGTTGTCAAAGGTTTTTGCCAAACCCGATTGTTCTTTGTTTTTTCAAAATGACACACAATTTGCTGTATTTTGTTTTAATTTGTAACTCTTAAGGTAACAGTAATTGAATTTCTTGTTCTTTTAATATAAACATTAAATATACGAATACAATTTATATGATTTATTCGGAGAAAATAATACAAAAAAAAGTAGTAGTGTTTTGAATTTTTTTCCATGTTTTATAGCATTTTACATGTAAACTTCACTTTTATCACATTTAAAAATATTATTTATTATCCGTAGAGACAGTAATAGTAAAACATAAATAAATAAAATAATCACGCCTTTTACCAATTACTGAATACGGTATTCTGCCGTAGCAGATTTCGATAAGTGAATATATCACGGTCCCTCAAAGATATTAATGGAGAGGGAGGCTCCAGGGTAGTTTTAACGTCGTGAAAATTGTTTGTCAACTGTGGGAATCGAACCCGGGTTCTCATATCCATAGGCCGACTTGATACCACTAAGCCACCTACCCCATAATAGTAAAATATGTGAATAAAAAATATGTTTACTGTCTTATTTATTATAATAGCAATAATATTAAACTTTACTACCTCATATTTAATAAGTTATAATAAAATTTAAAGATTCTTGAATGAATTCTAATAATATTTCTTAGTAAATACATACTAGGAGTACAAATAACAGATACTTGTATTTTAATTTCATATATACTTGTAAAAGGAAAATACTTAATTAAAATGTCCTTGAATGCTGACAACGTAAAAAAGTACACATTATCTTCTATCTTAATCTATTTATACATACAATGTTTGTTTTCCATTCTATGGAACATTCTTTTATGGTGATAATTTTCTTATATGCGCATAAAAAATAAATGTAAACAAACTTTTAAATTGAAAATGACCATCATCCCATAATCTGATATATCTTAAAGTTCGTATTAATAGCCGCTGCAGTAGATATATGTGTATATAGTAGCAATAAATTTACCATTTTGCGTCGCTCGTAAAAAATGAATGAAAATGAACGCAGTTGTAAAGTGCTCGCTAGAGCTCGTTGGGTGTAAATTGAAACTAATGCATTCGTGTCGTTCCTATTTCTGTTTCAGACGATAGTGATGTACCCAAAACCAAGCGTGTACACGTGCACAGCGCGCGTGTGGTTACGAGAGATTGGATTCTCGCTCACATACGGCGCCCTCATGCTCAAAACTTGGAGGTAATGATAGCTTTAACTATCTCAGACTCCTACCCATTGTCTTACACAAAAACGCAATTCTACTCCAGCTTCATTTGTACTCAGTTCGTTTATGTAGTGACACAGAAATGTCTTCTTAAATTTTTATTTTCGAAACCCAGAAGAATTATACTAAAAGTATATTAACATTACAGTTTTAACAATTTTATACTTAGTTTTATTTGTACTTACTTCGTTTTATAGTGAAGAGAAAATATATTCTTAAAATATGGGTTTTAAAAACAGAAGAATTACACAAAAAAGTATATTAAAATTACGGCTTCAACAATTTTATTCGTTTAGCTTTAACAGAGTGTTTGAAAAAGATTCCAAAAAAAATTAAGGATAAATATTATTGTATGTACAAACAATGTCCGTGCCACTAGTCTGATAGGTTACAGTAATGAAGAAAAATAAGTAAACATGAAGCATTGAAAGAACTGTTACAAAATTTTAATTAAATTAACTAATTTTATTTATTACTGTAACCTATCAATCCAGTGGCACAAAAATTGTATGTTTCAAGTAATGTGCAATTATTTGTGCGAATTTCGGAAAAAATATGTTTGAGTTGAATTCAGTACATCAAATAATATATACCCTTTAATTTTTTGTAATAATTTTGAAACAGCGTGAATATACCATTATTTTATCCAAAAAGTTGATTCATATCTTTAATATTTCAGTGATAAATGTATGATATCGAATAGTCAGTGGCATGGAAAATGTTTGCTTCAAGTAATGTGCAATTATTTTTCAGAATTTCTGAAAAAATCTTTTTGCGTTGTATTCAGTACATTAAATAACATATATCCTTTAATTTTTTGACTATAATTTTGAAACACTCTGTATGTACATTGTATATTAATTATGAGAAATAGATTTATATTTTGAAAACACACATAAAAAATAATTATCTGTCGGTCGGATTTATTTGTATTTGTTTCTATTTTATATTCTTATGTAAAAATAAATTGCTATGTCCTGATATTTCTTAATAACGAATTGAATTATCATGTAGCAGCAGATATAAAAATTGTATATAAAAAAAGGAAGTTAACTTTGTTACAAATCAATACAATTCGGAAATCTTACAAATTTTACCATTTCCCTTATAACAGTTTACAAATTCAGCCACTGATCTTTTACCCGTCTAAACATAAATGAATAAAAAATAAATATATCATGATGCCCGTTTCCTATGTCTGTAAACGTCAGAGGTTGTATTGCAGATCTTTCAGTAGATACATGATAAACTTCTGCTTGTAATATGTTGCTACCTATCGTAAATGTTAGTAAAACTCGTAAAAGAACAAAAAGATTGTTTAATTCCAAACGGTCTCAAGCTTAAAACTTCAAATGACAACTTTATCTACATGTTATCCGTGTCTGACACAAAAACTTAATTCGATTTCTTCGACTTTGGTCGTAGATTAGTTTTTGCAACATGAAAGTCAAGGAGCACGTATAATTGACAAGGACAACTGACATTAATTAGTTGAAATGAAACAATAGAATGGTACAGGGAAATGCTCTAGGCTTTAGGAAGCAATAATGGAGTATTTCAATAGAAAATTTATCAAATTAAATCAAATACAATAGAGCAAATTTTATTAGAACTGAAGGTTAATGCTTTAAAAACCTTTACCTTACTCTTTTTGCACGGTATCCGATATCGTTTTCTAAAAACGTTCTTCTTTGTTGAGTTCTCTTGATAAAAGTTGATAAATTAGGAGATGAAAAATATTTTACTTTGGTATATTCCTATAGCTGCAATAAGCAACATTTATAAAAATAGATTCTTTAATAATTTAGTCACAGTTTGGGTCTGTTTCTTCCAATGTAAAATGTCCTTCGCATCATCAGAATTGTTAGATAATACGGAGAAGTAATGAAAGAGATGAGGGTAAATACAACTCAACTCAATTTATTATTAAATTACGATTTATCCCAGCCTTACGCTTTCTCTCTCTCTCTCAAGCTCTCTCTCTTTTTCTCGTCTGTTTGGGTCAGATAATCGAGATTCGACTACACATACAAGTCTACATATTTGATTCTATTTATTTTTGTTTCGTGATACACAAAAATATAAATTCTCCTAAACTTAATCAACGCATGCGCACGTGTGGTGTAAATGTCATTTTTGATCATGAATGATGGTGACAGCTACCATAAAACCGCTGTGCATCCTATACCAGAGATCTTATCAGAATCCAGTAAGACATATCAAAATTCCTCTATTCAGAAAGCGTATCGTTTATTTTTGTTGATACGCTCATTTTACTAGCACTGTAGAAAAACATCGTTAAGCCTTTTCAAATGTGCGTTTCAAAACCATTCCCTAAGGCATTGAATACGGTAAATATCGTTCCAAAACTGAAAAGTATTCACTGTGAATTAATTTGGACAAAGGAACATACAGATTCATTTTCACACTATTTTAAAATTACTGGAAATGAGAAAGGTGCACAATGTGCGAATTTAACTCGTGAAAAGAATTTATAATTCGATTTATTTAGCAACTACCATTCAAGGACCGTAACGACAGAGGCGGATCTACTTAAGGGCTTTTTGGGCTTTAGCCCAGGGCCCCGTGGTTACAAAAGGCCCCCAGCCTCCATTGGAAACAATAGACTGTATATTTTTTAATGGATTTGCAAGACAAAAATATGGAACACATATATCTGGAAAGTGTACGTAATATTATTGATTATTATCAAGATGACGTAGACGAACATTTAGTAAATTAGTGCATTCAGTAAAAATCTTACCTACTACAGTCTAAGCCAGAGTCTTACACCTCTTGCAATGAACTTTTTATGCTAATTTATGAAAAGAAACTTGTTGAAGTTTTCCCAAATTGCTATGCCATCTTAAAGATTTTTTAACTTTGCCAATCACTAGCTATGAAGCGGAGCGCTCTTTCTCCAGGATGTCGTATATAGAAAACAAATATAGGACAACAATGTCGAACTATCGACTAAATCATTTATCAGTCCTTTCCATAAATTGCGATTTAACAAAGGACTTACAATGTTATGAGCAAAAAAAGGAATTTGCAGCACAAAAATGCAGAAAGGTTGTTTTATAATTTATATAACATAACCACACAAAACCCGTCAATTTATTTTATAATAATGTCCTACAGTTGCTGTACTAATTCATATTATATAAATGAAATATTTTATCACTATAGAAAACAGATTTTTGACAAAATGCCAATTAGTTGAGTAATTAGGTAGGCCACTAAGTAGTATTAGTCCAGAGCCCCACAAATTCACGATTCGCCCCTGCGTAACGAAACCGTAACCGATAACCGCACCGATATTCATTTTTTTATAAAACCGTAACCGAAAACTGAAACCTATATTTTTTGTTTTGAAATATGGAAACCGAAAACCGAAAATTTAAGTCTTTCTGTAACCGGAAACGTAACTGAATCGATATTATTTCAATTACAAAAGCATAAATTAAAACAGGTATTAATAATGTAATTAATCAAAAGTAGTTAGAATACGAAGAATAATATAAATTATTATTTTTTATATTTTTATAATGTTGTAGTCTTTACAGTCAAACTAATGCTGGCAACACTGGATACGAAAGGTAGTGTAAAAGCAAGATCGACACTGTAACGTACGTAGAAATTATTTTTGAAGATTGTAGAAAACAGAAATGCAAATAATTAGTTACTTAAAAAATATACTGTAATTTAACAGTGCGCGTAATATATTATTTGTTTGAAATAGGATATAATACCTACCTACCTATTTTGACAATTATATTTTTACAAATATACAAATTTTATTTATTCCGAAATTTGAAATAATGTGTTTATTTTGAATCAAAACCATAAAAAAACCGTAACTGAAAAATACCTAAACCGTAATGAACCCGAAATTTATAATTTAAAAAAACAGAAACTGAAACTTAAAAAGAAACGTAATCGATACGCTAGATAGAAATTTAACTGATATAATATCCGTTAACCGTAGCCGTACTCCAAATTTCTTCGGTTCGAGCCCATGCTACCATTTCATAGATGTTTTAGATGTATTTTTAATAGAATGATTCCGATCCTTTCTTTGCGAAATAATTGTTTAGCGGTTTTCGGCTACAAATGAAAGATCCTTTGTTAGAGCAAAAAATCAATGTCTAATTGATGTAGCCGTGTTCAATCTTAAGCGTTTTTCTGCCAGACAGCGAACTAGATAGTTACTACTCCTAGATTCCAAATGTCCAAATGGATTTCTATTTTATGTCTGAAAATGTTTTGTACTCCCACACTAAGTCATTCAAAAAGTAATTATTTACTTAAATGACTCGTATTTATTTTGCCAGCTATAATAATGTTGTGCAAACTATATTGGTAAACAGTCAGTTTTTATAGTTTCATAGTTTATTGTTAAAATAAATTGATTGAATCGTGTAAATTTAAATTGAAATCAAATTATAAATATCCCTGGGGAATATACAGAGAGGTGACCGCGACACCGGAACATAGGACTTTTACACGTAAAATCATATTTTTATAATTTCCTGCTTCCCTTATTATTTTAGAGCAAAAAGCTTCAAATAAAATTCTACATTTAAATCAATAAACAGAATTAATTTTGCATACTTTATAACGGCAGAAATTAAATTGAAAATGTTGAAAATTAGCTTAAAAATAGGAAAAGCCTTGGAAATTAAACAAAATTAAATAAATGATTCACGTTTTTTTTTATCTGTCAGTAGAAAAATATTTATTGTTCCATGAATTTATTGCCAGTAGTTATTTATTAGTCTTTAAGTTAAGTCAATTATAAAGAAAAATGGTGGATAAGTACTCAATTAGTGAAAAAAAAGTTTTATTATAGTGTTATAGTTCTGTATTATGTATTTAATTTAAAATACTATAAAAACATTTAATGTTATTGATTATAACAAAAAAACAACACTTTACAAAAAAAAATTTCTTTTACTGCAATTTATCATCAAAATTATTTTTCTTCTGACAATTTTTTTCCGACTATCCCTATTTTTAAGCTAATTTTCAACATTTTCAATTTAATTTCTGTCGTTATAAAGCATGCAAAATTAATTCTGTTTATTGATTTTAATGTAGAATCTTATACTCTACAACATTTATTTGAAGCTTTTTTCTCTAAAATAATAAAGAAAGCAGAAAATTATAAAAATATGATTGTACATGTTAAAGTCCTATGTTCCGGTGTGACGGTCAACACCCTGTATACGTTTTTGTAAACTAAAGAATAGTGAAAACGTTATGCCTGATTCTTGGCTTTGGTTCTTTTATTGCATTCGGCATCGGTAGCCACATATGGTGGAGTATATTACGCTGTTGAGAAGCATGCAAACTACGATCAACTTATTTGGATGTTTGTAGAATGTTATTGGTGTACTTTTACGTGCTGTTATCGAAACTTGAAATACCGCAAAATACGCTGCGTGCATGTAAATCATTTCTGTATAAAATATGAAAGTTATACATTTAGAAAAAAACGAAACTACATATTGCTACTCATCGATCACTTAAAGATGTTATTGCAAATAGCTCTAACATCGTATTATAAATAAATAAATATGCAATTTCGTCTTTTTGTCATTTCAGGCGACAATTCTATCAGGAACAGATTTTGGGGTTGTATTACTTTGGCATCAATAATTCATAAATTGTGTACCGGTGTGCTGTTATCGTGTTTTGCCAAATAGATCCGTATTTGTAAATAGAATTGTCTCATCCTTAGGGGCAATCAAATGTATTCCTATCCATATTTTGAAATATTATATATTTACTCTCGTGAAATACTACTATCAGCATTTGCATAGGTACATATTATAAAGCCCATGAGTGAAACATGAAATAAACAGGTCATTATTATTTTGGTTGTGAGGAAGGAAAGAGTTCGTATGGAGGAAGTGTTAATATGGTCCTAATGAGTATCTTGTGTCAGGATGAGAATGTTGTCGTGAACTGATTTTTTTTTATGAATCTTTTAGTGGATGCTCTATGAATGTTTCGGGGGTTCGTGCTACCCCATTTAATGAGATATAGCGTGATGTTATGTATATATATATATATGATGTTTCAAAATTATTGCAAAAAATTTAAAAGATATATATTATTTGACGTACTGAATACAATGCAAAAAGATTTTTTTCAAATTCGCAAAAATAATTGCTCATTACTTGAAACAAGCATTTTTCGAGCCACTGGATTGATAGATAAAAATTAGTAAATATTAAAATTAATTTAATTTAATTATGGGGCATGTGGCCTGTGGATTTGAAAACCCGGGTTCGATTCCCACAGCCGACAAACAATTTTCCCCACTTTAAAACTACCCCTGTGGCTTTCCCTCCACTAACATTTTTGGATATCGTGATTTGACAGTTGGGAACTGCACGCAAAAATATATCACTTACTGAAATCTGCTACGGCAGAGTGCCACACTCAATAATGGGTAAAAGGCGTGATGATTTATTTTTATAATTAAAGTTTTGTAACAATTCATTCAATGTTTAATATTTACTAATGTTTATTCATTACTGTAACCTATCAGACCAGCGGTATGAAAAGTGTTTGTTTTACGTAATGTGCAATAATTTTTGCGAATTTCGGAAAAAATCAGTAATCAGTACATACAATAATATATATATATATAATTAATTTTTTTGCAATAATTTTGACCAAAAACCAGAAAAAAATTGTTTTATTTTGCGAGTACATTAATATCTCTAAATTCTAGTACCCACTAGGTACCGTAAAATAAACTGTAGGTACAAATTTTTCGCCACTTTGTTTGCGACTTTAACGAACCGGTAAATTTTAACTCAATATCCGGACAATACAAAATTAATAGCTAACCTCAAATCTAGTTTTATAAAGTAAAAAAACCGATTTGTTGTACATTAAAATCTCTGGACTCCAATATCAAGTAACTTACTTTAAAAGTGTCATATAATAAATAATTTATACTAATTAAACTTCAGCTCAATATAAATATTGCAGTTATAATTCTGTCATAAACAGACATGACAAGTGATTTATTTCAGTATGTATGATAAGCGATTATCAGATGAACATGGCGCGAAGCATTCAGGGCTGCCGATGCTAATAAAGGAAGGGTTACAAGGGTCAAGTTTTTACTGCTTAAAATGATTTTGTGAGGCGGAACAATGGTTAAAATTTAGGTCCCTTTAGACAGTAGCGGAACCAGAACATTAATCTGCCAGGTATACAACTTCAAGTACAGAATGCCTAACAACAAAAAAATTGTTCATGTCTTGTTCGTTACATTGTTTATGTAAAATGAAATTCTTGATGTATTGTTAAACCCATTTGTTTACTTTTTATTTTATACAAGGTTTATGTTAAAGATTCCAGTAAACAATTTAAAATAAAAGATGTTAAAACTAATATGATATTAATGTTTTTAATATAAAAACTGTAATAATAATAAAAAAGAAAAATAAAATGCAAAATTTACCAATTAAAAAACATTAAATTGTGTACCAAAAATGTGATCCTATTACCAGTTTGGCAATATTTATGTAAATATTTATAATTTAAGTTATTATTATTAAACAATCTTCAGAAGATGGCATAACAGCCAAAATTTTACAATAAAGTGATATTGTTTAATTTGAGTAACAAAACCAAGTGTTCTTCATTTTATTTTTATAATCATGTTCTTCGGGCGCCAACTGCTTCATCCATTAAAATTATTATTATTATTAAAATTGTGTGGTGACCAAGACACGGAGCATAAAATCATATTTTAGAGAAAAAAGCTTCAAATAAATGTTGTAGAGCATAAAATTAATCATTAAAATCAATGAACAGAATTAATTTTGCATGCTTTTTAATGGCAGAAATTAAACTGAAAATATTGTACATTAACATAAAAATAGATATACCCTTGGATATGAAACAAAAATAAGTTTGAATTATTAATTTTTAAGATAAATTGCAATAAAAGCAAATTTATTTTTGTAAAAGTGTTGATGAACCTAAAAAGGACCGTTGTTTTTTGTTATTATCAATAACATTAAATGTATTTTAAATGTAATACAGAATAAAGTCCAGATTTATTTTAAATGAAGTGCTCAAATAAATCTGCAACTGTGGCATAGATGGAACACTGATTCATATTTTCTTTGATTATTAAGAACTCTTTGAATTGTGTGTATTGAAGGAATTGGCCTGTGAGGGTACGAACCTGCAGATAAAACTCTCACTTGTCTTAAACTATTACCACTATAATAGAACTTAAGACAATCATTTCTTTCACTAATTGAGTAATTATCTCAGCATTTTTTTCTTATAATTCAACTAAATGAAAGACTAATAAATAACTACTGGCAATAAATTTATGAAACAAGGAATATTACAGATAAAACTTAAATCATTTGTTTAATTTTGTTTCATTTCCAAAGCTATCCCTATTTTTAAGCTAATTTTCAATTTAATTTCTGCCGTTATAAAGCATGCAAAATTAATTCTGCTTTAAAACTTTTTTCTCTAAAATAATAAGGGAAGCAGGAAATTATAAAAACATATTAAAGTCCGATGTTCCGGTGTCGCGGTCACTATACTGTATCCTTTGTTTATTCTTAGCTAATTTATAGTTGTTGATTTAGGTAATATTAAGTAGGTATTATGAGAATTATATGTTTGGGGTTATGTTTATAAACCAATAAACTTTAGTCAAGTGTGTCTGTGTCCCTTTGGGTGTGGCCAAATGTGAGATTATGTTGGAATGGTTGAGGGATGAGGAGGCATGAATGGTTAAGGGTGCTTGTGACTTTGTAGATAGTTTTGAAAGTAGTGTGTATCCAGCGAAAGATGAGGAAGGTTCAGAATAATTTACTGTAATTATATATTAGAGAAGTGCAGAAAGAGCAGAGCAGCATTAATCATGAGAAAAGTTTTTACATCATACTCGCATGAAGATTGCTTACAATTATCAGAAGTGGAATTATTATTGCTTAAATAGGGTGTCGAACGCAAATATCCATTTTATCCTATTCTGGATAGGATTTATTTCACATAAATTAATGTTACTTTAATATGCATTTTTCTCAAAAATTTTCTAATGTGAGGTTTCCGAACTTTGTATTCGCTGAAGTCAAAATAAAATTCTCTTCCGCACAAATAAAATACATAAATATAGCAGATCTCAGTAAGTGATATATTGTTTCGTGTGCCATTACCAGCCGTCAAATCACGGCAACCAAATATGTTTGTGGAGGAGAAGCCACAGAGGTAGTTTTAAAGTGATGAAAATTATTTCAAACCCGGGTTCTCAAATCCACAGTCCGAGTCGATATCACTGAGCTACCTATCTACTTACAGAATGCCAATATCTTTACTAATTTAACCACAACCTTGTAGCTCTTTTTATTCTCGAAATACACATTTAAAATGAACACCCTATATATATAATTATAAACTATTGTTCTAAAAGTATAACGAGAATCACGTTATCTTGTAAATTGTTTATTTATTATTTCTTCCATCTTCCCAACTTCGTGACTTTTTAATCAAAATTCATTACAATGAATTTAAATATAGCTTATATATATATTTCTATAAGAGTGTAAAAAGTATGTTGAAACATATTATTTTTATTATAAATGCTAATATTAAAATGAAAAAGTGCTATTATATTAATATTTCTATCAAGTTTTTTATTCTCCGGTTTTTGTTGTTACAAAATATATTTTTCCTCGGCTTTGTTCATGCCTTGAAGGGAAATATCGACTCTTATCTGCTATCAATACCATTCTCATGTTGTATTATGTTGCCAAAACCTGAAAAACTGACAAGGAATAATACTCAAACAATTGAAGTTTATTTTGAAGTTTAAATTGAGAAAAACCACAATTTAATTCAATATAGACTTTTGTTCCAGTATTTAGCAAAAAAGTCTTTTTATTTCGTTGAAACAAGTAATTTACTTTTTCGCTGTTGTCTGTTTGACATCGTTTTACGGTTACAAAGAAAAGTAGAAGCCAGAAAAGGACGCAGTGTAGTAAATTACAACAGACGCCGTCATCACTAATAGATTTTCGAGTTCTTTCTCAGACCGTACTTAATATAATCTTTTACTAAGACCAACCATATTACTTAGTGTATTTTCACATGCATCCCGATATTTGTTAACCGTTAATCTCAAATTCTCGTTTTCCGTTCTGAGATTTTGCTACTTGTTACCCACATACAAACAACGAAACAAACTTGAAACGTGAAGATAATAATGAGACACTTACAAATTTACTTGCTGATAACAACATATCGTCCTTAATGAAATAGTAGTAATAATAGAACTGTATTTGGAGTGATTTCATTATGTAACATCTCGTAATTGATTGGGCTGGAACAAATCGGAAAGATTTAGGAATTTCTTTCTCGCCGGAAAAGTTTTTCTTAATATTACATTTCCTTTGAGTTCTTTATTAGGTATTTTCGAAGCAGATAAAAACTTGGTTCTAGAATATAATGAACGTACGGAAATATATGAAATAAGTATATAAGATTTATTTAAGTAGTCCTTTCAGCTTTAAAATCTTAATTATAAACAATGAAACTTTCTTTGGCTATTAATTATATAGCATGAATAATAATTACATTTTATTTCGCGTTCAATATAATCACAATGTTAATTTAAATTTTATCACATAAATAGTAAATTCTGAATCATTTATTTATATAGTGTCAAATGTTATTGAAGCGAAATTAAAATGCAAAATAAAAACAAAAGCATAAAATGAAGAAATATTTACGGTACCTTAAGAAAATGTGTAGACATAATAGTGCCTGGATCTAGGGTGGAACGAGATACTTTAGATACTTGCTCCGGGCCCAAAGTAAATACGAGCTCAAAAAACACTTCGAAATTTGATATAGACAACGTTTCTTAATTTGGGATTTGTATTATTTTTCCAAAGAATTTGCAAATAATAATTGTTGTTCATGTTAAATGAAACCTACTCCGTTCTTACATTTAAATAAATACCTATGTTCATTAAATTTTAGTACACAAAATCTGTTTTTTGTTATTGAAGTAACATTATATCATCTTATAATAATAAATATTATATTGATATAAATTTGTATAAGAATCTCAGGTTCCTACGTATATCACGAAAACTATAATAGATACCTTGCCAAGAATTTGCCAAAATAAAAAGTATTTCCCGATTTGAAAATTAAAAATATAAGTCTATTTTGTATTTATTGCTCCAAACGTAAAAATTCCTAGAACCAGCACTGAAGATTTAACAGTATCTACAAGGAGCAGTTCCAGTAAAAAAATCACAGAATTTGAATTGTATTTGTGTGTCATTTAAAATGTAACAGGTCTGTAATCTTCTATAGGACGACATAATAACTAATTAATAAATGAATATTTGTAGCCAGTGTTTATACTTTTATATCATGCAGAGGTATAGAAACAACCGGTATAATCCGCGCTTTACACATCACATTTCGCAAACACAACTTTGCAAGTTATAAATAAAAATCATATTTTTAAAATGAAATGACTTATTAACAATAATACTAAAATCTAGCTAAATCAGAAAGGCTATTATTACCAAGTCAAATTAACAGTAATTATGAAGAACTTAATTAATTCTAAACTATACATTTCACTGCTATAAGCATTTACGATTTTATTTACAGAAAGCAGGAATATTTGTTGTTTCGATTCAATTACTAAAAACAATGGCTGGTAGCACAAGCTCTGTTTTTGTGTGTTCTAAGAGCACGGTTTTAACATATTACAGATAGCTAAAACACTCAAATACACTGCTCTTAAAACAGGCAAAAACAGAGCTTGTGCTACTAGCCAATATTATTACTTACTTTGAGTAGAAGTCAGCCATCGACTGTGACCTATGTCACCCACCGATATTCTAGAAGGTCTACACAGCCTATTATAATTTCCATGTTAATATTTCTCTTCTACACAGCACTCGAAGCACAAATACACACAATATCACTCACTCAAGTAATTTTATACATGAAAATATTCACTAAAATGTTCACAACTTATCAAAAACACTGCATTCACAACACTAGACCAGCCCAGCTCAACACGAATTCACATTTAAATTGATGAGGTAAGCTGAAACTTGTTTGTTGGCGCAAAAATGTATTAAAAATATATTAAACGTAATGTGTTTATCTTTCGGTTAATTACCGACAATAAACGAAAGAACCCGATTTAGATTAGAATAAAAACTGACAATATTTGTAAAAATTATGAACGAAACAGATGCGCTCTGGGTGCATCAAATATAATTAATGCAAATTGTAGAATGTTTTAAATTTAATTAAAAGAGCAGAAAGGAAATTAAATTTGATTTCCAACGAATTTAAAATGTATAAATTAAAAATTATATATATATACGGCAAATATCACATACGCGAATTTCTTTTTTAAATCCCGATTAAAAAATTTATTTTCATGTTGAATTATGAAAATATGAGAATATGGAAGCTTATTATTTCCATGTCAAAATTAATAATATACTTAATTAAATTTAAAGTTTGCATCTAAGATTTGACTTATAGTAAACAAGCCCTAGAATAGAATATTATTTATAGGATAATTATATAAATAGTTTATGTGATATAATACAATTGATTTTTAAAACTATTAATTGGTGTGGGTGAAGTATATCAACAATGTCACAGTCTGTGGGTGTCCGTGCGTTTGTGAACCCACATAGTCTGCATTCTTTAAATTAAATATACTTTTAGTTTAAGCTCTGTTTATTTGAAATTAAATCAACGTTTTTGTGTTCTAAACATACACCTTCATCAGAATTACAAACAACATAAATAAACAAGTAACTAAGAAACAATTTTCTATTTATTTATGTTACGCTGTACAACAGGAAGTTAATCCCAATTACAGTACAGGGAAGTATTGAAAATATTAAAAGTTCGGAATTTCTTTTTTCGTATAGTAACATTGTTGATTAGCACTATTGTAAAACAAATTTTAAATACTTTTCAATCAAAAATCCATAGTGATTATATGTTAATACCCATGGAAATAAGACGATTTTGATAAATACGGTCTTAAAATTTGAATGAATCTTAGCACTGTATGAGAAAATATTTGTTGAATGCAAAACCTGGCATCTTTTTATGAATGTAATTATTGCCTCGTTACTGAAATTAATATACACAAAAAGGAAAAAATATGCGTCGTATATTTTTTGTTTTTCTTTAATAAAACAACGAAAAAGCAGTTAATAATATTAAGCTTGCTCGTAATAGTATCAGCCAAAATAAGAATGTACGTTTGTATTTGTGTGTGTCAGGATTTCAGTAATATTCCGGGTACGTTCAGCAAAGGCCGTCAAGATAACCGACCTGAACCTCATGAAGCGGCTAGGCATCATAGTGGCTGTGTTCAGCGTACTGCTGATGATCCGTACTCTGGTGGCTCCACCTCTCGTTATTGTCCGGCGGACGGCAGACGATCTCAAGGCCTACTTGTGTAGGACTGATTGGTGGGACCATTCCTTTACCACGAGTAAGTTCGTATCATCTAACACTCTTACACATTGCTATGTAACTACACTATCAAGACTCTCTGATACTTGTATTCATATTATATGTTCCTGTATCGCAGGACAATTAAGGTTTCTGCATTTTACGGTTACATTTTGCATATATTTTATTTTTTAGCTAGTCGACTTTAAACATACTAATTTCGGAAAATTATATTAAAATATTGGATCAGTCCCTAGATGATGAATCAATTATTTTTGCATATTTCTGAAAAAATTGCGTTGTATCTAGAACATTATATAATGCAGGGGTTTCAAAATTATTACAAAAAATAAGGATATATATATATATATATATATATATATATATATATATATATATATATATATATATATATATATATATATTTATATATTATTACAAAATATAAAAATAATTGCACATTATTAAGGCCGGTCCGGAGTAATACAATTTTTTTATTTGCCCCTAAATCTTATGCACCCGCTAAACCCAGCAACTTGCTGAGTTACTGTTCTTGGAACCGTGGTCTGCTGGCCGAGGGTCTATTTATTAGGGATTGTCATTTTTTTGTAAATGCTGTTATTGTGTATTCAAATATTCATTGTATTATCTTCGACTTCCGAAATATCTTACCCAGATGATACGAGTTTCACAGACATTTAAGTTTTAGATGAATTTGCACGATATTTTGTATTTATTATCTATTCTTAAAATATTTATTAGATTAGAAACGACAACAATTAAAATAAATAAACTGTACTGAACATCAATATAAATAACTCAAATCATTTATACTACAGAAAGGAGAAATTGCTTTGCTGATATAAATATTAAGTAATAACATCATGTATTTGACGGCTGGTAACTGCAGTTCACAAGCAAAATATATTACTTACTGAGATCTACAACGATAGAGTGCCACTGCCAGAATGAGTGAAGGCATATTTATTTTTTGTGAATTTTTTGTTGAACCAGTTCAAAAATCGAAAATTTTTAAATTATGTTTCTATATAGTTCGGAGCACGAGAAATACACTCGTTCAAACCGCATTTCAATATCTCTTTTAGTTTTTGAGTTATATTGATTTTAGACTTTTTTTAAAACTCAACTTTGAGAGCCCATATCTCGAAAACTAAAAGAGATATTGAAATGCGGTTTGAACGAGCGTATTTCTCATGCACTACTTAACTTATACCGAAATTTTACCATTTTTGAAAATTTTTCAACTTTTTTCAAAATTTTTTTTTCTCAATATTTCCAAAAGTTGAAGAGATAATGAAAATATGAAAACACCAGTGAATTCCTCGCGTGAAAATACATAGGTACAGCAAAATTCGCACGGATGCATTTTTTATTACAAAAAATCTAAAAATGGCCAAAATTCGTAAAAACGCCAAGGGGTACCCCTTAAGAAATTTCTACAAAATGGCTATTTTCGATTTTTTGTAATAAAAAATGCATCCGTGCGAATTTTGCTGTAAAAATTTGCATACCTATGTATTTTCACGCGAGGAATTCACTGGTGTTTTCAGATTTTCATTATCTCTTCAACTTTTGGAAATATTGAGAAAAAAAAATTTTGAAAAAAAGTTGAAAAATTTTCAAAAATGGTAAAATTTCGGTATAAGTTAAGTAGTGCATGAGAAATACGCTCGTTCAAACCGCATTTCAATATCTCTTTTAGTTTTCGAGATATGGGCTCTCAAAGTTGAGTTTTTAAAAAAGTCTAAAATCAATATAACTCAAAAACTAAAAGAGATATTGAAATGCGGTTTGAACGAGTGTATTTCTCGTGCTTCGAACTATATAGAAATATAATTTAAAAAAATTTGATTTTTGAACTGGTTCAACCAAAAATTCACAAAAAATAAACATGCCTTCACCCATTCTAACAGTGGCATTCTATCGTTGTAGATCTCAGTATAATCTCATGCATAAGTATATCATATTCCGAGATCTGCTTCGGCATCGTCATATACCCAGTAATGCTTAACAACAAGATGACTACGATGATAAATTGCAAAATTAATATTAATGTATGTATTGAAGACGGCAAAAAAGTAGAGTTGTTGCCTAAGCAGATCTCGGTAAGTGATATATTTCTTCGCGTGAATGCGGTTACCAGTCGTCAAATCACGGCCCGCAAAGACATTAGTGAAGAGGGAGCCACAGGGATAGATTTATATTGGTGAAAATTGTTTGTCGGCTGTGGGGATCGAACCAGGGCTCTCAAGATCCACAGGCCGACTCGATACCACTGAGCCAACTACTGTTTTGTAATAATAATAATAAGAATAAGAATTCTAGTCAATTCAAATTGAATACATTGTTATTTGAAATGAATATCCCAAATCTGAGGAATCAGCTTTGGAAGTAAGCAGATTTTACAAAACGATGTTCCCAACCTAACCAAGCAAAAAAGATCACAGAATCCATGAATTTAAGTGGAGGGTGAGATACACAGGTTACTATTGAATTTTTACTGGGCCGGTGGATTTAACCCAATATCCTTAAGGTCAAATATCGACACAATAACCTCTGATTCTTTTCTCCACTATAGCAGAAAAATTAAATAAAGGCAAGTACAAAATTTCTTGTTGGAAACCGCATTTTCAACTTAATACCATGTCAAATCATTTCATGTCAGTCTGAAGCTTTTGCAATTAAACTTTATAAACCCATGCAAGTGTGCAAAACTTTTCTATGCACTAATTAAAATTATTTGGTCTGAAAGTATTTTATAAGGACGTTTACATAAAAATATTCATGGTAAGACAAATAAATACTGCTAGTAATTTCTTACTTCTTTTTTGTGTTTAAATTTAATTAATTAAAATCGTAACCATCATTTAAAAAAAACTCTCATCGACAAAAGTAAATACGAATAGAATATTTTTTTACAAAATAGGTAAAAACATATAGGGCCATAAAGACACTATACAACTATACGACAAAGTATTATTGCACATCAGATACTCAATCCCAATTACAGTACGGTAGGCCTAAAGCTTATAGCAGAATCCAAATCACTCGGGCACGGTCGAATTTTTTATATAAGTTAGCGAAGTTTAAACCAGAGTCGGTTTAACATATTTTGAGACCTGAAGCGATAATGTTGTTGGGGCTCCTACCCTTTCAAGTAATACGTTCCAGGATTAAACAATCAAACTTAAAATATAAATTTAAAACTTCAAAACAACACAAAAAGTTGTTTTAAACTAAAGGTAAACTCGGAGCTACTTCGTTTAAGAGATATTCATATATACATTACAAATTTCTTGTTGAACCAGTTTGCAAATCAAAAAAATCACAATTCTTCAGCATGTTTCTAAATTATTGCAAAGAAAATTAAATATATATATCGCCGACACAACTTTAATTATATTACATAAAAAGTTTAATGTTTACTCATTTTTATTCATTACTGTAACCTATCAATCCAGTGGTTCGGAAAATGTTTGCTTCAAGTAATGTGCCATTATTTTTACATCAAATAATATACCCAGTTTCCGTCACTAGTGAGGAAAGTTAATAAATTTCATGACTAGTGAAAGAAACGGTTACAATCACATCTAAATTGAATGAGGGAAATGTAATTTTCACAAGTAATTTTGAAAAAAAATCATTTCTACGCTATAGTGTCGATCTTGCTTTCACTCTACCATTCATACCCAGTGTTGCTAGCTTTATTACAACTGTAAGGACTTTATAAAAATATATAAGCTAATAAATTATATTCTTACTATTTTAGGTTCAGTGCCGGTTTAAATTTACGGTTTTAGAACTGAAATAATATCGGTACGATTCCGTTTTCTATTACAGAATCAATTAAATTTTCATTTCGGTTTTTGGTTTCCATATTTTAAAACGAAAAATATCGGTTTCGGTTTCATAAAAAGTGGAATAGAGGTGCGGGTTTCGGTTACGGTTTCGTTTTGGGTCGAGTTCCTGGGTATAAGTAAATTAAAGTACAAGAAATACAGTGGTTCAAATTGCAATAGAAAATTTGTGTGTCCAAAAACTTCTAAAAGTATGTAAATATAAATATTGAAACACGTGTATGTTAAAACAATTTGACTAGATGTTCTCTAGCATCTAAATCTGAACGGTTAGACAATTCTTTCTGCCTACTTAATACAAGCACATAACTAACTATAGGGTTTTCTTGTCTTCGCCGAACTTGGTTGAGTAAATAGTGAACTTCATTTGAAAGTTTGTAGTGGTTCTTTTACTCTGTATCGTTCTGATCGTGATTTTACGACTTGTGGTCTGTCGCGTGAGGTTCTTGGTGCTTCACTTCGTGCGATCAGCAATAAATTTTCCTCTCTGCGTGTCTTGCTTCAGGATTACCAACAATTTATTCCTACTAGCATTGATATCAACGTAAACTGTGTTATATTTAATTAAAATGTAATTATACTATTTTATCTTCAAGAAAAACGTGTTACTCTCTTCTTACAAGTTTCAAATATCATTTCATTAGATTAGATAGATACCTAAGGGCGAAAACAAAGTTTAGCGTTCAAATTAAAGATTTATGGCCATAATTAAATTAAAAGTGGTAAGAATTTGGAATTGGGTAGATTCTGAATGAGAAAGATTAAAGAGAAATCGTAAATGTTAAGCATTAAAAGCTTGAATGTTTTAATAATTAATTATTTTTTTTGTAATTTTCTATCTATTTAAAATAAAAAGGTTAAATTTAATTAGTATTTTAAGTTACTATCTAATAATTGATAAAATCAATAGCAATATCACTTCGGATAACTCTTGTATATATCAAAATAGAGGAAAATTTAAATAAAAATAGATTTGAATTATATGGCGACCGTATCAAATGCTAGTATCTCTTCATAATTCAATTTGAAATAGTTTAATTTAATTGATATTTAAAACCGATGTTCATTAGAATTATGTAAAAAGATGAAATCATTCATTAAAAAATCCAATAAACACGTCTCGTTCTTTGGATATACGGTTTTTGATTTTTGTGTGGAATTTGAGGAATTTTTAATAGCAGCAGAAAAATAATAAAATTGCACAGCAGACGGAATAAGATTAAAACAAAGTAAAAATTGTAAAATTGAAGGTAGAAAATTATCAAATATAAAGCCTAGAAATAAATCGATAAAGTCCTTTTCATTTCGGAAAACAATTACGTCCTCCAATTTGTTTGTGAAACAACACATGCGTTACTCATTTCCTTTCGGTCAAGTGCATTTAATTTATTTTAGGACAATACAATACGTATCTACGTTACCTATCTAATGTATATTTAGTAATTTTTTACGGATTTCGATCAATATGTCAAATGTAATTGTGAAATTGAATATTGCTTTTTATATAAATTTTCTAACTTTATCTAATTTTGTCGATTACAACTCCATCAAAGGAATAGTAGAATCAAAATCTGCAACAAAAATGGGGGTTCCCATTTAAGATTTAAAAAGTTGTTGTTACCCGCCCCCTGAATGTATGGGTACAAAAGTTTCAACAAAATTAAAACTTTAGACATTTCGATAAAGTATTTATGTACAACCTGTACATTAGAGGTGTGACCCAAAGTAATAATTTTTCGGCATTCATCATACTCGCTAGTAATTATGGATTTTTTTGTTTTACTTTTAAAATAAACTCATAGTACGATTTTATAATTTTTAAAATGAAATAATTAAATTTAATAATAATATTCAAACAAGAATTTATTTATATAGTCAAAAATATAACAAATTTTGTTATAGTCAAATAATAAAAATTACATTTAGTCATTTATTTATTTATAGTCTAATATATTTTAAAAGTTGAAAGAAAAGGTAAATTAATGCACTATTAAAATGCATATTTATAGTATATGTAATGTATTCTGTGAGTGGTAGATTGAATTAAAAGAACAGTAGATTTTCAGCTCTTCCGGGTAACAAGCGATTTCTTTTCTTTTCTCTTCGTAAACATTTCTCGCTTCTGAAAACAATCGTTCGTTGTAGACAGTACTTGTATGAGATGACAGGTAAATCTTTACCAGTCGACTCATTTTTTGAAATTTGGGGGAGTATTTTTTTCGCTGATTTAACAACGTGGTTAGATAGAAATATTTCTTATTTTCTATTTCGCCAAATCTTCAACACAAATAAATAGGAACTACCAATCACGCTTTCAAATTGTTGAAATATATATATATATATATATATATATATATATATATATAGTATTCAGTTATATTTAATAAATTACTAAAGCTCGCAATTACAAGTTAGAACTGTATCGTAAATTACGCTATAGCAGTGTTAAATATTTCATATTCATACAGCAACCCCAAAAAAATACAAATCGAAAATTTATAAATTCTCTCTTTCGACTCGCCACTCGTAGGTGTAATAAATCAAGAAATATTCTGAAAGTTTGCTGCGATTATCTGTCCACCAAGTAATGTATGTTTGTATGTTTGTTTGTTTCAGTGGAGGTCTTATTCCTCGTCTGGGGCATAAGACTGTGCATCGTTGTCAGGAAAGCTCCGTCTGAATTCAACGAGAGCAAGTTCATATCCATGGCAATCTACAATGAGTTTTTACTATCCTTGTTTCTAAATATATCCATGTAAGTACAACCTATTAATTCTAGCAGCTATATTTATTTTTAATCCTGTATACCTCGGAATATTTATCTAGTTGTACAGTGAAATTAAATTTTCTTTCAGTTTTTAGATATTATACATAACAAACAAAATATTACAGTACCAACGAACAAAGATTAATAGCTAAAAAGAACGACGAACTATAGGATTAATATTAAAACAAGTACAGTCCGAAATAGCTACATTAATTTTTAATGTAAAGCTTAAATCCCTAAACCCACAGGACCCGAGTCCGGCAAACTTAAACTTGTATAGATAATGTTCCAACGATTCAAGAAATATATATGGGAATCTCAAGTATCAAGAACTTTCGATGCCTGTTTAATGAAACAAAAGTTTTTCCAAAGACTTGTATAAATTATTAAATATACATGGTGTTTCTATATCTCTGCATGAAACTATAATGACATATTAATTTGATATACTGATTATAGAACAAAATATTTTTTTTTAAATTCGCAAAAATTAGGGTATTTCATTGCTAGCGAACATTTGTAGTGTCACTGGTTTAATTCGGAATTTTGCGCTGCTTCTCCATACACTAACAGCATCTCCACTAATTCACTGTTGCTATACATTTTTCTCAAATTTCTCCCACAACAACTTACCCTTTCAATACCGTATACGAAATCAGACTAGGTACACAAATAAAAATAAAAATAAGTCATTACACCAGGTACCTACATAATAACTAATAAATAAATGATTATTTGTAGGCAGTGTTTATACTTTTATCTCATATAACATAATTATTAAATATACTATTAAACCAGTGACACTAAAAATATTCTCTAAGAATAAAATAACCAAATTTTTGCGAATTTCAAAAATAATATTTTTGTTCCACAACTAGTATATTAAATTATATGTCATTATTAATTTCATTTATATCTATGGGTTCTATATATCGCCGAGGCCCTGGTGAAGTGGCAGTTACGCCACTGAATGCTACCCCTATTTATTATACTCTTTTAGTAAACCTACTACTTAATGCAAGCGCTACAATCCGATTTGGAAATACGGCGATCTGTATTTACAAAATAAATACGAGTTGATATATAAGCAACACAAACATGAAATCTGTGTTAAGATATATTTTACTTGAGCTTTTTAACTTTACAAATAAAAATTCTTTATAGGTATTTATATATGCAGGTTCTCTTCTCCACATGTATTCATACCAAAATAAATAGGTTACCTTACAGTCTTTAATATTTAAATAGGTAAAATAAGAAAAATTTGAAAATGATTTGAATTTCAAAAAGACTTTTCTCTTTTATGGTAAAATACGAGGAAAATATTGTATTCAAAACTTTAGCAAAATAATTTATATTAAAATAATATTGACATTAAAGTGGTATCGAGTCGACCTGTGAATTTCAGAACCCGAGTTTAATTCCCACAACCAAAAAACAATTTTTACCACATTAAAAAACAACCCCTGTGGCTTCCCCTCTACTCACATCTTTGGGGGCAGTGATTTAACGGCTGGTAATCACACTTCATGCGAAGAAATATATCATTTATTGAGATCTGCTTCGGCAGAGTGCCACACCCATTAATGGGTAAAAGGCGTGATTAGATATTTATTTCAAGCATTTATTTATCTTAAACCTGTAATTTTTTTATATAAAATACTTAGGGGACAATATTATTAGTTTTAAGCTAAAAATATTTAAAATTAATTTGCGGACAAAGATGACGTTAAATTTTATCTTTTTTTATATATTTTTTATATATTTTGATTGTTAAATTATTTTTATATAATAAGACGATAATGAGAATGAAATAACAGTTGAATGAAAAACTGATATGTCATATTATATAAATATGTAGCAACATTTTTCTGTAAAACTATAAAATTGTCTTCACCAGGGCCTCCGAAAGTATACTCGTAGTTACGCCATTGAATAATGTCTAATATATTGCTGAAATGTAGTAAACGTAGTACAAGAATTCTTTATATCCTTAGGTTATTTCTGCACTCGCCCGCAAATCCGGATTTATTGTACATCATATTCTTCTGCCACACGCAACTGACAGTTACGCTTCTTCTCTGCTTGATCTTCGGCAGCAAGGCAAGTGTGAAAACCTGCACACTCAACACCACTGCTGCTGAATACAAATCCATACTAACGTCGGTTAATCACTCACGCAAAATTTACCGATTTGACCAGCAGAAAATGTAGTCACCCGTATATTTTCTTTTTATTTTCGCTATTCATTCATTCGTCGTTTTCTAATTAATTCGTGACCTAAGGTTTAATTTTATCAAAAGAGTGGCCATTCTCAAAAAAACTTGCAGAACTCATTTATAATAATTAAAACATTTTTAGGTTTGAATTATGTAATTCTATAATCTATTAGCTACATTTGTTTTAATTGTTTCTCCATCCATTCATTCATCGTTTTCTAATTAATTCGTGACCTAAGGTTTAATTTTATCAAAAGAGGGGCCATCCTCAAAAAAACTTGCAGAACTCATCTTTAATAATTCAAACATTTTTTGGTTTGAATTAAGTAATTCTGAAATCAGTTAACTATATTATATTTTAATTGTTTCTCCATCCATTCATTCGACGTTTTCAAAATAATTCGTGAACTAAGATTTAATTTTATCAAAATAGGAACCATTCTCAAAAAAGCTTGCAGAACTCCTCTTTAATAATTAGAACCAATTTTTGGTTTAAATTCTTTAATTAAATAATTTATTTCTTTTAATTGTTTCAATGGGTTGTAGTTTCATTTACAATTATTATTAATGTTTGTGCTACAAAAGTTAAATTTCATAATTCATTTTACAATTTCTTCATAACTACGCTGAGAATATTTTTAGCCCACATGTGCTACATTTGTGCAGTATTAATAAAACACCAAATTTCGTCAATAGATTCCCAAAAAAAAATTAGTTATTTTAGTGGCTAATCGACTTAACGTAAAATCCACATATTTAAATAAATGTTTTCTTTGAATTTATTCATTTTGAACAAATAAAATTCTCTTAATCTTCTGTGATCAAAAATTGTACAAAAAAACATGTTAATATTTCACAGAAACTTTTTGCATTATTAGACATCTATATGAACGAATATAATTTAAAATTAATATCCATATACACATTAAATATTCAGTATAATTTTATTTCAATACATTTGTTTCAGTTAATTGAAAAACAGGGTAATTTTCCGGAAAATTATGCGTATGATGAAAATATGTTTACGAGGAAAGTTACAAAAAAGAGATGAAACATGAACGTACGTAACTGAGATCATAACATCTGAATAAAATACCACAAATCAAGCTATTAGAGTGATTTAAATAACTATATTAAAATGCGAGGTGTATACCATCCAACAAGGATTCGTTCTAATTTTCAATTACTATTATTGTGAGATTTTTATCTATTTTCTATTGCACTCTAAATATAACTTATTAAATTTGAAATTAGTACTGCAATCAACGACTCGAACCAAAAAATTATGAGGTTCGGTTAAGGTTAACGGTTTTTATATCAGTAAAATTTCGGTTTTGTTACGATTATGGTTTTTTGAGAATATCATATAGGTTTCGTTTTTTTAATTATAAATTTCGGTTTCGTTACGGTTGCGGTATTTTTCGGTTACAGTTTTTTACGGTTTCGTTTCAAAATAAGCACATTTCAAAATACAACACAAATCTAATTTGTGTATGTATGTATTTGTACAATTACAGTATATTTTTAAGTAACTAATTTTCTAAAATTATTTGTATTTCTGTTTTCTGCAATCTTCAAAAATCATGTCACGTACGGCACAGTGTGGATTGTATTTTCACACTACCATTCATATCCAGTGTTGCTAGCCTTATTAGGACTGTAAAAACTGTAACTTTATAAAAATAGAAAAACTAATAACTTATATTCTTCTTGGTATTATTACTATTTTCAGTTCAGTACGTTTATTATGCCGGTTTTAGAACCGAAATAATATCGGTTCACTTACATTTTCGGTTACAGAATTAATTATACTTTCTTTTCAGTTTTTAGTTCCCATATATCGAAACATAAAATATCGGTTTCAGATTTTGGTTACAGTTGCATTAAAAGATGAATATCGGTGCGGTTTTCGGTTACGGTTTCGTTACGGTTCGGGTCCCTGACGGCTATTATAAGTAGGTGTTTGCTAATTACGGGTTGTATTTTGTATATATCCTCAGTTTTTTATTATACTGCTGAATGCGAATACAATAATGTATCAATTGGTTTTGTGACTCGATTTTACAAAATTTTGTCTAAAATGTATACCTACTAAAATTTTGATCACAATTTATGATTTTTATGAAATATAAATTTTACACGATTATAAAAGTTTATTGATGGTTTAAACCAGATTTTAGATTCACAAAATTTTATAATGCAATTCTGCATATAATCTCGTATTAAAATATTCTCTGTTAGCTTTTATACCGTTTTTTAAAAAAATACATTTTTTTCTGTTTAAACTCTGCAGTTTTGACTGAATTATTAATAGACTTTTACGCTATAAAATTACCAATTATGTATGTAGCGATTTTCTAAAAAAGTTTTATTCCGGATTATATATTAACATCATAATTCTCTTTTCAAAGACACAATAAAAAGATTAGTAAACTCATAAAATAGTTCAGCCGGCTCATAACTCACAAGAAACTAATTAAATCAAAATTAAAAATTAACCTAAGCTTTATTTAATAGGCGTACATGGTGTTTCGAGGAACCGACAAGACCGAAGAGAGTTCGGGAATGATGTCCAAATCCCATGCGACGAAGTTTTTAAGCAAGCCCCGGACAGGAAATTCTCAGTATACCAGCACTAACTCTTCTGCCGGCCTCGAGTACAGTAAATTCGCCGATCAAGACGTACAGGTACATAAAAACATCTTTGATCTTCCAAACTCGGATACGAACATTTACACTAACTTTATTTTTTCAAATAAAACACTATTTTTTTTTAAGAAACTATTTAATGACATAAACAAACAAGGATGTATGTCACCAAAGTAAATTTTAAATTTAAAAACAAATGATGATGTATTTTGAGTGTGAGGAATGAATGAGCTTGTGGTTGAAACGAGTATCGTGTGTCAGGATGAGAATGTTAGACGAGGACTGATTTTTATGAATCTATTAGTGGATGTTCTGTGAATGTTTCAGGGGCTAATGCTACCCCATTTTATGGAATATAGCGTGATTTTATAATCTTTTGAAAATAATGTAGTTATGTGAAATTAATTTTGTATAAACTATATATTCATTATATTTAAATTATTTGCAAGGAAAATACTTGAAATGTTAACTATAGAAAAGTTCTAAATTTCTCAGTATTACATTGTCTTTTATTTTAAAAGTTACTAGACAATATTTTTCATATGAAAACTGAATACGATGCAATTGTAAAAAGGAAAATACAATTATTATTTCGCAACGACTCCAAATAATTTTGAAATTGCTCAGGCATATTCTTGTAAATCGTAGAATATAGAATACATTCAAGTATAATGAATGTTTTATTGAAAAGGATGTATTGAACTTGAAACTTGAATTAGATGTGGTTGTTTGACCACATTGAGCGAACGTCGAGTGAAAGATTGTTAAAAAGGATGAACCAAATGAAACGAACCGTTATTGGAAAAATAAAAAATCAACATATGAATCTGAATACAAAATATAGTTGTTGTAGCATATGTTATGTCCAAATCTTTCCATGAATAGACAGAAATGTAAATCTATGTGCAGACAGACTGTCCAGAAATTCAATAGGATTGAAACGACAAAAGATTAAAATGGGTTTAATATAAAAATATTTGTACAGTGAAATTTATGCATATATGAGAACGCGAACAATTCATATGGAAATTCTTTTTTTTCAATATTTTTTTAAGTCCATTTAATCCTCGGATTTAATTCTTATCGCGAGTTCACTTTATTTTATTAGTAATAATTGAACCCTAATAAAACAGGTAACAGTTTTCGAATGTTTCGCTATCCATTATAGATTTTTTACCACCAACTATGAATAAGGTTTGCGAATTTATACTTTGAAGAAAATTTTATAGGGGTTATAAAACGATTCTTTGCTTACGGACAAATAAATATTCATCGTGTATTCTAAAACGTATGTCATAAAAATAAACTTTGACATTAAACAGGTTCTTATAATAAAACATACAATCTTTCAGTTCGCCATGAAAAGCAAATATAATAATTGATTTTAATTTTGAAACATTTGGCATTACACTAAAATGTTTAATCTTGTCGTAAAAGAAACCCTTTATTGTGTTTGAAATCCAAAAGACCTGTCGTAAAAAATACAAATTAAAAAATTTACATTTCAAGAAAAAATATGTTACCCTTGTTTTGAAAAGATTGAAATTAAAAGCTGTTTATGTTCTCATTGGATTTGACTCGCTTTTATGTGAGAATGTCTTTTATTTTCATTGGATAATTGCGGTTTTCTTTGAACTCATACTGGAAAGAAATTATTCATTAATTGCAATCACTTATGACATTAGAAGAATTATTTCAGTAATTTAAAACCGCTATTTTCACAATAGCAATTTTCTTTTGATAAAAAAGTTATTTAAAATTCTGATTGTTTAAAATTAAAGAAATGTTTTTAGGTTTATAATGTAAATACAAATTTATTTTCTAGATAAAGTGAAAACTTCGCTACGAGAATATTAACAATTATTCGCTGGTTTTGAAGTACATGCAGCTAGAGCTAATCATAGTTAAACAAGTTATTTTTTAAATAGAATATCATCAAACCGCAATAGAAATAAAATAGTTTTCCTTTTTTTTAAATTAAAGAAACGTTCATAGCTTCAGAATAGATAGAATCTGCATTTTTTTTATTCTTCGCTTATAAATTTAAAGCAATTCTAGATTTGTGGTTTTTTATTTATACGACATAAAACAATGTATTTCCTATAAATCTAATTCTTATTTGAATTCTAAAAGTGAACATACTCGTATACCTTTTCTGAAAAGATAAATCTGAATAAAAGCTATTCTCGTTATAGTTTGAAGCTATAGACACAGAATTTGCAGAATATTATTTTTTTCATGGTTTTAAATAATAATACTAAATTTCTTTATTGAGTATACACTCAAGGGCGAGGTTCGTATAAAGTTTAAAGCTGTTCTACGTTTCCAGTATTTTATAAATATAAAAGAAGAATTTTAACTTTTTAGCAATCTGTATATTCAACATCAAAATAAAAAAAATTACTTGAAATAAAACTAATAAAATATTCGTTTGTGTTTCAAAATACAATATTGTTTGTGACTTATAAATGTAAATTTAAAAGTTTCTAACTTTGTGGCGCCTTATATACAAGATGTTTCAAAATACTGCAAAAAAAAAACAAGGTTATATGTACTGGTTACAACGCAAAAATAACTTTTTCGAAATTCGAAAAAACATTAAAATTTATTTTATTTAATTGAAGTTGTGTAATAGTTATTTCAATGTTTAATGCTTACAATTTTTTATTCATTGTCAGTCCAGTGGCATGAAAAATGTTTGCTTCAATTCTTTCTGCGTTGTAATCAATACATCAAACAATATATACCGTTCAATTTTATTGCAATAATTTCGAAACAGCCTGTATACTCAAGGCCGGATTTACACTTGATAACGCCCTAAGCTATTTGAGATATTGGGCCCTTTATATAATTGTATATTTATTGCTTATAAAAGCTTCCAGCTTTGTAGTGGATTATTTTGATCATAGGAAGAATTCCGTCGTCTCTACACCCAACTGGAACTTCTTAAAGAAAAAAACATGCGTTTCGGAAACCGCCATCTCGCAGCGAAGATATCCGCGATGCAGGACGCAGCAGCTCGGCTCGACATCGACAAAGACTTGACTCCCCACAGCTATGTCAAGCACAACGCCATCGCTACCGCCACCGCGACCGTATTCGCACATGTGCCCAGTTCGGCACTGTTGCAACAGCAACAACAACAACAGCAGCAGCCGGACGTCGACGTCCCAGCTTCACCGATACAGCAGACGCAGTCGACAGCTGAACCGGCAGTCCAACCGGTAGTGGTAGCGGTAACGGTAGCGGGAGCGGGAGCGGGAGCGGAACTGGCCGTGCGTGACTGTGATTGTGACAACGCGGTGGACTATGACAGCACACACGACAACTCGGAACCGAATGATGCGACGTGCACTGTCCCGGAACCTCCGGCAGTCACAATCAAATGCGCAAGGTAAGATCTTATGTCAAGTGATACATGATACTCAATGAATGAATGTTTAGGTATGGAGTATTCAAGCGACACTCAAATTCAAACCTATTACAGGTTAATTTACATACAAATGGATAAATGGCACAGTAGCAATGATTCTCGATGTCTACAGCCGACAGATTTTCACCACATTCAAATTACCTCCGTGGCTTCTCCTTCCACACATCTTTGTTACAATCACAATTTCACGATTGACAACCGTAATAAAATATATCACTTTACATGTTCCACTACAAAAGGAAAAATTGGATCAACAATAAGTACAATAAAAATGAACAGATTTCAAATTCTAATACTTTTTGCATAGAAATTTGGTTACCAACAGCGAAATTGTCACAGAGATTTAAATTGAACTATATGCTCTTAAACTTTACTGCATTTGCATATATGTTTTCCAATAATCCTACCTTCGTCAAAATTAAGTGTTCCAGATAGGGCTTCCGTTAAATATGATATTCAAAGTCTGCAGAACAGTGCTTTCCAAACTGTGATAATAATTCATTAAAATTTCAAAAATATAAACTAAAATTTACGTTAACTAACATTGTCATTCAGATAATTTGTAAATGTACACAAAACAAAATTTATATCATTAAAATACGTATTTTAATAGTTTTAAATTATGCAGAATAATTTAAATTGCTAATTACTTTATTATTGATTTTGTAGTGCCATTTAACATACCAAATTTGACGCGTGAGAGTGCTATTAATTAGTATTTTTTTTAGTTTATAATTGCATTTCCGCTTTCACACTTGCGCAATTAAATATTTAGATACAAAAAAAATTCTATTTTTATATTTTCCATTTGAATTCATAGGAAATAACATGAAACACATAAATAAAAATGGTTTTTTTAATATATATATATACATATATATATATACTGACTTTTAGAACGGGGTTTTCAAACTTCATTATACAGGGTGTTTCAGGACTAGTGTAACAAACTTTAACAGCTTATTCCTGAAGTCATTTTGAGCCAAAAATGTTATATAAACATAGGTCCTATTCCTTCTAGTTACCAAATACAAAAGGTTGAAGTTCTATAAATAACACGAAATTTTCAAATTTTTGTAATCAAGATACTTTCGGAAAACAAGAAGAAAAGTCATACCTTATTTGTCTTAATTAATTTTATTTATTATTAATAACATGCATACGAGTTCAAGGCGCTCATTTTGAACACTTGCTGTAATTTTTTTAAAATTTGTTATCTTATTTCATATTATGTTAACCTATTCCATGTTTGGTTATGTTGTTCTGTGTCTATTTAATTGTGTCATTTTATGTTTTGTTCTCTAAATCGTATTCGTTAATATTAATAAATAAAATTAATTAAGACAAATAAGGTATGACTTTTCAATAAAACTCTTGTTTTTCGAAAGTATCTTGATTACAAAAATTTGAAAATTTCGTGTTATTTATAGAACTTCAACCTCTTGTATTTTGGTAACTAGAAGGAATAGGACCTATGTTCATATGACATTTTTGGTTCAAAATGACCTCAGGAATAAGCTGTTAAAGTTTGTTACACTAGTACTGAAACACCCTATACTTTAAAATAGTTTCATAAAAATAATGAAAATGGGACATTGTAAAACCCCCTTAGCACCCCGCTGGTTACGTCACTGGAACCCTCTGTTGTGGTCCACGAAGTCATGTCGATTTTCATTTATTTTTAAAAACATTTGCCTACCTTACTTCAAAGTAACAGGATTACGAAACGAATTGCCAATTTGATTATTTTATTATTAAACGAAATGTCAGAATGAAATATAATCTTAAAAATATATTACCCAGAAACCATTCAAATTCAGTATAGACTTACTATACCAATTTATATTTCAATTTTAAACTAAACGTAACTAATTATCAAATATTACCTAATGTTCAAGAACTTCCAAGTATATATGTCAAAGGTTAATACAAATTTAATTATTAACTAGTTATGCGCAAAATCATTATTTTCATTATACCAACATTGCTATAATATTATCATATAATATCTTATTTATTTTTTCCCAAATTGTTAATTTATAAGTTGTAAAAAGGTTTTTATTTCCGGTTCCCAAAACAATCATTATGAATTTCTAAAATGACCAGATACTAAAAATTGAAATCCAGCCTATTCCCCAAATTGTAATGCAAACTAAGCTGTATAACACGTTATAATAATGCGGAAATTTGTTTGTCATTGATTTAAACAGTCTACATTGTGCATGTTTAATACGACCTGACCTGGAATTGAGTTATCTCTTTTCCGTTCCAGCGTTATCTAGAATTAGATCGAAATTTATGCCAGAAACTGTATTTTATATATTTTAATTTTTCCTTCTTAAACAATTTAGCCAAAAAAAGAAAATTTTCGAAGAATATACATAAAATTCTACATTAAAATCAATAAACAGAATTAATTTTGCATGCTTTATAACGACAAAAATATTGAAAATTAGCTTTAAAACTGAAACAAAATATATCCAATATCAAATCACTCAGTTTTTCCTAATTTATAAAGACTTTAAATATGCCATTTAGTTAAATATATGCATTTACATACAGGGTGTTTCTATACCTCTGCACGGAACTTTAATGACATATATAATTTGATATATGATTATAGAACAAAACGATGTTTTTTTAAATTCGCAAAAATTCGGGTATTTCAATAGTACATTTAATTTTTTTTTAAATAAATAAGGCATTACACCAGCTACCTACATAATAGCTAATTACTAATTAATATATGCTTTACGTAGATTACAAAATATATCTAAGAAAAATGTAAATTGCTTAAAAACTTTTCAAATTCAGATAGAGTTTATGGGGCCTGGTGCGGTCGTAGTGACTTATTATAATTGAAAGTTTGTTACGTAATAAAAGATTTCGTGTGTAACGTATGAGTTTGCATGAAAGGAATGTAAATGTAGTTCCAGCAAGGATGATATGTCAGGATAAGAATGTTTGACGAAGACTGATTCTTTGATAAATTTGATGAGTGGATGACCATTTTTATATTTTTATTTTATTTCTTTTTGTTGTTTTTCAGATTTTGCATCAATCTTACATGTGTGATATTGGAACGAACATTATAGATTTCATCATTTTTTTTCTTTGACACATGTGAATATTCAAACTTACAATTGAACTGTCGAAACTTGATTGATGATCGAATACAAAAATAAAGTCCAATGTACTTACACACATTATATATATATATATATATATATATATATATATATATATATATATATATATACCTGTATCCTCGGTGACGACTGAATGTTCCGGTCTCCTGATGCCGGTGCCACGCGCAAGACACAACACTGTGATTTCAAAATAGTAGAACTCAAGATGAAACATTATTTTTTAAACTCAACCGTTAAACTTCTTGCAAGCCAATGTATCAACGCAAATATCGCAGCACAAAAACCAAAATCGCCGAAAATGTAGGGCGAAATGCAAAAATTAATAACTTTCCGCCAAATCATCGTAGGCACTTTCCTGAAATTAAAAGAATGAACCTTATCGTCCTGGTGTTCGATTGAGATCTCACGGTACAAGGTGTCAAATTTTGACATTTTTTTCGTAGGAGGTGGCGGGGGTGTTATGCACTTAGCGACACATTAAATTGCATGACCTTAAAGAGAAAACTTGAAAATTATCGGCACTCAAAGATTCATCAATTTTCGACCAAATTCAATCGAGTTATGGCTGTTTGAATATTTGGTATTTTTGGTGCATTTTCAAGTGGTGCATATATATACATGTAATATTACATAAACTTAAACATTCATTATTTTAAATATTTGAATACATATAGGTAACATAAAACTTATACTATCCTTGAATTAATTAAATTTAATTTAAAATTTTTTAATATTTTATTTGTAGTGATTTTTTTATTGTGATTTTATTAATTCCAGAAAACTAATAAAACCGTAGAAAAGACTTTCCTTATTTCAATATAATTTCATATATTATTTTTAACTTTTAATAATCAATTTCACATTATTTTATAAATCATATTTCACGTTAAACCTCATAATTTGAAAATATTTTAATGGTATTTTACAATGAAAATACTTTTTTAAATTTACTCATTCATAATTTATATATTTACCAATTATACTCAGACAATTGAAAACATTACCTTTTGTATAAATAACAGTCAGTACCAAAACCTATATGGATTTTAATATAACATCTACCAAATTTCATTTAAATTAATGAGTTCTATGAAATTTCCCACATTCAAACTAGTTTCGTAATTATCTGGACTGCTCGTTGCATCGGTGGATAAAGTTTCCATAATCGGATGGTATAAATAAAAAAGATGTCATCAAAAATAAATTATAAAAACTTGTACTGAATATCATTTATTGATACGATATTTTTTCATTTATTCCACCGATAGTTATCAGAAATTTTATCCTAATTTAGAAGACTGACTTTTCGAGGTCAAAGGAATCCGATTTCTTTCATTTTTGTACTATAAATGGTACTCACTACTCAAGTTTAAGAACAAATATACTGGATGTTAAATCATTTAAACAACAGTTTTTTAAACGGTTTCCAGTCGACTTCAAATAAATAAATAAATATTTATTTTCTATCTTAGAGGACCTATAACTACATTAGTAATTCAAAGAATATTACAGACTCGTAACATTATTCACACCGATTCGACATATGCACTGCGATCCAAAATGATTGACCTTTACTATCTTCCATGGAATAAAATTAGTAATACTTGCCTTGAAAACGCAGGTAATATTTACATAATTAATGGCATTTGGGTAAATCAGTAACGTTGTCGTATTTTTTCCCTTATTTAGATTGATTCATATTTTATCTTGTTGTTTGGATTACAAAGCAAGTATACAACTGAATAATGAAGTAATTTTTAAAACTGATTTATTGAAATCGTTAGGTTCACAGAAGAACATGACAAGTTTATTTTTGAAGCATATTTTCGTACAGGGATGCACTCTCTAGAGAAATGTCGCGAATAATTTTCGACTTTTGTTAATTTCGATGACATTGATTACAAAGTTTTTGCACGTCAAATTTGTTAATTGAACGTTTTCGTAACTCTAGAAGTGTATATAAAAACATGAACTGGGAGACACATTGTTCTCACACAAGGTACTTTAGATGATATACGGGATCGTTTAGAAACAAGTCCAAATAAATCATTAAGATCAAATCCCTAATAGATTCAAATTTACCCATTCTATAAATTTACTGCACACCAATGCGAGCTGTCAACAGTAGTTCACTATCATAACTAATGAACTTTTCAAAATTGTTGGATGTAAAACAAATTCTGCATCACATTCTCCACTTAATCGAATAACTTCTATGTATAATACTTTGTGTAATTCTAATTGCACCATAGATATATTTTCTGATTCCATAAATGTATTTACAAACAACGTGAAAACCTATTTTTGCAATGTTTAAATTTTGTATGATTAATCTTATTTTTTATTATGTATTCTATATTTTAAGTTAATCTGTTTTTGTATCTTTGTGCTGCTCTGTTATTGGGACTTTGTCCTGTTGGGCAGCTGAATTTTCAAATAAATAAATAAATAAATAAATAACGATGTGGTTAACAAAAAATTAGAACAAGGAGGCGGGGTCAATCATTTTGAATCACTCTGTATAAATATATTGATAATTCCAAGTTTAGTTACTTTATATAATTTAAGTTTAATTTTGTAAATGTTTCTTTTTTTTTAATAAACTATTACAATTTAAGTTTGTTCTTTATTTTAACATGCTTTCATTTAAAGTATTTTAAAGGATCTTGACACTGTCAACTACAAAAAACCTAGTATTTTAAACGTACACAAATTATTTTTTAAAAAATGCTTCAAATAAAAAATATGGAAATATAATTCTTTTAACACTTTTACTTGAAATATTTAAAATTAATAATTAATTTTATGTCATACATGACAAGATCTAAAATTCAATACTAACACAATGACAAAAACAACTGAATAATACTGTACAATTTATTAGTTGCTGATATTATATGGGAAATGCATATTTTGTATAACCGATATGCCGGCAAAAATGTTTGCATATGTATACAAATTATGTGGAAACAAATCGTTTAAACCAAGTTTCATTTTGCATATTTATACGTTCTTAAGGCAAATTTATGGATTTATTACTGAAGAACTAAAAAAAAAAAACTAGAGATACAAGGTTTATAACTCTCCTAATCTATAGATTTAATTCGAAATTTAAAAAATAGAATCAACGACGTTACAGAAACAACTGCTGATCGGATAAAAACTAAATTACGGAAAGATTTAAGAAAAAATGAGGGATTTAATCAGCTTATAAAAATATACAATATATTGCAAGGAAATCTTGAAGAAAATATTCAACTGAATCCAACAATAACAAGCAAATTCAAGTTCGCCGCAGTTAAATCAGTTTTTCCTGTTACAAGAAAATATTATCGGAAAAAATATATCACTTACCGAGATCTTCTAAGACAGAGTACCACACCAAGAAATCGGTAAAAAGCGTGATGATATATTTATTTATACTTTTATTTCTTTGTTAAAGAATTTATTGTTTATTTAAAATTGTTATCTAAGGGTATACAAATATTATATCACTGATGTCAGAATAAAATTCTCTATCAAACAAGCAAATAAAAAAATATAGTTCTATTTAAAATAACAAAGTTGGTATCCACAGTTTGTGAACCACTGATTGAAAAAAAAATAGTTTTTGCTCATTTAAATAGTCTTGTAAAATAGAAATAGTTTGATTATTTAACCGTCCTAGTAGGTCTTATAATTCTCGAGATAGCAATAGTGGACAAAATAAAATGAACTCTCTGTATATGTGCATATTTTCGTACATTTGAGTGTATATAATTATCAACTCTATTTATGAGTATTTCTTTCATTTTTACAATTTTGTAATCAATTTTTTTTTATTACATTTTTATTTTCATCTTCTTTTAAAATCACGTTTTACAAAAATCAGTTTCAACTGTTGCCTGCAAATAATAAAAAGGATTAAAAATATTTAATTCACTTAAACTTTGGTTCAGTTTTCATACGGATAATCGAGTTTACTTCAGTTTCGTTTACCGTTTCTGTTCTCTTCTTCTTGCTTAGTATTGATCATACTATTTAGAAAACTTATAAAATTCCCAACTTTTCATGTAATTAAATTCAGTTTTTATAATTATTATACTTTTCAGTTTTTCTATAATATAAAGTCGAAAGATTTTATCAGAAAATTTATATCATTTTCAATAATTTTTTTTCTGTTTCACATTTGTTATATTCTTAATCAGCTTTATCATCCACTCTCTTTAATGGTTAAAAATCAACGTTCAAAATTGAGATATTAAAAATAAAATTAGTATTTAAATAAATAAAGGATCAAAATATTATAACAATTTATAAAATATAACATTTTTATAAATAATAATGAAAGAATATTATTTTCAAAAAATTGTCATCATCGTCTACTGTAAAAAATAGTCTATTTGTTGAATCAGTTTATACACTTCATTATTTTGCGATTATAATTGCTATAAATATTTGCAAAATTACAATTGCATAAGAACATTAGGTATTAAATTTTAACAAAAACTGTTTCGTTAAAGTGTTTCAAATATATTTTTTGTATTTTACTTCTATTGGCAACACTGAAATGTGAATATACAATGTTTATCCATAATTCTCAAATAATGTAATTTTAGTGTCACTGGTTTAATAGTACATTTAATGAAAAAAAGGCATTACACCAGGTCTCTACATAATAACTAATTGAAGACTTGTAATGAAAACCGGGCTAAGTGCCAAAACATTAATTCTGAGATAAATGTTTTTTTTTCATTTATCGAATCTGAGAACATAACACATGCACTATCTTTCAGAATTTTTTTGAACTGTTTCTAACAATCCAGGCACTTAGCCCTCTTTATAGGTTGTTAGGCTTGGCACATAACACACGTTTCAGATTTAAAGTAAAATTTTAATATTTTGGCACTTAGCCCGGTTTTCATTACAAGTCTTCAATTAATAAATGATTATTTGTGTACATTGTTTATACTTTTATTTCATTAGTAACATAATTATAAATAATTAAATGTACTATTAAACCAGTGACACTAAAAATGTTGAATGAAATACCCTAATTTTTGCGAATTTAAAAAAAATATATTTTTGTTCTATAATCAATATATCAAATTATACATGTCATTAAAGTTTCGTGCAGAAGTATAGAAACACCCTGGATAGAATTGAAAGATAACGAATTCGATTAACGATTACCAAACTTTCAACATCTCAAATCTAGCCTTTAGTTTGACAATTTGAACGATAATAATTATTTACGTAATAAGACCTGAAAGTGATACATTAGTGGGTGAGCAAGCATACTCTAGAATGAGCCGTAGGCGAGCTTTGGAAACATGAGACCCCAGTCGACAGTTCCAGTGTACGTTATCTACATTTTTTTTGCGATCATCAATAACAAATTATTCATGATTTGACACACGGTGGAATTGATTTTACGCAAAATAAATACACTGATCACCATGGAAACATTCACTTTCTGATCTGTTTTTTTTTTGCAATTCATATATAAATAAATAAATATATCATCACGCCTTTTACCCATCACTGGGTGTGGCACTCTGCATACGCAGATCTCGGTAAGTGATATATTTTTTCGCGTGAAGTGCGGTTACCAGCCGTCAAATCACGGCCTCCAAAGATATTAGTGGTGGAGGAGCCACAGGGGTAGATTTTTTAAATCGGTGAAAATTGTTTGTCGGCTGTGGGGATCGAACCAGGGTTCTCAAGATCCACAGGCCGACTCGATACCACTGAGCCACCTACCCCATAAAAAAATTCATAAAACAATTCATGTCAGTTCAAATTGAATACTTATAGATATAAGATGACTACATTTTAAAAATAAAATTTTTATTTCGTCTCAATCATTTTTAAGAAAATCTGTCAATTTATTTTATTATAAAACTTACAAAAGTGAATTTGATGTCAACACATTTAAAACATGATTTTCTAAGTACGATCTTTAGACGGTTTCTGAAAGAAATAATCACACAAAATATAATTCGGGATGTACGAGTACAAAAGCTTTTTTGAATATTCATTTTAGATAGTTATTTTTTATATACAGGCTGTTACAAAATGTCAAATAAATTTCTAAAAATTTCAAATAAAATAAATCGCTTTAAATGAGCTAAAAATTTGCTTATAAATCAATTCAGGGACGAGGAATTCGACAGCTACCTGTCGCCTTCAGAAGAAAATATTATTTTAACAAAGATAGCATTTGTTGATTGTTGATTTTATATTTATAACATTTTTTTTTTCATTGTTCGTTCAGCATTGAAATTCTAATATTATTTTAACAAAGTTATGGTTGTTAGCAAATGATGTCTTTCACTAAAGATGACAAGTTAGTTGTTGAAACTTTGGCTTCAATATTGTGAAATAAAATTCGTAACTGAATATTTCAATGCATACTGATCCTATTCTACCATTCCATTCGAGAAAACATATAAAATATATTTTTTTTCATTTGAAATGAATCTTTTTGCAGACAAAATATAGCCGAGTGTAACAATTTTCTATTCATGCAATATGTTCACACATTTGAAAACACCAATCGTAAAGCATTTTTTTTCATTTTGTTATAAGTTTTTTGTCTAATTTTAAACCTTACAAAAGACCTTTGTCAACATGCCATTGAATAAATATATTTTATATTCATGTAGGTACATATATTTGCATTTGAAAGTGCGCAATCTTCCTTGATGTCGGATTATAAATTATATTTTTCATATTTTGCTCATCGTTTTGTTACTTATATGGACGACCTTTATTAATATAAATGAAAAATATTTTATATATTTAACAATATTGAATTTAATCATTTAATTTTATCTGTTTTAATAAATATTGAAATTTAATTTCTAATAATGAATAATAGTATAAAATAGCCGACTCATAATTTAAAATTATTTTTCTTTTTATTTTATTCTAAAAAGAAAACATAGATATGTTTAACTATTCGTACATGCTGCACCTTTCTAAATGGAAAATAAATTGTATTAAATTTAATGAAGCAATTGTAGACATTTGATTTAGAATAGAATTAAAAATTAAAATTCGCCGTTTTTATATCTCTCTTTTGAACACGTTTTAAAATGAATAAATTAATTTTAATTTAACAAATTACATCTTCTTTTTAATTTACATACAAGATTAAAATACGTAATAATTATATTTCATGATTAATTTATTTTATTAACTACAATGGAACATTTAATTTATTTACGTTAAAAATAAATGATTGTTCAAATATACATGTCATAATTCGGTAGATATTGTCGTTCGATTAAAAAAAGAAAACTATTTTAAAACTTGATTTACACAGTATTTATTCTGGTAGGAATACAAAACAGTCTTGATTAAATATATTTTGTTAATTTATTGATTTTAAAGTTCTATACATAGCATGGACAAAACTGTTCATCCTTCGTTCATTGTAACTTACAACTTTCAACTTAGATACAGAAGTTAGGAACTTAAAATTTGGCAAACTAATAAATTTCGCGAAGAGGTGGTCATATAATACTATAGGGTATAATACGCCATCTTGGTTCAACATGGCGGCTTTAAAACATCACCTTTTAGCATTTTCACTGAAAATTCAATTTGCGCAATTAATAATTGTCTATGGGGTAGATAGCTCCTCCACCACTAACATCTTTAAAGGCCGTGATTTGGCGGCTGGTAACCGCACTTCACGTGAAGAAATATATCACTTACCGAGATCTGATTCGGCAGAGTGCCACACCCAGTAATGGGTAAAAGGCGTGATGATGATATATACAATTCAAACAAAAAGCAATATTTATTTATTTATTTATGTTACTCTGTACAACAGGAATTTAATCCCAATTCCAGTATAGGGTCCGCACTCACCGAGCCGCAGTGTGATAGTTTATATAATTTTAGCTTGAGTGCGATTCGAACTCGGAATCTCCGGATTCGAATTCCGTAATGCTATCTGAAAAAACTAAATGTAGGTCCCTTTGGCTTGTCGCTTAAGTTAAACTTAAAATTAAAATTAAATGATGATGACCAAAATTTTTTCACTCGATCTGTCAAAAATCAAAATGTTTTGCCAAAATAACAAACGTAGAGTATTTGATCAAATAACAATTTTATCAAATAATGAAAACATTGACAATGTTTCAGAAACTAAATGCGACCCACAATAACAAATGAGTTTGACATGTCTGCAGAAAGATAGTTTAAAAGATAGCTGTAACTCAACAGGAAAAGCCAACTGGAAACCTCCTGAATATAGTTGTATGTCTTTTAAATGTTCTATCTTATTATTTAAATGAGTGAAAAACATTTACTTTTATTTGCAAGTGCATTGAATGTAATAAAGTAAATTTCAGTGAAGAAGTAGGAATTTGATTGTATGGTATTTTTAATTGTAGTCCAACAACGAGCCACGATGCCAGCATCAAAGAAACCTCAAACGGAACCGAAAACGGAATCGACACCGCAAACGGAAACGACAAAATAACAAGTGGCAGTCGTCTCATCAAGTCCGGTCATGCCAGGACGCATGCCATTGTCATCAACCTCGACGACAAGAGTCGCTTCACGGAGGAAGTCACTGTTTAACCTTCAACCTTGCCGTCGCCTTCGACTTCCCCGTCGCACGAAGGGGTCGAAGAGGCCGACGGCGCCAGCGGATTCTCCTCACGTACCGAAATACGAAATATTCGATCTTCGTAAACGAAAAACTACTTTCACACGAACTTCAAATTAACGTTGTGTCTGTTTATTTTATTTCCAAATTTAATCTTCATTTCAATTATTTTAAGCTTTACGTAATTAAAATCCTGACAATTTCTAATCACGTCTTATGCGCTTTTCTTTATCATAAGCTGCTCAGACTTTTAACAGCAAATCTTTAGTATTGTTTTATTTTCTTTATATAAATTAAATTATGATTTACTCATAACTTGATAAGAATATATTCTAACTAAAAAAAATTCTAAACCTCTAGTATGAATCTTGACAAAAAATTGGCAACTATCAACAACAATTATAAATTATTTTAAATTCAAAAGTTTCAAATAAGATTAGTAGTAAAGTGATCTGTATTTTTTATATAAAATAGAAAGTTGGTCACCAGATAATTAATTAAGTTTTAAATTATTTACAATTAAAGAAAACAAGTAAGAAATAATTACAGATAAATTTATAAGCATTTTTTTGTAATAGCCAATATATCCGAAAATATTAAATGTTGTTGCTGTTAAATGATGCTGATTATAAGCAGATGAAATTATATGATAATTTAAATATCCTTGTAAAGAAGTAATATGATGCTTTCGTATACGCAGTACCTACATAAAAATTATTGTATAATCAAAGTGTTTCAAGATTCCAACGAAAAAACCGAGTGGCGTAACCGAAACTTTTAAGAATGCACAAGTTTTTTAATAGAGAGTTTTATAAGAAAAAAATTAGAAGTAAAATTTGGGAATACAACCGAAAAAAAAATTGGGCCGGCGGTATAACCAAATTTTACAATTTTAAGAATGCAACTATTTTAATTGTAGGATAAAATTAAAAATGGTTATGTCACTAAAAATGACCACAAATATAACCCAGCCAGAAAACTACCGAATTTTCATAAAGTTGTCTATATGTATGTATTCATGTGTGTGTGCAGCTCAAAAAAGATTCAACGGAGGACAACCAATGTTACATGTCGTATTTAAGATTTTTGTATAAATTGTATAGGTAGCGTTAGATGTATTGTCGAAAGTAGCAATTTAGATTTATTAACTGAGCATAGTTGAGATCTGTACAGAGAATTAAATAAAATTCTGAAAAAGGCTACATGTCTTATGTTTCTGCATATATTTTATAATTAAATATTATAAGCTAGCAGTTAAGAAATTGTTTTTTACTTCCAGTAATATATGTACAGTAATAATAGTGTTATGAAAACAGTAATGCGTATACGAAAAATACAAGTATGTTTTGTTGGGATTTATTCAGTTTTAGTGATCTTAAATGAGGAGAAAATTCGTGTGTACAACCAGTGTCATCAATATGAACTCTTGAAGAGTTATAGTAGTTAGTGTTGCATCGCTATGTTCTGTGTTACTTATCGAAATTTGAAAGACTTGAAAAATGCAAATAATTGATCGATCTGTGGTGTTATTATTGTCTGTACATATGTAAAATGCATATCTTAGAAATTTTCAGTATGAACTACATATCTGTAGCGCTTCGCAAGTGTGGAGCTGGACAATAAGAACTAAGTACTTCAATATCAGTGTCAGTCATTGCTTTATAACCTTAAACATGCTGTCTGTCATCCAGAGTTGTCGTTATGTATTAATAAATTATTTATTCTGGGTTAGATTTGATTAAATTCACTCAGATTCATTGCAGATATACTCTTAAATCTTGCATTTGTAAATAATCTTACAGCACAATAATATATTACTAAAATAATTATCAAACTTACCAATATCAGCCAAATGCAACAGTTTTTAATATTCCACAGGTACACGCACTCACACACAGCATTGTACAGTAAATGATGTCAACAAATTCACATATTTTTTCCTCTAAATCACAAGCACTGATAACACATCTGCAGCTGGTAACTGATTAAACAATCTGACTCTACGGTAACAATATTTTTGCAAATCTTGCTACAGGTTACGAACAGTCTTAAATATCGAACTTACTGTAACTTGATTTGTGTTTTATGTGCAGCGTTTTCATGTAAATTATTTTCAAGTGTAACGAATACTCGTAAAATAATTGTATCATTTAATGTGCTCAGCTTTATAATACATAAGTTCATTTCCTATCAATGTGTCACATTTTTTAAGACCCAGTATGAATAAAATGTCGTCATCCATAAAATTTGAAAATAAGAATTTATAGCTTATTAATACATAAATTTCATGCCTTGATTACAATAAATATCATTTATTACTGTTTGTTATTAACTGTCTTTTTGCCGTCAGCGTAAATAATGTGCACATATTTCTATTATATTGCATTGATCATTGGTGTACCTACTTCATGATTTTTTAAGGGTCCAAATTATTTGTAATATTTGTTTTAAATAGATATTTATTTCTATTAAAAACGTTTGTTTTATTTACTCTTATTTAATATTCATATAATTATATTTTCTTCATATCTCATAAATATATTTTGAACGCACATAAGTTTTTAATTTTTGCGTTTTGATATTAGTACCGGTAAGTTGTAATTATGTTAGAGCAACATATGAAAATATGTATTACATTCATGTCCAGTTTTTATTCAGTTGTTATATTACTAATAATCTCATAACAGTTGGTTAAATAATCAAAGTAGCATCAATTTTATATCATTTAAAATAAAACTAAAAATTGCGTATTTTTCTATAACATGAAATATGATTTTCTTCAAAAATGTTTGGACTCAAAAATAACTAAAATAAATCATTATTAAACAGCACGGTTTTCAGGATGAAAATTTTAAATTAATATAATTAGGAGCGTGATTTGAAAACTTAGAATGAATTGTAATTTTCAAAGATAATTTAAAATATTACTTACGAAAGGGAATTTATAATTTTCTCATCTGAAAGTCTTTATTGAACTAATCGAATTACAAACTTTTGATTCTGTTTATTTTCATTGTTTTATGTTGCATTGTATTTCATTAACAATATAAATAAAGTATGACAACCTTAATCAAATTTAAAGAAATAAGTTATAAAATAAGAATATATGTTTTCATACTAATAATATAAACTACATATGGAATAGGAAAATATTGTAATAAATTCAACATTTTTCCAATTGTTTGAATATAGAATTTATTTGATAATTAAATGAATAAATTTTATAATTGTTAATTGGATTTCAGGCTTTAACAGAAAATTCTTTTGTATTTTTAAAATCTCACATAAATGAACAAAGTTGAAATATCAAATTATATATTCTCTTCAACTTAAAGGAGTTCCTCCTAAAATAATAAACATAGTTAAGGAACTATATCGTAACTCATGGATCAGAGTCCAAAGGACAAAAGTGACTACTTCCCAATCAGAGCTGGTGTTAAACAAGGTTGTGTCCTCTCCCCATTTCTCTTTAACATTCTACTCGACTCGATGGAATAAGGTGGACACTTTATTCCTCGCTTGAAGATTTAGACTATGCTGACGATATCTGCTTCATGTCTCACACATATAGAGACATGGAAATTAAACTTGCGCGCTTAGTAGATGAAGCTAATAGAGTTGGACTGAAAATTCTCATATCTAAGACTGAATCAATGAGGATTCTTGCTAATAATTACCAACTTTTTACCATCAATGACGTCCCAGTGAAGAACACCAATGAATTCACGTACCAGTAGACTAAACAAAGCAAGACAAGAGTTTGGCATCTTAAACAAGATTTGGGCATCTTGTCAGTACTCCACGCAGACCAAGTTACGGATTTTCAGATCCAAAGTTACGTCCGTATTGCTTTACGGATATGAGACGTGGAAAGTGACGAAAGAGATCTCTTCAAGACTCTATTTATTCGTAAATCGCTATTTACGAAGAATACTTCGCATCTATTGGCCAAATCGCATAGCAATACAGATTTCTGGAACCTTACAAGAGTCCAATAGCGGAGGAAATATGTCTACGAAAATGGAGATGGATAGGCCACACACTTAGAAACCAAACGACAATATAACTAAGCAGGTACTCGAATGGAACCCGCAGAGGTCGCGGAGAAGAGGCAGACCAGCAACTACATGGAAGCGGTCTATTTTAGAAGAAGCAAGAAAAGCAGGGAAGACGTGGGATGAGACTAAAGCCCTTGCATTAAACCGAACCAGATGGAAAACCCTATACTCTGCGTAGAAGTTACATATATATATATATATATATATATATATATATATATATATATATATATATATATATATATATATATATATATATATATAAGGCACCCTATACTCTGCGTAGAAGTTACATATATATATATATATATATATATATATATATATATATATATATATATATATATATATATATATATATATATATATATAAGGCACCGAGTCCTCTGCTGGTAAATTTCATCAACGTTCTATATGTTGCCATCTACCAGCGAAAATGCCTTATTCCGAACCTACCAAAAATTAATCAAATGCACGCCTCTGGTTTGAACCTTTGCATTACAGATCTCCTGTATCATATGCAACCAGATTAGCATTAGTGTATTTAAAAATCATTAAGTGATTAGAAATTAATTAGTTGCGGGTGGCGGATATTCAGGCGTACATATGAGATTATCTGACGTTGCGGGTTCTACGTTGGAAGGATTATCTGTATGGTTACGTAATATGTCAGAATGCTAAAATAACGTTCAAATAAACCGCCACTTGTACCCATACACGTTAATTGTTTTATTGTGGCACATGACAGCTAAGAAATCTTGCTTACATTTGTAATCTGTTGGCTATCGTATTGTGGCTGACAAACAGAATGTCTTGCTGAAAGAGGTTACATGTACAAATTTATGAAATTAAATTTAAAATATACCAAAATGCATTTGTTTATTTACGATAAAAGTTGTGTTGTACAGTAAACAAGTGTTGCTAGGTGTAATCACATGTACGGTATCGAAACTTCCAAATTATGTGATTGTACTTCCTCGTTCTATATCGGTATCAAAACAAGATTGTGTTTGGCTAATGTTCAAATTTTAAGTGTGTTTTAACTAAAATCAGTGTAAATTAAAGTTATTTCAAATTTTCATTAGTAATAAACGACTATTGTTTTATTTAAAATATTTTACAGTTACAAAGAGCAACTGTGTGACATGATAAAATTTGTATTATAAATTTATATTTACTACATAAAAATGGATCAAATTGGATCTGCTAGTTTTCTTCATTTAGGTGACATAGTCTCATTGTATGCTGAAGGCAATGTCTGTGGATTTCTTAGTACTTTGGGGTAACGTACACTACTTTTATGTCTGGTACAAGAATATGAATCATAACTTTTGCTCGTAGGTTGGTGGATGATCGGTCTGTTGTATGTCCAGAAGCTGGAGACTTACTTAATCCTCCGAAAAAATTTAGAGGTACTTTTTAATCATACTAGTTCTTTTTACAATGACATCAATTACTTATTTTATAGATTGCTTGTTTAAAATATGTCCTATGAATCGATATTCCGCCCAGAAACAATTCTGGAAAGCAGCCAAACAGAGTGTAGGATCAAACACAGATGCAAATCTTTTAAAACGATTACATGTAAGCAATAAATTATATCTGAATGTGTGAATGACACTGTATTATTTGACTTTTGACAGCACGCAGCCGAAATCGAAAAAAAGCAAAATGACAGTGAAAACAAAAAACTTTTGGGATCTATCGTACAATATGGGAGTGTAGCACAGGTATTTATACAAAATAAATTTTTAGTCACATTTTGAAAGTGTATTTTTTTCTAGTTACTACATCTGAAATCTAACAAATATTTAACTGTTAACAAACGTCTACCAGCACTACTAGAAAAAAATGCAATGCGAGTATTTCTTGATGGAAATGGTAATGAGGGATCATGGTTTTATATTTTACCCTTTTATAAATTGCGTACAACTGGAGATAATGTGGTGGTTGGAGATAAAGTAATTTTGAACCCGGTCAATGCTGGCCAACAAGTTTTACATGTTGCGGCGAATCATGAATTGGCCGACAATGTTGGATGCAAAGAGGTAATATTCATTTTACTTTTAAAGCATTTTTAAGAAAATATTATTTTGGTTCATTCGGATTATACATAAATAAATCAAAGTACAGTTAAAAATAATTTCGATGTTTGTAAATAGAAATTATGGATTATAATACTAGGGTGTAAGATTTTTTGTAATGATTTCATAAATTAATATACATTTTCTAGCAAATTAAAAAATAATAATCGGGTTATATTTTTGCAAAACAGAGTAAAAAGATAAATTATTATTATTATTATTGACGTAACGTCTGATATATTTCTATTTTTATAATTTTTGAGGAATGTGGTTTAAAAATTGTGGTTTCTATAAAATATTTTTATCAATGTAGGTAAAATTTATAAAATAGATCATTTATAGTAGTCAGTGTTTCCTCTAATCAAGGAATTATAACCAAGACCAACTATTCTAGATTAGCCGATTATCTAGCTAATTACATTTATTCAAATCAAACCATTATGATCTATGACTTTTACAAAGATCAGTTATTGTTAAATTTATAATCAGAGCAAAATGTATTTGTTATTAACAACTTTTTAATTTAAATAATTATTTTACTATATTAATAGAAATAGCATGTTTCATATAATAATAATTAATCTTTGCTTAATCTTAGAGATTTTAAAAGAAATCGTAATCCTTGCCATAATATATGAACAAACCATTTTAAAAAATCTGTTGTACTATGTATTATCTAGTGCACAATAATCGATCCAAATCGTTTTAAAACTAATCTGTAATAATTTAAAAAAATTAATATGCTCTTTAGGTGAATGTAGTAAACGGAAGTACATCATGGAAAGTAACCCTCTTCATGGAACATCGCGAAAACGCCGACGAAATTTTAAAAGGCGGAGACGTCGTTCGATTATTCCACGCGGAACAAGAAAAGTTCTTGACGATGGACGAGTACAAGAAAAAGCAGCACGTGTTCTTGCGCACAACAGGAAGAACGAGTGCAACTGCTGCTACCAGCAGCAAAGCTCTCTGGGAAGTAGAAATGGTTCAACATGATCCTTGTCGTGGAGGAGCAGGGCACTGGAATTCGCTCTTTAGGTTTAAACATCTGGCTACAGGACAATATCTAGCTGCTGAAGTTGATCCTGATCAAACAATGGATCAGATGAGATCGAAATTGCGCGGTATGTACTATGCAAGTACAAATATTTTATTTATTCTTTTTAATCGTGTAACAAAGTAGATGACAATAATTTATTTTATTTATTTACTATCCTAATCAACTGGAAATGATTCCTAATTATAGTAGAGATGTCTGTTTGTTTGTTACCGCGTCAGGCGAAAACGGGTCGACCGATGTTCATGAAATTTGCACATTATTTTTATCAACTTAAATTATTGACTTTGAATCTAGGCTGCCATCTTGAAAGAAAATGGAGGCAAATGGCGGAATTTTCGTAGAAACTGCTCGACCGATTTTCATAAAATTTGAAAGATATGTCTATCGTTTAACTTAAAACCACGAATCTTGAAAAGAAATAGTGAAAATTTATCTCCTAACTAGATTACTTTTATCTTAGTTCAAAACAAGATGACGGTAAATTTATCTACTATTATTTTTATACATCTGGAAAATTTTAGTTAAATTACCGCGAATTTTTAATCGAAGTTAATTGAATGTATAAAACCTTTGTAAATTGCTACTATTAAGGCATTTATATTACAGATGTGGTTAATGGCACAGTATACCATTTAGTATCAGTTCCCCATTCAAACGAAATTGCATCTTTATTTGAGCTGGATCCAACAACTTTAACTCGAGCCGATTCTTTGGTTCCTCAATCAAGTTATGTTCGTTTACACCATTTATGCACCAAAACTTGGGTGCATTCAACATCTATACCAATAGATAAAGATGAAGAGAAGCCAGTCATGTCAAAAGTAAGGGTACAGTTTTTATCTAAAGGAATGAAAAAATAAATGATCATTTTTAAATAGGTGGGAAGTGCAATAATGAAGGAGGACAAAGAAGCATTTGCACTAATTTCAGTTTCTCCTGTAGAAGTGAGAGATCTGGATTTTGCCAATGACGCATGCAAAGTTTTATCTGTAATGTCTGCAAAACTCGAATCTGGTACAATATCTCCTAACGAAAGAAGGTTTTTATCTATTTACATTTAGTACTTTTGAATTTAGTATTAACTAACTGCAATAAAATAAAAGATTATATGGTTATACAAATATATTTCTAGGGCCCTGACTACATTGTTACAAGACATCGTATATTTTGTAGCTGAACTCGAATGTGCTCAGAATAAAACTGAAGCTTTAGATCTAATTGTTACGAATCCGAATCGTGATCGGCAGAAATTATTGCGAGAACAATCCATTTTGAAACAACTCTTTAAAATATTACAAGTACGTGTATTTATATTAATTTTGTTGTGTACACGAGGATGAATGATTGCAAGGACATAGGCATCCTAGAAGTAGATGGATGGAATATAATTGAGAATGATTCCGATTGTGAATATTTGTATAAAAAGAAATATGAATGTAGATGATGACGAAGGAGATGGCGAAGTTTGTCGCTGACATTTGTATAGAATATAAATGAATAATTTTTGTGTGTAATGGGATCGTACGGCGCGATTATAGTCATTTTATTTGTACAGGGACCATTTACGGAAACATCGAGCGACAATCCATCATTTTTGAAAATCGAAGAATTAAATGATCCTAGACATGCTCCTTATAAATATATTTTCAGATTATGTTACAGAATTTTGCGTCTTAGTCAACAGGATTACCGTAAAAATCAAGTATGATCAAAAATATTTAAAATTAGATTTAATATTAATTTAAATGTTTATTGTTTAGGAAAACATTGCAAAACATTTCGGCTTCATGCAAAAGCAAATAGGATACGACATCTTAGCCGAAGATACAATAACAGCTTTGCTTCATAACAACCGAAAACTTTTAGAAAAACATATAACTGCTGCAGAAATAGAAACCTTCGTAGGATTAGTTAGAAAAAATATGAATAATTGGGAATCAAGATTTTTAGATTACCTCTCAGATCTATGCATTTCAAATAAAAAAGCTATTGCTGTTACTCAAGAACTTATTTGTAAAAGTGTACTCAGTCAGAAAAATGCTGATATTTTGATAGAAACAAGGTAAAATTACACATACTTTCTATTGAAATATTGTTTTAATGATTTTTGTTTGCATATTAGAATGGTGGTGGTGAAGACACAAGTGGAAGTGCAAGAAGTTGCTGAAGAAGATATAATTTTGGAAGATGAACTTGAACCAATTGTTACGGAAGTGGAGGAATATGACGTTATGCTAGTATGGAATAATCGACAAGTATGTATGTATAATTATATTTTAAATTGTTCACTAATTGATATTTACTTTTAGAATTCAATGTCAGTATCCGAATTATCAAGAGGAGCAAAAATGGATCAAGCAATTTTAGATTATTACCGGCATCAATTAAATTTGTTCTCTAATATGTGTCTAAATCGACAATATCTCGCTCTTAATCAACTCTCTACTCATTTAGATATCGATTTAATTTTGAAGTAAATACATTATAACTTCTCAATAAATACAACCACTAATAATATATTTTTTTAGATGTATGGCAGATGAAACAGTAAGCTACGAACTTCGAGCTTCATTCTGCAGATTAATGCTTCATTTACACGTGGATCGAGATCCTCAAGAACCAGTTACACCGGTAAAATATGCCAGACTTTGGTCGGAAATTCCTTCAAAGATGTCCATTAATGACTATGACAATAATAAAACGCCTGATCCAAACAAGGAAGCAGTACGTGCTAAATTTGGAACCACTATCATGTTTGTTGAAGATTATTTGTGCAATGTTGTTGCAAAAATGTGGCTATTTGCTGATCAGGAGCAAAATAAACTTACTTTTGAAGTAATTTTAACACCAAATCTTATTATAACAATGGTTAAATTGTTTCAAATTTATTTTTAGGTTGTTAAATTAGCCAGAGAATTGATCTACTTTGGCTTTTATAGCTTTTCGGATCTTCTAAGATTAACAAAAACATTGCTTAGTATTTTGGATTGTGTTTCGGAAAATGATTTCGTTGATGGTCGTATTCCAACTGGAGATATCGATTGTAAGTATTTTTTTACTAAGTACAGATTTATTTTTGAAAATTTTGGAAATGTAAAATATTATTTAGTAATATAAATGCTTGTTATACGCTAGCTGAAGAGAATCAGTCGGAAGAAGAAACAGGTAATGATTAGTAATTGCATGAATTGTGTGCTTTATTAATGTTTATAATATATATTGTTGTCGTATTTTACATATCGCAGGCTTTAGTTAATATCTAATTTTTAAACTGTAAATATGCTGTTAACTGCAGTATATATTACAGCATGGTTTTATGTGTTTCTATTTATCTACAACTACTTATTTAATTTAAAATTCCCTAATAAAGGTAATATTTCATCAGCTGAAGGCGGAGTGGTTCGATCTATTGGCGACATGGGTGCTGTGATGACATCTCTAACATTAGGGCCCATGGGGAGAGCAGTAGTTTCGCCATCTGCTGCTCAACATGTCAAAGCATCACAGTTCATGAAAGAATACCCGCTAGTTATGGATACAAAACTAAAAATCATCGAAATATTACAATTCATCCTCGATGTCCGACTGGATTATCGCATTAGCTGTCTTTTAAGCATCTTCAAACAAGAGTTTGATGAAACGGGAAAAGTATCTGGCGATCTTCTGCAATTTGGTCAAAAGAATATTGATCTAGAGCATATTGGTGCACAGGCTGAAGGAATCTTCGGAAGCAGCGAAGAATGTGCTGTATTAGATCTTGATGGACACGGAGGAAGAACATTTTTAAGAGTATTGTTGCATCTCACCATGCATGATTATCCTCTTCTTGTATCAGGAGCTCTTCATTTGCTGTTCCGTCATTTTAGTCAGCGACAAGAAGTTTTGCAAGCTTTCAGACAAGTAAAAAATCAATTTTATTCATGTTCCATTACTCAATTTTCATTTTATTTTAATGTATAGGTTCAATTACTGGTGTCTGATAGTGATGTGGAATCATATAAACAAATAAAAGCAGATTTAGATGTTCTTAGACAATCAGTTGAGAAATCTGAGTTATGGGTTTATAAATCAAAATGTGTTGAAGACCATAATTCTCATAATTTAGTACCCGGTAAAAAGAACAAAGAGGAAGATGAAGAAACAGCATCACCAAGAAAATCATCATTTTCAACGGAAAAGAAAGGATCAACTATCAATTTAGATGTAGGGCCACTATTACACCCTGAACAAGCTGATGAGTACAAAAAAATCCAACAAATTTTAATTCGCATGAATCAATTATGCACCCAAGGCGGTGGAAACGCCAGTAGTAGTACTTATATTAAACCACGAAAACACGAACAACGTCTTTTGAGAAATGTCGGAGTCCATACTGTAGTTCTAGATTTACTACAAATTCCTTACGATGAGAAAGAAGATGTACGTATGAATGAACTAATGCGTTTGGCTCATGAATTTCTTCAAAACTTTTGTCTTGGTAATCAACAAAATCAAGTGCTTCTTCATAAACACCTCGACCTCTTTCTTAATCCCAGTATCCGAGAAGCACAAACTGTTTGTGCAATATTCCAAGACAACTCGACATTATGTAATGAAGTCAATGAAAAAGTCATCCAGCATTTTGTTCACTGCATCGAAACGCATGGACGACATGTGCAATATCTCAAATTTCTTCAGACTGTTGTTAAAGCTGAGAATCAATTCATTAGAAAATCTCAAGGAATAGTTATGCAAGAGCTTATTAATGCTGGTGAAGATGTATTAGTGTTTTACAATGATAAAGCATCTTTTAATCATTTTATTGAAATGATGCGCTCTGAAAGCCATAGCATGGATGAAAGCAGTCCTCTTAGATATCATGTAGAGTTAGTTAAATTGTTAGCTTGTTGTACGATGGGAAAAAATGTTTACACCGAAATTAAATGTCATAGTCTTCTGCCTCTAGATGATATTGTTGCCATGGTTACACATCCTGATTGCATTCCAGAGGTAAAATCTAAATATTTGAGTATCTTTTTAAAAAATAAAGTGTCATATATTTTAGGTGAAAGAAGCATATGTGGGCTTCTTAAATCATTGTTACATCGACACTGAAGTAGAAATGAAAGAAATTTATACCTCAAATCACATGTGGAGTCTATTTGAGAAATCATTTTTGGTAGACATGTCTGTTGTAGCTACTATTGACCAAACTGATCGCAAACTTGATGATAATGGTTTAGAAAATTATGTGACCAATGCGGTCATGAATATAATTTCAACATTTTTCAGTAGCCCATTTTCGGATCAAAGTACTACTGTCCAGGTAATTTGTTACGATTATTATTATGCTGTGTTATTTTTAACATTAATTATTATTTTAACTTATCTTTGCCTGATTTTTATTTTATTATTAATTAAATTAATAAAGCTAAATGACCATTTATTACTAAACGCAATTTAATATACTTGAAATAATTAACACACCTCAACTTTCGATTATCTTTGGTTTGTTTACTTCTTCAGTATCACAGATTTTTTAACACAGTATGCTCCAGGTGATTTTAAGTTGACTAATTGAAGTTTCAATAATTTTATTTATGGTATTTCGGTGTTATTAAAAATGATATATTTCTTTCCTTGGGATATAAATGTTTTTGCATTGATTTCGCGTGTTAATTGTAGTTGATCGTAGTTTTTACAAATTGCTTTTAAAGGATAGCGGTGTTGCTTTTAATTTCTGTTAGTTATTTGGTTTGGTGTTGGTTGATGTGTGGTGTAGAAACACCTGCATGAAGCCCGAATCTTTTGGAGCGACTCAACTGCTGAAGATTATGATCCGTTTTCTATAAATGTTCCTCTAAAATATGCTTCATTTCCCGCTAATGTAAGTAATTTCTAATTTGCCATTTTATGAAAAAACTTACAGCTAACATTCAAAATTTTTGTGTTTAATGCTACATAATTATATATTTAATAAATACTATTATTAGCTGCTGATATAAGACCATGGTTTCATTTAGTAAGAGTTGATCATTTTTTAGACCCGACAACCAATATTTGTGCAACTTTTACAAGCTGCATTTAGAGTATCACAATGTCCTTGGTTGAATACATCTCAAAGATTTAATGTAGAAAACTGTATTAGAACTTTATCAGACGTTGGTAAGAAAATTTGTCTTAATTAACTCACTGTTTTCACATTTAATACTTTTGTTTTACAGCCAAAGGTAGAGGAATAGCTATACCTTTAGATTTAGAAAGTCAAGTAACTGCAATGTTCAACAAAGCATCGATTTTATCAAGACAATCAAATAAACGAACACAAGTTTCAAAAACACCAAAGATAGAGCGAACTCAGAGTCATGTAAGTTTTACATATTTTAAAGTAATGCATCAATAAAATAGTTTTTTCAGCTTATGCGATTAGATAGAAGCATCATCGAAGGTTTGCAAGATATTGTCTCTCTTCTCGAAGATCAACTTAAACCACTAGTTCAATCGGAATTATCTCTACTTGTCGATGTCCTCTATAAACCAGAATTATTGTTTCCGCCTGGAACTGAATCCAGGAAGAAATGTGAAAGTGGAGGATTCATTAGAAAGTAATAATCAACAAAACAGTAACGAAAATAATAACTTTATGTACTAAATTATTTTCTTTTAGGCTTATCAAGCACACTGAAAAATTGTTAGAGGAAAAAGAAGAAAAGTTATGTGTGAAAGTCCTGCGTACTCTTAGAGAAATGATGGCTATAGATCCCGAGTACGGAGAAAAAGTAAGTAAACAATATAGTGTGATTTTTATCAATATTAAAATAACTTTTTGCACACGCTAACAAAAGACTGAGGAACAAAAGCTTGCTGCTGAAAAGGGCATTATTGATGCGGTAAGATAACTAACAAAAACTGCTTTGTATCCCTGTAGAATAGAAATTACGTCTAAAAATAAAACTATATTACTTATTGTTATATATTTTGTTAATAGGGCGATGTTCTTCGTAATAGTTTACTGGCTCGATATTTCGGAAAATCTTTTGTACAAAAAAATGATAATATAGAATACAGCTCTTATCAATCAGTTATGCATGGTCCTGGAGGTAATTTCTAAATTTTTATATAAAAATGTTTAATTTACTACTAGAACATTTTTATTACAGCAAAATTATTAAGTAGAGCAGGTCGAACGTTACACGAAGTTCAAACTCATTTAGATCGCGAAGGAGCCTCTGATCTCGTGGTAGAACTTGTAATAAAATCATTACATTCACCTTCCATATTCGGTGAAGTTGTAGAACTAGGTATCGCTTTATTAGAGGGCGGAAATCCAGTAATCCAGAAGAGCATGTTCAGTAAACTTCTTGGAGGGGATCTCAGCCAAGCATTCTTTAAAGTCTTCTACGACAAAATGCGCGATTCTCAGCAAGAAATTAAATCAACAGTAAGTGTTAACACCTCTGATATTGCAGCGAAAGCTCACGAAGACAAACATGACGGAAAAGAAGTGAATAAAGTGTCTAAGAAACATGGTGTTAAGACGAATGGTATTTTGATATCTGAAGAGCTTCGCGAAGAATTAACTCATGCAGCCGACAGTACAACTCAAGCTTATATTACAATTAGAAATATGGCAACAGGAGAAGATGGATGTACTAACAGTGTGGGTGCTGCATACGCATTTGAAGATATGCTTGCAGAAAAATTAGAGAAGCATCGAGAAAAAGACGATCAAAACAGATTATCGGCGAAAGTTCTTATCATGCAACCAATTTTGCGTTTTCTTCAACTTTTGTGTGAAAATCATAATCCTGAGCTACAAGTAAGTTATATTATAGTTTACTATCAATTCTATAATTAATAAATTATTGTATTTAGAATTTACTCCGTAACCAAAACAACAAAACAAACTATAACTTAGTGTCCGAAACGCTCATGTTTCTCGATTGTATCTGTGGTTCAACCACGGGTGGTTTAGGTTTACTTGGGCTCTACATAAATGAAAATAACGTAGCTCTAATAAATCAAACATTGGAAACATTAACTGAATACTGTCAAGGACCCTGTCACGAAAATCAAAATTGCATCGCTACTCATGAATCTAATGGTCTAGACATAATTACAGCTCTCATTCTTAATGACATCAATCCATTAGGGAAAACTAGAATGGATCTAGTTTTAGAATTAAAAAACAATGCTTCAAAACTTCTTTTGGCTATTATGGAAAGCAGAGGAGACAGTGAAAACGCAGAGAGGATTCTCTACAACATGAATCCTAAACAGTTGGTTGATGTAGCTTGTCGTGCTTTCCATCAGGAAAGTTTGGACGATGAAGACACAGATGAAGATCTAAATGGAACAGTTGATGATGGAGTATCACCAAAAGAAGTCGGACATAATATTTATATTCTTTGTCACCAGCTAGCACAACATAATAAAGAATTAGCCGCTTTATTGAAGCCTAGTGATACAAATACAGATCCTGCTACAAACCAAGCTTTGATTTATTATAACAATCATACCGCGCAAATTGAAGTAAGTTTGAATTAGAAAACAAACTAACTGCAATTGATAATATTAAATAACCGTTATAGATTGTTCGACATGATAGAACTCTAGAACAAATAGTATTTCCAATACCAGAAATTTGTGAATACATTACTTCTGATACTAAAGTTAAAATTTTAAATACAGCTGAAAGAGATGATCAAGGATCAAAAGTACCTGATTTCTTTGAACGTACAGATTATATGTTCAACGAAATGAAATGGCAGAAGAAACTTAGAGGTAATGTCTTTGTAATTTTAGATATAAATTAATTTATATTTGGTGATTTTATATTTTCAGGCCAACCCGTTTTATTTTGGGTTAGCAGTTACATGTCGCTATGGAGCAACATTCTATTTAATTGTGCCGTACTTATTAATCTTATAGTCGCTTTCTGCTATCCTTTTAATGACTATGTGCCAAGTATGTTATTTATTGTTACTAATTCATAAGTAATTTCTCTATTGATGCCGCAAAGATTTGTTTTTAGAAATTGGATCGCATTTATCGGGTCTTATCTGGATTACCATGTTAGCGTCTGCAGCCATAGTAATTACTTTACCACGTGAAACAGGAATACGAACTTTAGTAGCGTCCACTATACTTCGTTTAATATTTTCTCTGGGACCTGAACCAACGCTTTGGCTTTTGGGTTCTCTTACAGTAATTTTATTTCAACAATTCAATATACCCCTCTTTAATTTTTTTATTCATGTAGGTAATCTTAAAGGGAATCCATTTAGTGAGTATTATGGGTAATCAAGGAACAATGACCAAAACGTATGACCAAATCATAATGGATGTAGAATTACTGTACCATGTCGCTTACATGATATTCTGCGTATTTGGGATATTAGTTCATCCGTTCTTCTATTCCGTCTTAGTAATTTTGTTTACTTTTTTTAACACTTAATTTAAAATAACGAAAAATATTTTTTCGGTAGCTATTTGATGTCGTCTATCGTGAAGAAACTCTACTGAACGTAATTAGATCCGTAACTCGTAATGGAAGATCTATTATTTTAACAGCAGTTTTGGCTCTTATCTTAGTTTACATGTTCTCAATAGTTGGATACATGTTCTTCAAAGACGATTTTCTTCTTAGTGTAGACGGAGATACAATAGGTAACTTGAATTCTTATTATTTTTTTGAATTTTTATCGTTTTATACTTATTCCATATTTATTTAGGTTTCCTCGTTACTGAGTTCTTTTGTCAGGTAATAGTTGCAGTGTGTGGTGTAACAGAGTTGATTTGGAATTTTAATAAATTATTCGTAAAACTGTAGTAGTTTTGTATTAAGAGTGGTTTATTTTTGAGCGAGACATTAATTTTTATTTAATTTTTTGTTTTAAGATATTAATATAATTTTATCGTTTTAGCTGAAAATACAGAGGAAACTTGTAAACCTGATTTTAGCGAAAACAAATACACTAGTAAAGGTAACAATTAAAATATATATATTTACGTATCTTATAAATAAAACATTGATTTTAGATGAAATGTCCTGCAAAAAAACACCAGCAGAAGTATTAAGCGCTGGTGACGAGCTAAAAGAACGAGCATGCGATTCGTTAATCATGTGTATTGTTACTACACTCAATCAGGGGTTGCGGAACGGTGGTGGTATCGGTGATATTCTGAGAGCACCAAGTAGCACGGTAAAATGTGTATTTTTATGAATTATATAAAATATGTAATTAATATATTATAATATATGTAGGAACCGCTATTCGTGGCAAGAGTAGTTTATGATCTCCTGTTTTTCTTCATAGTAATCATTATTGTTCTCAATTTGATCTTTGGTGTTATCATCGACACATTCGCTGATTTAAGATCTGAGAAGCAACAAAAGGAGTTGATTTTGAAGAATACTTGTTTCGTTTGCGGTAAAAAAATCAAACTACTTTTGAGACTTGATAAAATGAGATAATTTTTCTGCAGGATTGAATCGTTCTGCTTTTGATAATAAGACCGTCAGTTTTGAAGAACATATTAAATGTGAACATAACATGTGGCACTACTTGTACTTCATTGTGTTAGTGAAAGTAAAGGATCCGACCGAATTTACTGGACCTGAGAGTTACGTTTATGCTATGGTCAAAGTAAACATAATTTTAATTACGATAGTAATAAATGAGTAAAATCTTTCATATATATTTAGGCTTCAAATCTGGATTGGTTTCCACGTCTGCGCGCAATGTCTTTGGCAGCAGTTGAGGGTGATGGCGAACAAATTGAGTTACGAACATTGCAATCCCAGCTGGAAACCACTCAGATTCTTGTAACTAACTTATCTCAACAATTAATGGAACTAAAGGACCAGGTAACTACCTTTGTAATGTATCGCACGACAAAGTGTTTGTTTGTATTCTACTTTTAGATGGCTGAGCAACGGAAACAGAAACAAAGGCTTGGTCTGTTAAATTCCGCTACAGCATACTTGCATTCAGCGAACCTATCGTAATAGTTTTTCTTAATTATGAAAGCAATAATAGAAAGCACAAATCATGTGATTAATCGATTCTTGTCTCCTTAATCTTATTATAACCATGTGGATATTACGATCTGATATATTTTTATTGTTTTTATTATTACTATTTTAGAAAAACAAATGTACGTTGAATTATTATTGTTCTTGTTTAATTTTTAAACTATTAGTCTTTTATCATATATTTTACATATGTAAAAGATATAAAAATATATTTCATTGAACTTAACATTTTTCATTTAATTTAATTCCTAAATTATATATTACAATTGTCATCAATAAACACTTATTTATAATTTTTCGTTGCAACCAAAACATGATTTCTTGGAGATAACTTGGGGTCAAAAACAGGTACTAATGCGCATTCTGTGTCTAAGGAGTAAATATAAATTATTTATATTCATTTCACACTTATTTATTTTGAAACATACCTAATTCAGTGACATATAAAAGTCTATCAAGCAATACGACTGTTTCGATCATTGGCGCAAACATTAATCGCAAAGAATAATATATCACGACATTTCTCCAATTTTCCAAACATTTAGTTGTTTCTGGACATTTTAAATCATCATCAGGAATTGCAAAGTCGAGTCCATTTATAGCCTTTGTACTATATCTAGAACATTAATTGGTTATTTTGCTAAAATTGTTTTCAAGTCATAAATATTTTACTTACTCGTAAAACGTCATGTTTTTATTACATTTTACGTTTCGTAATCCTGTATGACTTTTTTGTGGCCAACGTTTCACTATTATTTTTTCTAGCAATGCTCTGTACGCGTGAGTCTGTTATTGAGGTAATTTTAATTAATAATGTTTTTTTTTTACTGACATATTTTAATATTATAAATAAATATATAAATACCTTTAACTCAATATAATCTCCAGTATTTAATCGTTCCATGTATGTTTCAATAGCATGGCATGCTAATTCCCTTGAGATATAGCTTAAACCATGATCTATTGAATTCAACATTTTGCTAAGAGGGTAACCAGGAACACAGACTTGTCTATAAATATTTTAATTTTTATTTAAATAGAAAGTAAACAATATTTGTACAATATCTTACTCTGTTTCTGTTGTCAATTTCATATAGCAACAACTAGCAACATTTATAAATTTAACATTTTGATTCTCTTTAAAAAATCTTAATAAAACGGAAGCTAAATCCCCACAAGGATGTAATCCAATTACTCCAAATTTAAAGTCATCTTTTAAGTTCATAACATCTTTTACAAGTTTCACTAAATCATTTAAATCGGTACTATTTTCAATTCTCATTGTTATGTGACTAGGTCTATGTAAATCATTCATTTGATTTTGAGACAAATGTTTTGATGCAGTTACTTCGAATTGCAGGTCTAATTTTCTATAAATTTGACATTTTATTAAATTATTGCTGACAATATAAGGATATAAAAATTACTGTGCGTCTTTTGATAAAGTCTCCTGAACTTCCAGACCGCAAACTTGAAGTCCATAACCATACGCCAAAATCCTAGATAAATGTCCTAAACCAGATCCGAAATCTAACACAACGTTGCAATCGCAGTGACGAGAAACCGTGGAACATATTTGTGCCATAACTGTTATTTCATGTTTCTTTTTCGGCGAAATGCGCTTCCAAAAACTATTTTTTAATCGTGGATGATTTAAAAGACAATCGTCATTGGAAAACAAATAAGCTTCTGATTTTATGTTATCATTCAAATTTTTATAAATTGTGTGTTTCATGGGTTTTTTATATAATTTTGCAATACATATGGCTCTTCTTGACATATTAAGATTTTGAAATGTTTTTCTGAGGCATAATATTTCCAAAGGACATACGTTTCTTAATCTACAAATATATGAAGAATGAAACATGCACATTTAAAAATCTTATACATTTACCTTGTTAAAGGCAAAAAAGGATCAAGTAATGCACTAATTTCCGTAGGTGTCATATTTTCAAAACAATTTTTCCAGCTAGTAGGTAAGTTATCCCAATGATCATCTACGTAAAAATCCTGTGAAATAATTATATATGAATCGGTTATAATTAGCTAACACAAAAAATATTATTTGAAAATTTTAATAGAATTGTTAAATCCCATTTATAAGCAGATATGTTTACTTTATTTAAGCTTAATGTACATTAATACATTATAAATTAAAATCTTTTTCTAATCAAATTATAATAGTTCTTTTTTCCATATTTCATACTAAATTTGTTGAAAAACAATTAAAGATTGCAATTATTTTATAAACAAATTACAATTATTATTATTTTTTTCTATATTTCATACTAAATTTGTTTTTTGAGGATTGCCATTATTTGAAAATGTTAAAAACTCTTCCTATTGGTGTAGTGCTGCGTGACGTCACACCTTTGCACATCACAGTTGACTCAGTCATATATCCTCTGTTAAATCATTCAAATAATATATTTTAACGAGTCTAGGATTACACCCAATATATCTGGTACAATATATCTCTGAGCGGAGAATGGATTCTTGGACTTATGAACCTAACATAATCCCTTCATAATCTCTAGGTCATATTTTTAAAAAAATTGTGAAAAAATATTCTAAAATATGAAAAAAAAAATTACCAAAACATATGAATCCACAAGCCATTTATATTTGTTATATGTTTGCAAACATGTTAAAATATCTTTTCTAGCAGATTCACAAGTTGTACAACTGCAGTCACACATATTACTTTTCATAGATACTCAATTTTAACGGTAAATAATAAAATCTGTACGTTAATAGCTAACAGTTTTTACTTGATTACTTCAATATGGTAACAACAAGTATGCAGCATAGTTTCAGTTTGCCAGCGCCTCTTTTTTTAGTAAGCTAAACGTCTAGATCTAAAGCTAGATCACAGTTTGACTTTGACAATGATACGTTCATGAATATGTAAAAATTACGGGCCATTATATTTTTATATTTATTAATATTGTTTTAACTTTCATCCAAAATGCCTGTTAGCAGACTAGATACCGTATACCGAAAAATGGTATTAACAAAATTCTTCACTAAAGGTTGGGGCAATCCTGAAAATCTGATGAGGTACGTAATATTGGTTATGTTATTTTTATACTCAAAATATGTTGTTTACAGATTATTTGCATTTCGCAAGTTAGTATCAAATAGAGATACTTGCTACCACTTAGCTTCGAAGAACCATCCAATAACAATTATAAATGTAAGTGCTGGAAATAGTTGTCTCTATTTTTATCATATTCATCACTTTTTTTTTATTTTTATAAGGAAGAAACATGGTCTAACTGCAAAATAATAGAAGGAAAATTCCGTAGTCCTCTAGCACTACATCTTCCAGAAGTTATACCCGAAGAAGTTCAGGATGCGTATTTCCAAATGGTCCTTCCACTGAAATGGAAATCTTCGAAACATAAGCCCATATGCATTCAGTTAGCCGGAACAGGAGACCATGTAATCTACAATTACTTGTTTTTTCATTTATTTTCTTTTTTATTAATAATTGGCGACTTTTCGACACATTATTTTGGCCATTTTCAAGCAATAAAATGTATATAAATTAACTTTAAAATTGCGTTGTACAATTATAATCAAAATTTAAATTTTGAAAGTCAGAAAAAATGAAAATTTTAATTTTTATTTTGAAAGACAGAAAAAAAAATTGATTACGTCAATTATTATTCATAAATGAAAATTTAAATTTTCTTATTTTATTTTTCGCTAAAGCCTGAAATTAGGTCTGTGCAAAATAATCGATGAATCAAATTTAATTGATTAATCGATCAAATGATTATTATTTTTTAAATAATCGATTAATCAAATGCTTGATTATTTGATTAATCGATTATTTGATGAATTGATTATATCAAATTTACAAAAAAAAATTATTCAAACATATTATATTGTAACGTGTGTGGTCCTGATAAGTCATGATCATGGTGCGCAAAAAGTCTGCGCTCGGACAAGGGCGGTATCACAGCGTTCTGTTCTGTAAGACGAGTAGAGAGGTAACTAGGGCTGTGCAAAATAATCGATTAGTCAAATTTAATCGATTGATCGATCAAATGATTATTATTTTTAAATAATTTATTAATCAAATGTTTGGTTAATCGATTATTTGATTAATCGATTAATCAAAATAATCGATTATTTTTTATAATCAATAATCGATTATTGAAAACCATAATCGAACAGTCCTACCTGAAATCCATTTAACAACTTTTAAAATTATATCATTCGGCTTATTAAAAAAGAAACTAAAATCTTAGATTTTAAATGTTTTAACAAACAATAAACCCCAAATATACATTTGCTTATAGTACTACTGGAGACGAAGAAATGTTATGGCTAAACCGCTCTTGAAAGCTGATATTGGATCCATATTATTAGAGAATCCTTTCTATGGTCTTCGGAAACCAAAAGATCAGATGTAATAAATACGAAGACTGAATTTGTTAGGTACTCATTTTAACTAATATTCTATTTTAGACGTTCTTGTTTGCATAATGTATCTGATATATTTGTTATGGGCGGATGTCTGATACTAGAGTGTCTGGTACTATTGCATTGGTGCGAAAAATTAGGCTATGGACCTTTAGGATTATCAGGTTTGTCAATGGGCGGACATGTAAGTCTAAAATAATAAAAATTTACTTTATATTTGTTTGATCTGAATTTGTATTTCAGATGGCTTCGCTAGCTGCAACGAATTGGCCAAAACCTGTAGTCCTAGTCCCTTGTTTATCATGGTCTACAGCATCTGCAGTATTTACAGAAGTACGTGTATTTATTTTTTTTTATCATTTATCACTTCAATTATTATGTCACTATAGTTAGAAAGATTACAGAATTTTATTTTGATCATAACAACATATATTTCCATTTTGTTTTTAGGGAGTTATGAGTGAATCCATAGACTGGAAATTATTACAAGAACAATATTCCAGTAACAGTTTATTTTATGACAAGTTGACCAATTTAGTATCTATTATCGATAAAAGTGCTGAGTTACAATCATTTCTCTTTGAATGGAAGACCCAATTTTCGTCAGGTAATATTGTAATTGATACGCAATTAATCTATAATAATAATAATAATATATTTTTAGGTGGAGTAAATAAAACGGAAATTGTCGAACAATTAATTGCTCAACAGAAAAATGATGGCCCGAATGTTATGCAAAATGTAAATGAATTGAAACAATCTGGCCTCGTATCACTGAAGATAGCTAAACTCATACCGCAGTTCCTATACCGAACCTTCGAATCGAACGCAAAGTCCTCTGTACTGAATAAACCACGCGATGCGGTGCATTTCATGCGCGGAATTATGGACGAATGCACGCATCTACGAAACTTCTCCGTGCCATTCGACACATCGTTAATTACTGCAGTTTGCGCACGGGCCGATGGATATGTTCCTCGAAAAGGCTGCTCTTCTCTAGAGGACATTTGGCCAGACGCAGATGTTCGATACCTTGATGCCGGTCATGTTAGCGCTTATATTTGGCATCGCAAATTCTTTAGAAAATGTATTATTGAAGCATTTGAAAAGGCCAAAGCAAAATATGTATGATTAATGATTTGTTTACTGTAATTTATAGGAAAGCAGTATTTGGCACATTACACTAGCTTTTTTTTGTCATATCTAATAATCATCATACATGTAAACAATAATTAATGCTATTCAAACCTGTACATAAATAATATCTGTAAATATTGTACCAGTATAGGGTGATTGTGTTCATCGAGAACATGTGTGATATTTTTTAATATTGAATAAAGTTTATGTAAATATAGTTCCGCTTTTTTTTTACATTTTATAACAACTATCCTGCAATTCTGCAAGAAATGTAGCGTACGGTACTGTAAACTAATGCAGGGATTGGTCAAGGTGCTCACGTGATCAGTGTGACGTTTGTACAAAACAAAGCAATTCTCTGTTGTGTTCGTCACGTATCGTCTCGACGTTACTGTGGTGCATATTTTCATTAGAGCTCTTTGTTTTACAATTACACGAAAATATATTTAAACCCTGAGGAAAGTGTATTAATAAACTGTGGAAAATAAATTAAGCAGCGAGTGCACGATGGCATCGTCTAAATCAAGTGTTGATGATCTGCTTGGTGGTACGTATGATTTTGTCATTAACTTGAATGTTAGCAGCTGTCACTATAACTCGCTTATAGACAACGAATTTGCATTATTATTGTTAAATAATGGCGTAGTATTAGGCGATTTTTATTAATTTTAAAGTGCACCATTCGATTAACACGTGTCATTATGTTTATATTTGACGCAGAGAATGTATGATAAAAATAATGCTTTGTCCGTTTAAAAGTGCATTTGTAGTATTTTTACTCTCCTCTGTATGCACTGTTTATCAAAATGAATCCAAAATATATTCCCATATAAATATTAAATAATTTTACATATGGAAAATTGTCTTATTTTGTTTGTCATTTAATATTTCTCACGGTTTTAATTGTTTTTTGTTTATAAAGGTAAGAAGAAATTGAAAATTCTCAAATCATAACAATATAAAATCAATAGTACTAATGGTAGTAATAAAACTATTGTTTATTACTATTTTTAAAACGAACAATACATACAAAATTTGAAATCATAAATATTTTAACTGCCGTGGACTAGTATTTCGGGTACGCGTAACTTTTACTTTCATGAATGCATTTATATTCAGTTTGTAGAAAATGATATTTTTGTGTATTTGTAATTATATGTTCTAAGATCCTGTACGAAATAGAAAATCTGTACGTAGTTTTGTGTTTACCAATTCTCTGCGATTAAGAAACTAAAATGTTTATACGAAATTTAGGGATTTTAAGAATTTAATTGTTTCGAGAATTAAATATGTTATATTTATAATATTATTTGTAGCGCACTATAATAGAAACTAATCAAAACAAATGCGTATGGAAAGTAAAAATAATACATGTTTTGACATTGTGACGTCATGCGTTTGTGATGCGACGACACGATACAAAATAAATATTTTTGTTTTTTTGATCCAACAATGAAACAAAATTTTAACATATTTATTTTTCTCGTTTCAAAACATTGTACACAAAAATATTAATCAGAGACAAAAAAAGATGTTACTCATTTGTTATCAGTTAACTGTTCATTGTTTGTTTTGTGTCAAGTACATATAATACAAAAAATATGTCTATAAACAAATGAAGCGATAGATGCCAAACAAAATATTAATAAATACTTTTAGCAAATAATTCAATTTCATTACCAAAGACAAAACGCAAACTTGTTGATAACGCTTATAAGTCATAAACCGTATCATTAAAATAAAGATAAAACTTGTTTATTTAAAGCAAAATAAATTGTTACAATGTTTAGAGTCGTGGGTAGACATAACATCAGTATCGGGCAGTTCACATGGATCTGGGGGCGCTGGTGGTACTCCAGGGTCTGTCACCCCGCAGCTGCCTGCGGAGGAGTATCTTCGCTTACTTCGCGAAGCACAAAGGGAGTCCAATCAATCTTCAGCCAGAGTGTCACTTGCTGGCTCTAGACGCGACTCCCCTCGCAGCAGGTTAAAACATTTCTAGTTTATTGTGAAAACAACGCGTTCAAAAACATGTAAACATAAACACATATATTATCATGCTGTGATTGGTATTTTTATTATACTTTCACATTAATTTGTCAAAACTAAAAAAGAATTGGTATACTTGTGATTACCGCAAAAATATGCATTTTAGTTAATAAATGATCCCACATACTACGATATTTATTATTATAAATCTTTTCTTTTTTTCGATCTTATCAAAAAATTAATGTTATTTTGCCGTTCTTGTTTTGTGAATTATGAGGAAGTAATAACTGGATTTATTTCGCGGAGAAATTCGCTCTAAAATATGTAGCAGACGATAATTAAGAATCCGAGGGTCAAATGTCGGATGCATTAACTGGTCATTCATTCGTCACATGTACGAAAAATTCCAGGAAATGTAAATTTTGAAATTCAAACAAAATAATTGTTATATTATTTCGTTACTATATAGTTTCACACAATAATCATTTTGTAATCTGGGAAGAAGAACGAACTGTAAAGTCATGCTGAATACTGAAATTGAAAGTTCCATTCATGACACAGGTGGCGTACGTATCTTTGGTCACGTAGACCTTCAGGTCAAGACAAAAAAAAAACATTCCCGGGATAAAAAAATTACAAGATATAATTATTGACATTTCTTGCTGATTCAATCTTAGAAATATTAATTAATTAATCATAAATATGATAACATATTATTAAGTTTGTTTATATACAAACAAATTTATTATATTATTTTCGCGTATGTTTTGTAAAATTTGTTTATACTATGCGACTACTGATGCGTCAAATCTTTTGAAAATTCTTCAGGCAGTGTTTACGCCGCAATTTTCGGTCAACGACCTTATGAATTAGAATGTTTTTATTGCGATATTTATACCAGCGAGAAACATTAAGAATAATTGAGCTTTAAATTGAATTATTGTTATTTTAGCCCGAAGTCACCTCCGAATAGTCCTGTCCAAGGGACACCACTGGTGGTTGAATGGCAATCTTACTACATGAACAGCGAGTCGAACAATGTCAGTATTTTTAAAAATTAGTATTGATTATTAAACAATTTATCAAAAAGGTTTGTGTAAAAAAAAATTCAAATCCAAAAGATTTTAGTTCTTTTTGATAAGCCGAATGATAAATGTTAATTGGATTTCAGGCTTTAGCGATAAGTAAAAAAGGAAATTTAAATTTTTATTTATTTTCTTTTTTATTATTTATAATTGGCGACGTTTCAGCATATTATTTTAGCCATTTTCAAGCAATAAAATTTATATAAATTAACTATAAAGTTGCATTGTACAATTATAATCGAAAACTATTTTTTTTTCTGACTCAAAATTCTGTTTTTGATTAAATTGTACAATGCAACTTTATAGTTAATTTATATACATATTATTGCTTGTTTTCCTCTTCGCTAAAGCCTGAAATCCAATTAAAAATGTTTATTTTTTCATAAGCGATAATGAGTTCAAACCTTAGTGATTTACATACTGTAACTTATTTGTGTAAAATTATATTTATATGAATGAATGTTTTCAGGAAGCTGACATGTATAGCGATCGACATTTTAACTGGATCCAGGACTGGAGTAGCCGTCCCGACCAGATTCCTCCTAAAAACTGGAGTTTCAAGCATCCAAAACGAGATGTCCTGAGCATACGCTATGCCAAAGTAGGAGATACAAGCGTATTTTCGAGAAAGGGACTCTGTACTTTGTTCCTGACGAACTTACTATCTTTGATCTTGGGCACAGGAATGGGGTAGAAATATTTCAGTATTGAATACTACTTCATATTTGCTAAAATGCATTTTTATTTTAGATTGTGGCTGAGCAGATGTGGTTTTTTCAATATGCCGACTGTGAAAATATTATAAGTCTCTGCTCACATAAGATATTACACGTCATATTATAGTGATCTACGTATTATCTCCATTTATATACATATGTAAATGTATGTATATCAAATGATTGTCCTAGACGCCTTCAAAACAAAAGTTATGGCGAAACAGTTGAAAAATTTGTTCGCAAGTATTTCAGTTGTTTCTTTTAGTTTTGCATTTTGCTTTTCTTCTGTTAAAACTATTTTCGTTTTTGTTAATGTTTCTAAAGGGCTTTATTTAATTTACGGTGGCGTCTAAGACGTAATCCTTAAGCTAATATTTGCAGAAATATGCAAACAAAGATCCGGGAGCGATCCTTATAATGTAAATGTAGGTTTTTGTATTTGAACGAAATATTTGATCTTTGTTTTCATGTTAGGCTGTTACACTTTATATACCTAGCTATTATCTTAAAATGTGTTGCGTGTAATACCATATGGATTATATCAATCGCACAGTGTGGGAAATATGTATAGTTTTATTCGTGTGATGATTTGAGCGCAGAATGCGTTATCGTTGATTTATTTATAGTTTGCACTACGTGCAAGTGATGTAATCGTGGTATGTATGGAATACTATATTTGTGTACTTTGTATTTTTTGTTGTATTAGGCTTCCAATTTTACGTTAATGAAATTTTGTCAAAGGTTTAACTATTGTTAAGATTCAAATTTATATTAATAATGATCCGTGAGCTGTGAGCTGGCAAATTGCGGCGAACCAAAACTTATGAAGTAAAATTACGAAGAACTAGTAAGCATTGTCCAGAAACGAATTTTCTTTTCTTTCTTCTGCTTATGTTAATTATGCTGTATATATTTATTTCTAATTCTATAAATGATTATGTAAAAATTTGCTTAAATTTCTTTTAGTATTTATTTAAAAACTGATTTATTAGAATTTGTGGTCTAGTGAATTTAAGATAATTAAAGTTGTAGTTATATTTGCAGAATGTTTCCATTCGTTCCGTGTTATTTATAAAAATGTAATTACTAAATATTGATTCACTCGCTGAGAAACATTAGTGTTTACATATACACTTCTTATATTTCAGTAAATTTTGTAATGCCTATTAGTGTTTTATTTTTTTACTACCCCAACCCAAACCCAAAAATTAATGGCTGCTGCCTGGTGTTTGTTATCTATATTCCAGATTTCTTGGTGCAGTTAAGAAGTGCAAATCAAGCATTTCTATAAAAGTAATCTTAAAATCATATTCTATTTGTTCAAGTAATTATTGCTTACAATTTAAACCGTATAGTTATCAAAGGACAAAAAGTTAGCACAATCAAGAACTACAAGTGATAAACTAATATAACCTGCAAAATGAATATAAATATAAAATATTTTTGTTATTTTCTAATATTAATGCAAACTTATGTATACAGTCAAAATGTGAAAAATAAACTACAAATTGGTATCAAAAAAAGAGTTGAAAACTGTACTTTGAAATCAAAAAAGGGAGATTTTCTTCATATGCATTATAAGGTAAGTAAATGAACTATTTATGTGTGGGCGTATGTATTTGTTTATTTACAAATTTAGGGCACGTTAGAAGATGGAACAGAATTTGATAGTAGTTACACAAAAGGTCAACCCCTAACATTTACATTAGGATCAGGACAAGTTATTAAAGGATGGGATCAAGGACTTCTTGGGTAATTATTAAATTTATGTGATATACTTTTATTACGCTCACATTTTGTTTTTTTAGAATGTGTGTAGGCGAGAAACGAAAATTGGTAATACCTCCCTCGCTTGGATACGGAAGCAGTGGTTCTCCGCCAGTCATTCCTCCTAATGCTGTTTTAACATTTGAAGTTGAATTAATTAATATCGAAAGGAAAAATGAATTATAAATTAGTTTTTTATGTAATCGTAACTGTATTTATATCACAATTATATAAATCATTCAATTTTTGAACTTCTTTCATATATTAACATGACATGAGGCGTATTATTAAAATCACAAACTACCCATAATGAAATTAAATTGTATAGGTAGTATGTAGTATTATTTATAAATATTCATTAATAACAGTGCATGAAAAATGTTCCTGTCGCTGTATTTGTAATATGTATATATTACACTCACAAACGTATACTGTTTGATGAAAATACAATAATAATTAATATATTGAGTTTAATTGAAATTTTTAAATATGATAAAAAACAATTGAAAAATATTTCAGAAAAAGAGAACATTTCGATAATATTTTAATATTTCTTGATTGCTCTTCTAATTAATGCTAAACGTTGCTTATGAGCTTCTGTAAGTGATGCACGTTTGTACGGTCTTAATTCATCGGTGCCAAAGCCAGGAACCCACATATTATATGCGCGCTCCAGATATACCTGGATATCTTTCACTTCTATTGTAGGGATGTGGCGGTGCTTCGCCATTTGGCAAGCCCCATTAATTACTTGATCAACAAAATCGTCTGTCAATGTCATCAAGGTTTCTTCCACTTCTTCATCTAGTTGTACTGTGGGATCGATTTCTCGTACTAGTTCGTTTACTCGAGACACTGTCATAACCTAAAAACGTTTTTAATGTTTAATACGTGCTAGTAAATTGATTAAAATTGTACTTACTTGACCAGAATGGTCAGCAGAAACTCCGGAGATTGCAGATAGATTGGTTTTGATTAAATTTGCGTTCTGATTGTTAACTATAGCATGATTTATAATCTGATGATTCACTGTGTGGTTTACAGTGTGCGGATTCACGTTGACAGCATTAGTCACAAATTTTGTAGTTTGAATTGGTGTTGTAAACTGTGTTTGTTGAACTAGATGATTAGATACCATTGTGTCCATTATTTGTTGATTATTTATAGGTTATACAATTTAATATACAAATTCCATAAACACTATAATTACAAGCTTAAAATAAGCCAGTCAATAATTATATTAACCCCATGATTGTAAAATTATGTAAAAATAAATATATTTACACTTTTCCCTCCTTTATAGCGATTGATCAACGCAAAAATAACGTTATATCGCCATTTTTCTCAACCCAAGTCTCATCTCGTAAACAATCCAAATTGTCATACCAACCTCAGAAACATGCAACATTGCAAACCGGCTTATTACGCGGTAAATCGTAAAAAACACTTCTTTCGTATTCATTTATTTAGTACAATTCGGAAGATGTAGAATGTTTATTTTAGGAAATAAAATGCATCATTGGTAAAACATAAGAAAATTTATTTAAGTTAAAAAAAAATTAGTCTTTCCATAAGTTACATTCCTCTGCGTAGCAATGCTATTATTTTTGTTGCTTTAACATTAAAACCAAGTCACAACCATGAATGAACAATAAATAAATATAATTTTTATATTTAAAAACAAACAAAAAAAAACAAATTTTGTACATCTTGAAATACTGAACCCACAAAGTATTTTTTATAAAATAATTTCTATTCCATTTCAGTTTTAAACTCTGCATAATCAACATATCCATCGTAATTTTTATCCAGTGTTTGTAAAAGTGGGTCAATCATATCTGAAAAATCCTGATCAGTCTGTGACGCTTTGCCTTTTTCTTCTTCCTCTACGGTGCCTAAAAACGATGTAAAATTAATTATAAATATTCCACAAATTTATATCAACACAAAAACAAAATAAAAAGTCAAGTGAAATAGTTTCATGCAATGAAATAAATTGAAAGCAGACAGGCACATACATGTATTGCATGTTACGACGTTTTTGGCGTAGAAGCAGCAGCTTTTTGCTGAGCACGAACGAATTCCGGATAATCAATGTATCCATCATGATTACCATCATCCATGCCAAGTATGGGATCGATGAGAGCAATCAGTTCATCATCTTTAAAGATTTTCTCATCGACATGTCCTTGTCCGTGGGATTTCTCTTTACCACCTTGCTCTGAATAAACATGTCACACTTAAAACCATGCCTTATTCCAAGAAGCAAACACAGCATGCACACGAGTAAAACTACAGTATAAGGTATTGTTATGTATACGTGAAAAATTGCACCATCTAAAACGGACTTTAGAAACAAGACCTCATACTATATTTACGTTTACACATAATTCAATAATTCCATTGAATTTAAGCACACAAGAACAAAACTTACCATGCCAATGTATTAACGATTTAATCAATTCACATCCATCCAATTTGTTGTTATTATCGGCATCATGCATTTTAAAATAATGAAATTGCAATTCTTGTTCTGACATTTTACTTGTGTCCATTGGCACTTCCATATGTTCAGCAATATGCCTGAAAAATACGTATGATTAAGTAAAGTGAACAAACCATTAGTACGTTAGTAGAGCTCACTCTTTTTCATGGGCTATGTTAGCAGCATTCAAAATTTTCCCGTGGCCGGCTCCGTGATGTGCATGGTGTGGCTGTTGTTGTTGCTGTTGATGCTGTACAGGTATTTGTTGCTGCTGCTGTTGATGCTGTACAGGTATTTGTTGCATTGGCTGTTGGTGCTGCACAGGAACTTGATGATGCATTTGTTGTTGCTGTTGCTGGACTGGTACGTTCATTTGTTGCATTGGTACTTGGTTCACATGCTGAGGTTGATGCATTTGATGCTGTGGTACATGCTGCTGTTGATACTGTTGTGGAGGAACACCGGGTGCAACCCGCTGTCCAGAATATATACTAAATAATTGTAAACTTACTAAAAGTAATAGATTGTATTTCATCATTTTAATGCTATCGGTCTGAAAAAGAAACATAAATCTGTAACTATATAACATATGGATATACGTGAAAGTATCACAACATTTGTTGTAAATAAAAAATAAAACAATAAATTGAAATAAACCTAATATATAAATTAGTAAAAGCAAATTTAAAATATTATATTTACCTTTTCTTGTACATAAATCTACTAAAATTGTCATATGTCACAGTACGAAATCAAATCATAAGTATCAACACAGTTTTACCCAGTTTTGACGTAGCGTTTCAAGTTGTTAGTTCTGACGTGTAGACGTGTACCTATCACGGTTACGCGATTTCTTATTTTTCTTTTAGCACTTGAAGCAGTGGCGGGGAAACTTTTATTTAAATTTTCTGTATAAAAACATAAAAATAATAAAGATGTTTGTTGTATTGATAATTAAACACCTTTAAATTATGTATGTATTAATTTTTATTGTATTACTTACTTTAAATAATTATTAATAGAAAATGCTTATAGCTGCATTAAATTCCGCAACCTAAATAAATAATATTATTGTTATTATCTGTTTCTTATCACACTTGCACTTTGCATCTCAATAAAGTTAGGACACTGTAAATAAATTAATAATGCAATTCTCGTGGTGCAGTTTAAAAATAAACAAATACTGTTTCTCATAAAATAAGTGAAATTCGGTACCTATGGTTCATATTTACATTATTTTGATAACGAAGGAATGATTGATTCCTATACCACTACGATTCATTCATTGATCATTTCCATAGTTCGCTCGAGCGCGAAAGGTACGAATTACTCCCGAAAATCAGAAGCATTTTCGGTATAAATCTTCAAATAGTAACTAGTGACTATGTTGGTCTACTTCTATATAGTGTTAGTCTCTTTACATTGGACAAATTACTTAAAATGTAAGTACCCATTTATTTTTTTAACAAGCAGACATTTTTTATATATTTAGCAGTATACGTTTTTTCTATATTTTAAAATGTATTATAATTGTATTCATACAAATTTATAAAAATTCGTTGCTGACGTACAAAATAATTTATCATTTTTAAGAAATAAAATACTGGGAATTCGGATAACCGAAGCAAAAATATTTGCTCATTAAAATATATCAACAATAATATATAGCAAATTTTCCTCAAATCACGTGTTTTGAATGTAGTTTATTTTCTAAGAAATGTTAAATAAAAAATTCATGTTATCAAATACATAATTTCAGAAATATAAGTAATAACATATAAATTATTTGATTTATAGTTATATTTGAAATCAAACGTGAGAAAATTTCTTATTGCATTTATAAAAACTTATCTAGATGAGATGCCCTTGTAAAATCGGAAATCTTGAAAACATTTGTATCTATCATTATTTAAATTGTGATAGCAAAGTTTATTTTACTGAAAAACAGGAAAGGGAGACTAATCTTATTTGGAACATCTTTTTACCCTTGTTGTCCTAATAAAATGTTACGAAACTTTTATAAGATATGCCCTATATTTGTATATTAGTTTCTACATTTGAAAGACTTTAATTGTAATTTTAAATATTTTTCTTTATATAATATGGTTAAATATATCATTCTCAACTCAAAGGACGCTACCAAAAATAAACTGATTTGTATTGCACAAGTCATTGAAAAATTCTTGAATTGTTTATTGTTTAATTATTATAATGTAATCAAATTTTATAAATTGCATCTATCCTAAAATATATTTTTTAACTTGAAATTTATGTCAATATTATTTTATGTGCAAGGACGGAATAATCGAATTATTCCATAAATGTTTATAATTGTATGTAGATGAAACATTAAAAATTATAAAGTTCGTTGAATTTTAAATAGCATCACCCAGAAAATAATTAACTCCAATTTGCATTATTGGAGCTAAAATAATCGACCACATTTACAGACACAGAAGCTGCGTATGCTGACACATTCAAGAGATGCTGTGACCTTGGTACAAAGTGGGCAGAGGAAGAATTAAATTGTTCCTCATTTCCAACGCCTGTCGCGGGCGTTGTGCCCGAAGATCAGGCTTTGTGCTTGTCATCAGTTGAAATATGTTGCGTGAAAAAGCATCGGTAATAAAACTAACAATTCTGAATACCCGACTTAATTTCCAACAAGTGTAATTAGTTTTTTTATCTCTTATAAGTTCTCAACTTAATTTTCTTTAACTATCTTTATTTGATGCAATTATTTCTCAGAAAATTTTAACAGATAAACTGACTTTCCTTATTGCTAAACTTAGTCGAGTGGTCGAACAATTACGAAAAAAGAAATAGGATTTAAGTTAATTTTTTTTGTAGAGAATCTCAGTGCGCTGCCGGACAAAACGCTGCAAAAGCCGGTAAAGGCTGTGTCT